>JAAGVU020000032.1:11930739-11946636 GCA_011763525.2 Mormyrus iriodes
GCCTCCACCTGTTAAACCATTCCTGTTTTGGGGGTCATCTCATTGTTGCCCCTCTAGTGAACCTGTTGTTAATTTCACAAACAGAAAAAGGACAGAAATTGTAAACAAGCCTGTACAGCGGTGAAACACATCTGATGTGCAGGTACTACTACCCACGTTAAGAAAAAGAGCTCCGATCTTCATCCTGAAGGCTATCAGTTATGACAACAGCGTTAATGGAAAGAAATTACAAAGCTCCTTCTCCCGCTTTTGGCTGAGAGCTGACAGGCGGGGCTTCGATAAAAGCATTCCCGCTTGTCTGGGCCAGATGTTACCAGGAGAAAGGCGTGACTGAATAGACGCATGAAAGAAAATGGACCGGGGGAGAGGGTTGTTAGTGAGGGCCAGCAGAAAACAAAAGCCCGGACAGATGAAACGGGGAGGTCATGTGACACTGGACGACCAGCACCGACGCCCTCTCAGGCGGCACAGTGCAGTTTAGTGTCCAGATCAACAAACGCTGCCATTGTCCCAGCACATCTCTCACATAATCATAGCACGTCACAGCGAGCGATCCCAGCGCTAATAACCCTGACAGACAGCATAAACATATGCAAATACACTAAAAAGACTAATAAAACATACAGTCTCAGAACATTCACTCTTCTCTGGCATCCTGTACAAGATACACATTAGGGAGATTGATGGATGGACACCAGTAGCTGACACATACATCATCTTCACATTGACTTGTTGTTGTGGTAAAAATCCTAAATGCGCTTCTAAATAGGTAAACGTCCAGTAGAGGCATATTTGTGGAACTAAAGGAAAAATTACATCATCCATTGTAGGCTTCCTATTCTGAGGGGTAACTGGCAGCAGAGCCTTGGTGGAGTGTCATCTGCCCGGGGGACTAGCTAGTCCACCTTGAACATGTGACTGGGGAGCCTTGAACATGGGGCACTGCATTGCTCTGCTGGGATACGCCATATTGACAAAGTCCTCAGTGCCGAGATAATTTTGTGCCCAAAATATACAACTAACATCCATTCTGGCTAATTGATAATTCTGGCCTTGCATACAGTGCCACCTGGTGGATGTGGTCTTACATTACAATGGAATGATCTGGAGTGTGTGGTTTTTGTGTTTGAATGGAGAAAACCTGGCATGGGTCTTTTGCAAAAAGCTAGACCTCGTCACGGCAGGAGACAGCTGGAATTCAGACAAGCTATTCAGCGTTTTTGTGCCGGGTTGCGTTTTTAGGTTTAGTACTTTAAGCAGAAAGTGTGCCAGTCACTATAAACAAGAGGAATTAAAAGCTCTAATTTACCTGCTGAGGAGTCCACAGTGTGTCCAAAGATGCTTGCCTCACCCACACCCTTCAGCAATCCAGCTGCCTTGTCCCGGTCAGCGAGTGACGGGGCGGGTCTCTGGGGGTCAGTGAGTGCAGGGGGCCTCTCTGTCGAGAGTGGAGCCACCCCCACGTCCAAGTTCATCACTGGCCCTGGCTGAGAGAAGTCTGCGAGACAGAAATATGTGGAGAACACAGTCACCGTGCCAGTGAGGGAAGGGTGTATGGTCCTAAAGGACACAAGCAGGCAAAATGGACACGCGACATTCATATAAGCAGTCTGTACTGTGCTCTTTTAACAACTACGTTGCAATCGAAACAAGATTAATGGCAAAGACAAGCTGACAATATACCTGTCAGGCCAGTGTCCATCTGCGGAGTGATGGCGTGGGTGAGCCACTGCTCAGGAAAGCCCCCTGCTGGCCAGGCAAGAGAGTGACAAGGAGAATGAGAGGGGACAGGAGAAAGAGAGAGGGAAGGGGAGAGAAAGACAGAAAAACCGTGTGTGAGAGAACAAGAGAGGAACAGAGAGAGGGAGACAGAAAACAACACAGGAAAAGAAGGAGGAGATAGAGAAAGGGGGAGAGAGAAAAAAGCAGAAATGGAAAGAGATGAAAAAGGTAGTAAGAAAAAGGCAGAAAGAAAAAGCGTAAAGAACTTAACATAAGTTTGAGTTACGCGAGTCTGTGAGCCTTTCGGAGACGGAAGCAGAAAGAGAGGCTGAGGCAGACAGGGGTGAGTGGCTGTGGATCCGGAGCCGCCTTTCTTACCATGTGACCGTGACATTTTGGCAAAACCTGGGATAAGCGGTCCGCACCACAGGCTCCCTGCAGAGTTACCTGGAACGAAGTCCGGTGCGAGGACTTGTTGCTCTGCCAAATGGTTCCACTCCTCCCCCTTCGTTCCTGGGTGCCACACTGGTGCCTGTCCCCCGAGTGTCGCAGCCACACCTGCCGGACGGCAACGTTGATCAGTAGACGTTAGTTCGTCTGCATTCCCCTGGTCTGCCGGCCAGCCCACCGTTACCCTTGGTGATACCCAGCTTTGTAAACAAACACGGGCTGAGATCATTTACAGAAAGCATAAATCATCCTTTTATAATCCAAGCAGTAGACGCAATCTTGTGACAGCGCGTATATTTAGAGTCCGCACTGCACCGCAGTGTTCCTCCTGCCTCTGCAGATCAGCGTGAATTCTCAGGACCAGATCGACGTTTTGGCTTGGAGCGGACCTAGACAGTCATACTGGTTCTCCTTCAGTCCTCACTCTAAGAGCATTTGGGCAGATATCACCGGTATCGTCCTTAAAGCTAGCTGCCTCCAGCCCCGAGGACACAAGGATGGTGACGGAGAGCGGCTGGCTCAGGTTGACATCCAGTGGTGCTCCATCTGGTTCAGGCACAGACAACAGTGGCATCTTAATGGGACGCCGCAATGATAGCAAGGGAGGCTGATTCAAAGCCGACTGCATCCTCACACATGAGTGTTCCACTTCCGACTCCGTTAAGTGTCATGTCCCTAACAAGTAGATTGAAACTTAAAAAGAAGAGATATCAAGGTGACATCTGGATTTTATCTCTTCTGACAAAGAAAGGTGTGGTGGGGGTGCTGCCAGGGGCGGGCCTGAGGTCACGGGGTGTGCAGGGCTTAGCCCCAAAATTGTCACACATCATAACATGGTAACAGTGACCATAAAAATAACTGTAAAGAAAAAGCCGGCACTTTGCCAGAAGCATTCGGAGTTTAAGCCCTGTAAGCACTCCCCCTGGCGCTGCCCACGGGGGGCTCATTACCCCTGGATATTTCAAGAGGAAGGATGTAGTAGGTTTGACTGCATCTCTTAAATCCACCTTCCTTCTTACCTTCCAGAAAAGCCAAAGACTGTCACCTTCTGCCTGGGGAGGTGTGGCGGCTTGCTCACATTTTGCTCCTGCAAGCTAAAAGCCCAGGTCAGCAGCTCTCTGAAGACCACTCACCCTCAGCACATGTCTCTGTGGCCCAGTCTGCATGCACCAATTTCCCCTTAAGCTTCCTCAGTCTTTTTTGCTTACTCATCCACTACGCTGCCCCAATGCTACCCCTTTCCTAACCAGTAAGTGACGGTAACCCTCAGTCACCAGTCTTCCATGTTCTGTTCTGTTCAACTGTCCTAACCAACTAACAGTTACTCAAGAAAAATATTACATTCGAAAGCATTTTATTAATAACTTGATCATTTCTTGATAGCTTGGGCTTGATTTAAAGAATTAAAGGAGCAAATCCAACTGGCCGACCCACTTGTGGCTGTCGCTATCCATGGTCCTGAATTGTGAGCTTCAGACCCCCACGATCACGACTTTATTACACTGTTTGACACTCTCATTCACTACTAAGTCAACAGCTTAACCAGAATAGCCAAAAATACACAGCCAAAAAAATTAACAGAGCTCTGATGGGCATCTTGTGAGAAAAAGTAACACAACACAGCAGAGTAACACACTGTAAGAAGTAATGAATGAATGAATGAATGAATGTTACATTTATATAGCGCTTTTCTAGACACTCAGAGCGCTTTACAGAGCCAATGGGAAGCCACTTCAACCACCACCGCTGTGTAGCACCCACCTGGATGATGTGACGGCAGCCATTTTGCGCCAGAACGCTCACCACACAGCAGCTAAGGTGGTGAAGGGGTAGGAAAGAATCCACCAATTTATGATATAGGGGATGATTAGGAGGCCAGATTTGAAAGAGCCACAGTGGGCAATGTTAGCCTGGACATCGGGGTACCACCCCTACTCTTGCGAAAGATGCCCAGGGATCTTTTATGACCTTAGCGTGTGACCTCGGTTTTACGTCTCATCTGAAGGACGGCACCATTTTTACAGCACAGGGTCCCAGTCACTCCACTGGGGCATTGGGATCCACACAGACCATAGGATTGGCTAACCTGCTGGCCACACCAACACCTCCTCCAGCACCTTCACAAATAACACAATGCAGCAGAGTAACACACTGTAAGAAGTAACACACCGAAGAGTAACACACTGTAAGAAGCAACAAAAAGCAGAAAAGTAACACACTGTTATAAATAACACACAGAAGAGTAACACACTGTTATAAGTAACACACAGAAGAGTAACACACTGTAGGAAGTAACACACAGAAGAGTAACACACTGTTATAAGTAACACACAGAAGAGTAACACACTGTTATAAGTAACACACAGAAGAGTAACACACTGTTATAAGTAACACAACTAAGAAGAATAACACAGCTCAGATCAGGCACGCAGCCAGAAATGAATATCAAGGGGGGTTCAGACTTGTTATTTTACCACATGGCTTTGTGCCCGGCTCAGATGGGCACCATATCCGGAAAAGTAACACACTATGAAAAGGTACATAACCCAGAATAGGAACACAGCCCAAAAGAGTAACACAAATCAGATGGGGACCAAATTATAAAAAAAAATCACTCTGAAGAGTGAAACACAGAAGTAAAATCAGGTATTCGGGTATTTATTTTCTTCTAACCTGAAATGTTTCCTTAAATACAACCATAGACTTAATGACTTCATTTAATTTTGCTGGATGTTTTATGGCTTCTGGAATAAACTGGCTTATACTGAACACCGCTTAAATTGGAAGCAGGAGGCACAACAGTTAAGGAACTGAAACAGCAGCATTTATATGCGGCAAATGACCGAATGCAAACTTTTTACATCCTTAACATCGGTGCTTGACTTTACTCAGGAAATATTCTGCACTCTTGCAAAACGTTAAGCTTTTTAAGTGGCTTAGGATAGCATACAGAAATTAGTGTATAATCTGCTATACAGCGACTGCCTGGAGAGGAAAGGGAGTGAGAGACAGATACGTGGCTCCAAAGAAGGAACGAGAGAGAGGTCTGCTGTCAGAATAATGTGGACTCTTTCATTCACAACACTGGCCTGTGGTAAAAATAAAGGGGTCACTAAAGGTGAAATTCCCCCCCCCCTTGCAGTCTTGACTTCCAGACAGGCTGAACCTCCCCCCCCAAATTCATCACAGGCCCCCTCCCTGTCTGACCCACTTTCTCTCTCTCTTGCGACACTCAGGCACACCTGCCTCCACATCGGCCCCCGCTTCCATTTCCTCCTTTTCATGCCGCCACTGTGCCACAGGCTCACACGCAGAGGCCACTCCTGTCCACGTAAGAGGGGAGCGAGTGATGGAGTGCAGACGTAAACACAGACCGGAGAGGCTGGCTGGGACCTGGGAGGTCACAAGGGGACAGGCAGAGGGAGACCAAGCAGAGCTGAATGACTCAGAGTAGCCCCTGCATTCAGAGTGTGCAGTGCTGCCCTCTTCAGGTTTAATTTTTTTCATCTGTTTATGTGGGGACAGCCCTGAAACATTTACCTCCCCCTCACCCCACAAATGGTCCAGACAGACTCAGACTGACAGTCTCCCCGGCCTCAAACATGCTAAGCTGATCAGCCCCTGCGGCCCTCCTCACATAGATTGTACTCATCGCGGGCAGTCAATCTGATCAGTACGCCCCCCTACTGTCCGTCTGGCTGACTGACTGAGACTCAGCATTACGTAAAGCAGCTATTTTTGGTATAACTACAGGGTTACCGGGGTTACCACCTGGAGGCATCCGGAGCTCTGCCTACCCTCACTGAGGCTGGGTGATGGGGCGATGGGACAGCTGAGGGCCTCAAACGTCGCTGATGGAGCTGTGCGACTGCACCCTGCACTCTCTGCACCCTGCACTCCGCGCACTGCTGCAATCCGCGCACTCCTGCACCCTGTACTCCCTGCAATCCTACACCCTGCACTCCCTGCAATCCTACACCCTGCACTCCCTGCACTGCTGCACTCCCAGCACTCCTGCATCCTGTACTCCCGCACCCTGCACTCCCCACACCCTGCACTCACGTACCCTACACCCTGTACTCCTCGCACCCTGCACCCCTGCACTCCCGCACCCTGCACTCCCGCACCCTGCACTCCCCACACCCCCGCACCCTGCACTCCTGCACCCTGCACTCCCACACCCTGCACTCCCCATGCCCTGCATCACTGCACCCTGCACACCCATAAAAATATCCACACTCCTCCGGGGCACAGAGCATATTAGCTCCTCTACACGAGCATGTCACCGGTAAGAGAATCACCTCAGCTATTACGATCAGAATGCAGGAGCCAGTTACGCTAGGTACGTGTACATTGAAACCTCTACTAGACCCGGAAAGATCATTCCAGGAACCTGGGCAAAAGAACCGGGATGACAGGATGAAGAAGATTGAAACTGACAAATCACACGGCCGACACAGTGTAGAGTTTCTGTGTCAAACCAGAGTGCAAAATGGAACAGAACGTGTAAATATTTACTTGTGATTTGTGGTCTGTAGCTCCGATCTTAGGTTCCTGAGAAACACTAAGGAGAGACTGGGTGCAGAGAGATTGTAGGGCTGTATATTTTAGCATAATTTGGCTATACCCTCAGATACGATTGGACACACAATGAAACCTGCACAGCACTCGCCTATTATGTTTCACTGCACCGCTGATTTATTAGGAGGGATGATGCATTCATCCACTTTCCATAGCCTCTCATTTAAAGCTGGATCACATTGAGCCTGGAGCCCATGCCAAGAAGGGTGACACTAGGCTGGACACCAGGGCATTGCAGGGCAAAAAATGCGACCAGGGACACAGAGAGAGAGACACACACACACACATGCACATGCACACACACACACACACACAGGAACGTTCTGCTGTTGAAGGCGGAGTCGCATTGCACATCCAAAGGGCAGAGGCCCTGCCTTTCCCCAGGTGTATGACCCTTCTGTCAGGCCAGCTAACAGCAACACCCTCCCAGTTTCCTGAGCTCCATCCCCTCCTATTCAGGCATAATCGACTGTGGCGAAGAGTCTACAGCCTTTTTTGGTGATCCCCATGAGTACGAGCCACTGGAATGATTTAACATTAAGGTGTCAAGTCCCCTCTACACCAAGGCGGTCCCTGAGTGATCAGGTTGGGGGGGGGGGGGTGGTCAGCAACAAAAGAGACACCTGAAATGGACAGCATTTAGGCCAGTGTTTCTCAGCCCAGTCCTTGTGGATCCCCAGACGGTCCACACTACTACCACGGAATTTGGAGAGAGCAAAAACGTGGACTGTCTGGGGGTCTGTGAGGACTGGGTTGAGAAACCCTGATTTTGCTTCTCAAAAACACTCTCCACGGGCTGGTTTTTCAGAAATGTAGAGGAGAATTTACAAACAGGATTTTGTTTAGCCTTCGAGAGGAAAATTATGAAAAATGTAGGCTGAATTAAGATGTACACAAAATGAAAATTAAATAAGTAAATAAAATTCTTGTATTCTTCAAAGAGAACCATGTGACATGTTGGGGTTTATTCAGGAGGGACCATGTGACCTGTGTCAGGGTTTAATCAGGAGGGACCACGTGACCTGTGTCAGGGTTTAATCAGAAAGGACCATGTGACATCGGTCAGGGTTTCTTCGGGGGGAAACATATGACATGGGTCAGGGTTTCTCCAAGAAGGACCATGTGACCCAGGTGGCCCCCTTTCTGGTAGTGCTGCCACACACTTGCTGGAGCTGGTGAGCCTCCCACTCCACCCAGCAGCACTAGGGCATGAGCGTCTCAGATATCTGGAGATGGGCTGGTGGGTCGGGGGGCGGGGGCATGGAGGCCGCTGGGACTGCCCTGCTGAGCACATCTGCCCGAATTAGGCCAGGTGGAACCAAATCGGGCCAAAGGAACATGTGCCAGCTTTCACATGGGTTGGAGGAGGGCAGGTCAGCGCACATGCGGCCCGGAGCAGGCACAGGTGTCTGCTTGGTTTTTGGCTGGCGTTTGGTGTCCCATTACCCTCTGGAATCGCCCCTCCACGACTCGGGCTGTTCTCCTCCTTCTTTCCCCTCGTCCTTGTCCTTCACCCCCCCCAATGGTGGCATTCCTTTCCAACATTGGTCAGAGATACAGAATCATTTGTCCTGTTTTAAGCCAGGCTAAAAATTCAACTCATAGCAATTAACCACCCTCACATTATTAAAAAGCTAAACTAAGAATATCTGGACACGCAGATGGGTGCCGTTTTGCAGGCAAGACATTTTCACTCTGGGAAAGCAAATTTCTCCACAAAGCAGTAAATAACATTCAAATAAAATGTTCTGTGAATCTGGTAGGAACAAAGCATTTCCATCCATCCATCCATTCAACCATCCATCCACCCAAGGCACACGTACACAGCCTAACTGCTGTTGTTTGGGACTGCCAGAAGAAGTCAGAAACTTAACAAGAAAGCAACCCAATTAACATGTCACTGTGCAATATTACCGTAAACAAAATTTCAGTTTAATCCTTAATTGGACAAAATTTCAAAAGTACAAAACAATATTCTAACTATATATTATAGTTCGTGTTATTTCCTACGAATAAATTGGGGACAGAGACTGGGCAGCCGGTATCATGTACAGAGGGGATGGCTTAAGCAGAGAAATAATTTTACACAGAATCCTGTGAATGCGTCAAGAGTTTAATTTATTAGCCGTGTATAAGAACAGACAGGACATAAAGAGCACTTTGTGTACATACACACACAAACCTATACAATGCCCCAAAACGGGCGCTATAACTGAAAGAGAATGTAAAGGATTCTGGGATATGTAGCCGCAAGCCCTCCCTGGGATTCCCACCCTCACCCCTAACGGTAAATTGTGACTCGTCCCAACTTATTTTGTACCCAATTCTGTCATTAACAAGCAGCGTGAGCCTCGATGTTCTGAGGCTATGATTCCCACTCAGCAGTTCAGCACTTTTACGCTCAGTGATCAGCCAAATGTCCTTTCCGTCTCCCCAAATGCACCCTGTCAGAGACGCCTGAAGTGTATGCATACTGACCCTCAAAGGCAAAACACAGTAACTACGTTGACACTGAAACTGACAAATGGGGCTTCAGAGCTTTTTGACCGTCTACCTGTTTGTGTAGTACGTTATTTTCCTCAAAACCCAGCATAGCTGAACTAGGATATTGGGTCACAAGACAAAACAGAAGCTCAGAGACTCAATTTCGGTAATAACTCAATTTTGATCATGTATGCAGTTACGGTGCCTTAGTACAGGAGTATACATCACTGGCTGGATTGCTTCGAAATAAAAATAAATAAAAGGAATGCAAAACGAAGGTTCCAAATAACTGAAAACCAAAAGTAAAAAAACACACAGAATCCTAAGTCAAGATGTAGAAGTTCTGAATCTGAAGACCGAGGTCAAATGAGGAATATGGACTAAAAATATTACTAAGGACTGAGAACAGACACATTAAACTGCTGAATTAAAAGACAACAACATAAAAATATGAGCAAAATAACCAACAAACACGTATCCAGGCACAGCCACATCAATGGTAGGTCCATGGTTACATCAGGACAAGGGCAATATCACCCCAAGACTATGGTGGATTCTCTTATTAAGGGAGTCATTCCAAACTGAATAGTAAAGAGCCTCAAGCAAGGAGAGCAAAAGCTCATCAGGTCGGCCAGGAGCAGGAAGGCAGCTGGTCTGCCATCGGAAGGTCAGAGCACCTATCTCAGAAGTTGACTCTAATTATCTTCTGTGGAAAAACGAAATAAAAAGCTATTTTAAGCCATGTCTTGGCCTGTTCCACCACATATTCAGAAAGGGGGTCAAAGATACTTCCTCAGCCAATGGTTCAGATCAAATGGGAGGCGGGAGTATATTAAGCTCATGAAGAGAGCTGGAGAGTATTAATCCACTTCTCATTGGCTTGGTTTGTTCCTAGGTGAGCGTCTCGTACTCTTGGGAAATGTAGTTATGTATGCGGAGTGGGTAAAAGTGTGCACTTTGGATGAATTCACATGCTAAGTTAACTAACCATAAGGATTAGCAATGCTGGCACCGAAGTGAGGAGATGAAATGCTCTTAAAATGTTAATGGGCCAGAGGCAGCCAGTCAAGGATCCATCTACTGCATCCCATTGTCACACAGGGCTCTGCCTGTATATGGTGGAGGAACTGTAACCTAACCATCCAACAGCTGCTGGCCTACAGTCCAAACCCCAACCCTGACCCCGACCCTGTGGGGAATCTCAGGTTTCTTGGAAGAATCTGATATTTGTTGAGACTCTGGTGAGAACCTTAAACCATTACAATGCAGAGTGCTTGTGGGAGACCAGAGTTAAGTGGACAAATATACACAAAAATCAAGCATCTTATTACTTATTACGAGGGCCGGTCTGTTGCTCAGTGGGGCCCGATGCTATGCCTGTGATCAAAAGGTTGCTGGTTCAAATCCCAGGAGTGGCAGAGTTCATCATTGGGCCCATGAGCAAGACCCTTAACTCCCAATCGCTCCAGGGACTGGTTGACCCTACTGTCTCAAAAACGTGCATCGCTTTGAATAAAAGTATCTGCTAAATAAATAATTACGAAAGATTGCTAGTGTTTCCTGTTCCACAGTTGGTCAGTGACTCTCTCTCTCACACACACACATTCACACACATACAAAAATGTTACAAAGATTGTAAAAAGAATCCAAAGCATAAATGATGCCAAAGCAATCCAGCGCAATGTCAGCAAAAGAGCTTGGAAGCAGAGCTTATGTAAATGTTCTTGAGCGCGGACTATAAGAGAGGAATCTGTGCTGTGAGAGCTGCTTCGGGCAGTGTTATTGTCTGTGGGCTGGTGGGGTGGGGAGGGGCTGGGATTTGGGGTCAGTGAGGTTGACCAGTCTGGGACCGAAGAGCCTGACATGACAGGAGAAGAGGCAAACACTTGGGATCAGGGTGTGGGTGATATGGCCAGGGAACCAATGAAGGGGTAGGGCAAAGCGGGGGTAGTGTGGTGGGGTTTCAGCATGTCAGACAGCAAAGGGTCCAGTTTTCTTCATCTGTCCACTTCTGCCATGATCCCTTCCGAGCTTATACTCTTGCGGTATGAGTGACGAAACAGGGCTCGTTGCACCCCCTTGTGGACACGGCTGGAATTGCAACTCATCATCCAGAGCCAGGTCTCCTGCTCAGATGAGGAGATGGACGTCAGCCACATCTGGACTCTTCGTTCCTTCAACGTAACCCACCATCTTCCCATCCCTCTCCCGTCTTACTTTAATGATGGATGTGGTATCGGGGTGCTCTGGGGCGTCATGTGAGGCTCACAGTCGCACTGTTGCGGCCAAATCGCCGATATGGAGCAGTGCAAGAAGCTATCAGCTAAAGATCAGACTGACGCAGTGTTGTTCGCGATTCTGTGGCGGGTACGGGTTGGCTCCTCTCAGCTCTCAGACCGAGGCTAGACGGAGAGACAGCGGCCCCCACAATGACCCCGTTGGCGGGAGGGGCGGGGTGGGGGGACCTCGGGGCTCCAATGGGTCGGGATTTAAGCGTGGTGCTGAGAAGAAGAGGAAAGAGGAGACTGGGAAGCTGAAGCGGGGGGGGGGGCGGGCGAAGGGGAGGGGAAAGTCAAGCCAGCTGCAGTCTAATTTTCTACAGCATGGATTTTGGGAAGGGGGGGTGAAGGCATGATCGGGAGGGGGGGAAACAGGCAGGCGAGGTGGGGGTGAAAGGGAGAGAATAAGAACTCTGGTTAGTAAGGAATCAGATTAAAGCTGGTGGATTCGCACACATCCCCCCCCACCCCAGGCAGGTGGTAATTTCCAATGACCACTCCCAGTGCCTACAGCTCATGCTCTCATTTAAGTGACCCAGATAGCAGATCAGCTGGCGTTGGTTTTATCCTGTGACAACAATGATAAACGGATCGCAGAAGTGTGACCCAAACATCAGAATGACAAACACACACACCTAAACTCTGGCACAGCAGTACCACCCGAAGGCAGCTTTGGGCTTCCTCCAGAGACGCGTTCAAACGTAGGCTGACTTACCGAACTGTCAGAGGGATCGAGTTCAACATGGGGTGACTCCATTCAAAAGAAAAAGGCAAAGAAATGCTCTCCCCCGTTAATCTGACACTACAAAGGAAATGCCTGTGTCTCATACACAGAGACTGACATCTCTTTTTTACAGGGAGTATAGCCAATGTCTAAAGCATCTGAATAACTAAGAATGTGAGCTGAATTGACCTGCCGTCTCTGGACGATCGCCTTGCTGTTAAGGCTTCAAAACAGACATGAGCTTGGACGGAGCTCAGTCACAACATGGCAGGTGCTAATATCTAATGAGGAGGCATGATAGTGGGGCATTCAGTGTTCATACCCTGCTCTCCGTACCCAGAGTCTCTGGTTGGCCTCCAAATCAGGCTGAACGACAGCAGGGTAGGCTGGCTTTCGCTCCGGCTGACGTGTCTCATTAATTGAACTTTGACAATAAGGAACACTGAGTGAATTATTTAAAAAAAATACACTCAGCAACTCTGGGCCTGTAACGTGTGCAACTGAGCACAGTACATGTAACCCAATCAGCCGAATCACAGAAAAGAAGGTTAATTGATTTACAGACTGACAGCAGGGGGAGCCAGTGCACCCTAACCACCTACGGAGGGGGGGGAATAAAAGCTGTGCAGTCGGGTGTAGGAGCTTGAAAATGTCACTGATGATGTCATAGGTATCCACACCTCACACTGAGAGTCATGCGCCCCCCCATGCCATCGTGGAGATTTACAGAGCAAAACAAACTGAAGGGAGAACAAAGGCAATGTGAGAAAATGCAAAACTGAGCATAACTGAGAGAATGAACAAAGAATGAACAAATGTGAACAGAAGGCTTACGGGACAGAATGTACAGCCTTTGCTCTGGAGTGATCCTGACTGCCACATGCAAGAGGGGTACCTTCTCACTTCTGAGAGGGGAAGAAGGTAATTAAAAAAAAGGGAGAATGGAAACCACCGGCGACAAACGTGGGGTGCTGCCCCAGTCGGCTGACCTTAACCCTCCACCGCACGAATCCTAACCGGACGAAGGCAAACTGATCGGCCACAAGGGGGTGAACCCGACGATCTCGTCTCAAAAGAGACACCGAAAGTGCTGGGCTTGATGTTACCTGTGATGTCATCACCCGTCACCCTCACATTGGGGGGGGCGACTTCACTTTATAAATATATAAAGCAGAATTAACTATTTAGCTGTAAATCTGAGGCAGGTTACGCGCAGGGATACCCAGGGTTGCCGTACATACGAGACATAACAATTAAGTTGCAAAGGAAATCTGGTTTTTTAAAACTCAGAATGACGGTCTAGTTATACCAGCTTTTACAGAAGTGCTACATTTCAATCCATTTTTCTCAAGAGAAAAAAAACGTATAGCGAAATAACTGTTCTACTGCTTCTTTGAAATTTTAAACCCATACGTAATCTTTATTTCACTTCCATTGAACATGTAGAGATTTGTTACTCTGTAAGGTGGACATTTTATGAAAAAGCATCAACGGGTTGCCACGGTTATGGACAGCTGGGTTAGTGAGAAGGAACTGGACACCAGCACTAACCACTAAAATAGTTTGTTGTCCATTTAACAATATTCACTATGCTCAGCGAACTAATGCTGTATAATTTGGACATGTAGAGGACCAGGCCAAGACAATAGCCTGAAAAGATGAGTCTACAAGATACACCAAGGTTTACCTCTGACATCAAGCTCAGGGGGTAAGCAGCCCATTGTGGTGCCTATGTCCACAAGCCTGCCACTGTAAAATGCAGTTATTGCCGCGGCTGTGTAAACGGGTGCACAACACAGCTGAACATAACGCTCAACGATACGGACGACACGCACAAGGTCTCCACCCCTTGATCAGCAGCGCAATACGAGGAGTGAAAATGAACAGGAAGCACAACCAAGCAAACAAAGACATAAATAAACTGAGGAGCATAAAGGTGGGAAGGAACTTAAGAAGTAAAATGATGAGGTATGCAGACCGGGCTGGGGGACTGCTGGCTCTTACCAGGTATCTGCTCCCCCTGGACCTTCTGCGTTCCCTGCTTCTTCACTGAGGCTCCATCTGCTGACACATGCAGATAGACACATCTTCACCCCCCCAAGGCAAACAAACACACACACACACACGTTGGTATATATGGTTTATGAGGACAGATACCTGAATACTCTCCAGCATTATGAGGACACTTGAAATGCGAGGATACTTCTAGTGTCTGCACAATTCAGACTGCACAATCAGTCTTATATGACTCAAAAAGCACCCCCCACAAAGTTTTTCATATTTTTGAAAATTGACCTACTAAACCATGATGTGTATGAGTACAACAAAATTAACCAACACCCCTATAGTTGGGAACTTTTTGGTGTTAGCGCTGTGTTGATAAGACAGTAGGAAAGGGGATACACCCAAAAAACCAGGATAAATCCCCCCATAAACCAGGAAAGGGGTGTCCTCATAAACCATATGTACCTGTACACACACATACAGTCTTCACCGCTGGGTAGGCTGCCATATTCATGGACTTCTTCTAAACTACCTCCTTGAATCTACAAAATATTATTTTGCCAATAACTTAATTTTTACAACTATTGCCTCAGCTTTGCAATTGTCCCTGCATCTGCAATTGCGCACACACACACACACACACCTCAGCATCCTGCTACAAATATGCAAACATACATCTCAACAGCAGTGTTTCCCAACCTGGCCCTCAGGAGCACACAGTCGGTTCATGTTTTTGCTCCCTCCCAACTACCTGCCAGACAATCCTTTGGAGCAATACCATGGAATGTCTGTGGGTCCCCAAGAACCGGATTGGGAAACACTGACCTACAGAACCCAAAATGGCGATTCCTACTAAATGACCTTTTGGTAAGTCTCTGAGATTGATACGGCACATTTACACCAAATCTTATAGCCACCAAGCCCACCTTGATTCAGAAGTAGTCCCACCAACCAGCATTTTCTGCCCAGGGCTCTGTACACACGTGTCTGTAAGGTCTGCGCTAGAACTCTAAAACTCCCTTTCCCCCAGCACACTTAACCCTCTGGAGTCGGCTATCCCGCCCGCAGGATAAAACAGAAATTGCGTCTATCCGTTTAAAAAACTCCGCGAGTTTTCATCATAGAAACATAAAACAAAACCCCACAGAAACCTTGAACGGTCTATTTTTCAAATATATATAGCTAGAAACTAAATATATTTTAGCACTTTGTGACAGGAATAACAATAGCAAGAGACACTGCCTGGAGTGTCTGAGTCCCGAATGAGTCCGAATCGCGCACCCATTTGCAAATAGCGCTATTCATATTGTAAGGACGCGGTGATCACGCAGTCGTTATTGGATAAAGAAATGCGCAATCACGCCCGATGTGACTCTTATAAACAAGAGCACATGTCTGTTTACACTGACCAACATTTTTTTTATTTACTTTATTTCGCGTTGCGATCTTTTCCATTGCACGTAGTAAGCTGTAAAAAGACTTATTGTCTCTGCTTTTCTCACTTCTAAAACTGACATTCCAAACTGATGGGTCTGACATGCCAAACTGATGGTTATGTGGCAGCAACAATGACCAATACCTGTGACAGGATGCAAACCATTACAGGTGTGTTGACGCCCATCTCATCAATATTCATTGTTTAGATCACTGACT
>JAAGVU020000032.1:11946736-11981746 GCA_011763525.2 Mormyrus iriodes
TTTAAAAAGAAAACAGAAGTATGACATTCTAAATGGTCTCAGATTATTGGTGCTGAATTTGTGCTGAATAAAAGCATGCGAAGCAATTTGGGATAAATGTTTTTTGGATAGGTGAACATTTTAAAAATGTCACGGCATGTCAGATTACCTCAAAACTGGCCTCAGAGGCCTCAGACTCCAGAGGGTTAATGTAGAGCAGATATATCAAAGAGACTAAGTGTGGAATTAGTCACTTCAAAGCTGGATTGGGCAGTTCCAATTCAATTTGAGCTGAACTTAACCTGATGAACACTTAACCTGGTAACTGAGATTAAGGTGATGACAAGGCATTTAATAAAATTTCTAAGTCTCATTACCGACTCCCAACTTAATGGGATTGTTAGAATCAGAGGTGGAAAGTTCAGGTTCAGTAAGTTCAAATCCAGACCAAGATTTTGTTTCAACCAATCAGCTAAGTATAAATACTCATATTTATAGACTACTCAACTGCTTGCTTGAAAAAAAACCTTGGTCTGGATTTGTACTTTCTGAACCTGAACTTTCCATCTCTTATAACTACATTCTACACAATTAAAAAATGTCCCCTTCTCCCAATCCAGCATCCCCCATATCCCCAGGCCTATGCTTGTCCACCCCTCACCTTCCTGCTGGCTGTCAGGATCCAGAAGGGGAACGTAGTCTGTCTTGTCCACAGTCTCTCCAACCTTGTCATCATAGCCTTCCGCCTCCAGGGCGGCGATGAAGTCCCTCTGCACAGGGGTCTCGGAGTCCATCTGTGGCACGCTGTCTGTGAGGGCATCACCCAGGTTCAGGTCTGCCATTGTTCTGTAGATGGTCACACTGTCGGGAGAAGCATAGGTCAAGTTTGTATGAGGTTGCTTTTAAGACATCCAGAGATTTACTGGATACTCACCACAATTAGATCATCTCCAACTATAAACAGGCTCATAAGGGTAAAAGGCAGAAGACAAGTCTGACATGTGATGCCAGGCCATCACAGCACATACACTCACACACGCAGTCACAGGGCAATACAGAAACACTACAACAGTGTCTAGTGATTTAGACAATTTAAAGATACTAATTAATCTAAATGTGTTTTATTGGACAGTGGGAGAAAAACATACCACCCAGGAATCCATGTAAACACACAAAGAACACGTGAACTCCACACACACAGAGCCAGGGGCAGGAACCGAACCCACAACCCAGGAAGGGTGAACACTGTCGCAAGCTGCGGAGTCTCTTTTCTGTTCTCAGCCATTATGTCTCCTAAAGGAACAAACACTACTGCTGTGCTATGCTGGGACTCAGAGTGCAGACTGGCATCTGTGATGAGGAGGCATTACCCCTGGTCCCAGTTTTGGGAACATTTGGCATCATGCCACAGAGGCCCATCAGGGGCAGACTGTGGCGGGGGCGGGAGGAGGGCAGCTAGAGGAAGTTGCCAATAGGCATGGCCAGTCAGGGACGTTACATAGAAGGCTCATTGGATGAGCGTTTAGTTTGTAATAAAAGCGAGGCCATGATGTAATAAGCCTACCAGAGATTGGTTCCTAAGACAGTGATGTAATAAGCCTGCCATAGATTCATTCCTAAGAACACAATATAATAAGCCTGCTAGAGATTGGTTCCTAAGACAGTGATGTAATAAGCCTGCCATAGATTTGTTCCTAAGAACACAATGTAATAAGCCTGCCAGAGATTGTTTCCTAGGAGCATGATGTACTTAGCTTGGCACTGATTGGTTCCTACGACCAATCCTGACCCGCCTGATTCTGGCCTAAAGTCACCGGGTCAGGCTCTTTCTAGACCCCTCTGTTTGGTTCTCTGTAAAATCTCTGCAGTCTCCCCGACATAAACTCACTCCCTCTTGCCTCCTCATTTCCTTAGATGACAACTGGAACACAATTATAATTACAGTATAATTACATTAAAATTTAAATAAAATTAAAATTTCAAAGAAGTGAGATTCAGAGCCACACTGGCAGTAAAAACCATCTTAAATTTTGCTTCTGTAAACAGCTGACATTGCCGGATACCTCTAGTATTCCTTCTCAAACAGCTCAGTGGCTCCCCCTTATGAGCACCTCTAGTATTCCATCTCAAACAGCTCAGTGGCTCCCCCTTATGGACAGTCCCCAGTGCAAACACAGGAGTGTGTGCTAGCATTCTTAGGGACGCCACTAAATCTTGTACTGTATCAGCAGCCTTGGGGAGATTTTGGGCATTTTTTTCAACTTTAAGTAACTGATATTCATCAAATGGGGAGGGGGGGGGGTGAGTTTGTAGCACCCTGCCAAGTGGAATTCAATTTAAAGCCTGACTCCAGAGGTATGAGGTATAACTTTCTGAGTTCCCTGGGCTACATGTTTATTGTCACTTTTCACACTAAAACCACATAGCTTGGGGGGAGAAGCGTGGTAGGGAGTGGGAATCTGGGGGATGCCCCAGGAATGGAGGAGACGGTGAAAGTCGACATCACGACATGTCACACCAACCCCAGTGACACCACACGTGAAGTGAGACACCCCCTGTGGCCAGAGGAGTGAAATTCGGCCTCCTGGTACACTGACAACAGCGGTGGTGCGTGGTATTTG
Source organism: Mormyrus iriodes (assembly GCA_011763525.2). Taxonomy (NCBI): domain Eukaryota; kingdom Metazoa; phylum Chordata; class Actinopteri; order Osteoglossiformes; family Mormyridae; genus Mormyrus; species Mormyrus iriodes. The sequence goes on from JAAGVU020000032.1 coordinate 11,949,337, forward strand.
GCCCCATGTGGGAGTGGGACAGCCGTGAGGGCGGAGCATCCAACATATTTCCGCGCAGCCATCAGACAGCCGATGTGCTCCTCTTCCATATTTAACCTACCCCTGATGCCCCCCCCCCCCCCCCCCCCCCCCCCCCACCCCCCCCCACCCACCCACCCCCCCCCCCCCCCCCCCCCCACGCCCCCCCCCCCCAGCCCCACACACACACACACACACACACACACACACACACACACACACACACACACACACACACACACACCCCCGACAGTGGTGCCAACCACTCACACTCATTAAAGCAACTAGGGCCAACCACTTAAAAAATATGAAAAAAAAAGTGGGAGATGGTTCACTGATTAAATTACCTCAGGTAAAATAATTTAAATAAAGCTGCTAGTACAATAAATCTCAGATGTATATCATCACAGCACCACCAGCCATCAGAAGAGCGTGGCGTCAAATCTGATCGGCTTTACCCACAATGCCCCAGGGCTCTCTGAAAGTCACCAGCTCAACGTCTACATTTAGTGTACCAAATGGATATTTTAGGGTTTACAGTATCTCTAAAGCCCAAAAGCAAAATGAGCTGTTATGCTAAAATTTGCCCCTTGTTTTCTTTGAAGAAATTAAATTTTGCTCACATCATATGTCTCCGCATAAATAAGGAATTAAAAATAAAAGCTGCCCAGCTGGGGTTGGATGTGTCACCCCTGACTCCTCGAAAATCAAAACTCTGCAGCCTTTAATCTAGACCAGAGGTCTCAAACTAATGGATCTAGCCTGAGACAGTTTTATGCAAATGTTTTTCATTCATTATTAAATCTGGGCAGATCGATCTTTCATTTTCAATAGAGAATTAAAAAAAATTATCCAATGTCTTCATACCGGCCGGTGCTGAATAGTGAATTATTGATGCCACAGTGGTTTTTTATTCTCTCGCCTCTGTTTTGGCTTAAAAAATGGCTCAAGTGGCTCACTTCGAGACCCCTGATCCAGATGCACGCATTCAGTTTGTTGGGCAGGTCTGACCACTCGTCTACGGGCCCAGATGCTTCGACGCTAAGATGGGTGTACTGAAGGTCTGCAGAGAGCAGCCAGACCCTCTCAGCCCAGCCGCGTACCACAATCGAGGGGCGTTCCAACTGGAGGTTGGCAGAGCCAGAATGCCCCTTTGCCGGGGTGAGTTAAAGGAGTCAGACTGTGCAGTGGCTCTTCAGGGGAGTTTCAGAATGCAAAAGCACATTAAAAATATATAGATAGATTTTAAAAATGCAGCACACTCTGGGTGGCCGAATGGCTGACCCTGTCCTGGAAAAGCACTGAGATGAAGGAGAAAGGCACACAGGGAGAGACAGACACACTCCAGGGGCTGCTGTCTGGGTCAGCAGCTGCCCTCCTCTGTCCCCTCATGGCTTCATTGTTGTTTTTTTTCCCCCTGAAGTAACAGTCGACACAGACGCACTTCCCTATTCGGTCTTTATGGGACAGGCTCACAAAGCTTTCTGGCGACAACCCTGCTCTTAAGGTTTGACAGCTTCCCGTCAGCCGACAAAGACAAAGGCACGAGGCACAGTCTGAGCTCCAAGGGTTTCAGAGTGTCCGACAATGTCCACATGTCCTAGAAAATCCCGGAATGGGAAACTAATCGCATAACATAATAAGCCATAGCTGATTAAATATAGATAGTCATTGGTATTTGTTTACTTCATTCATTCATTCATAAATAATTTTTATAAGTTTCATTTTTACTAGTTTAGTGACCATAATCATAGCATTAGGGATGCTGGCATCCAGAAGATGTGTTCTTACTTGCTACCCTTCCTGTGGAAGGTCAGGGTTCATGCCTCACCCCAGGACTTTAACTGGCTTATAAATCGAAAATTGGTAAATTGGATATAGTACCCCAGGGGCGCTGGATAAACCCTGTGTACAGGCCCCAGGCTTCACTCTTATGTTTATGTTTGTTTGTTATGTATGTGTCTCAAAGGAGAGCATGATGGGATATGCGTGAAAAAGCATTCCAATGTACCTGAACTCGTACTTGCGCAAATGACAAAACATTTCATCATTTCATTTTTACTTTTCCCAATAGAAACAGCTAATTATTATATTGTCAGGACTCTTCAACTCTGGACCTCGATTTCAAATCCATGTCTTGTTTTCTTTTCTCCCAGAGAGTTTAATAGTTACTGATTCTGATTGGCCAGAGGCTTCACTCCTGGCTCACAGATAAAGGAATGTTGAAAAATCAGCAGGGCTCAGGCCTTGAGGACCATGATTTGAATAGTCCTGTAACATGTCAGTGACAAAGTATCTTGAACTAACAGCTGCAAGAGATGAAATGAAGCAGACAGACCTCCCTTAGCATAAAAGAACCAAAAATCATACTGAGGGGAGAAAAACGTTTCAGGGTCAAATATGTGGATATTCAGATGCCAAGCTGTATTTTTCAGCCGCAAATGAACATTACATTTGATTCCTGTGACCCTGTAACGTATCTTGTACATGGGAGGTGGCCAACAGACCCCCCTGCCCCTCGGCCCTTCTGTTTGAAGAGGAAACTGCAAATGGTGTCCCTCTGGAGTGGGTAATGAACAGACCGGACCGGACTAGCTCGCTTTTCTCTATATGGTACACCTACTCACTAAAGGAATCTTATCTCACTTTTTTTAATGTCCCCCTGTGGCTTCCCTGTCATTGTTTTCCCCCCAAAAACCTTACAAATAATCCATTATGAATTTCAGTGCACCCCCCTCCATGCCCCCCCACGCCTCATTGACACCGAATGTCACCGTACCAGGCTTGTGACTCGTTACAATGACTGTCTGTTTCCGCCACTCCCTAAGCCAATGTTGTTTGGGTCGGGTCTATCCCATTGGGATCAGGTAGGGCTCTCCCTTCAACCTCTAGCCGACAGAAACAGCCGGCTGACAGACTCCTTATCCAGTATTAATATTTGCAAGCTTATGTTTGAAAATAACTGACAGACACTTCTCTCTGACAGATGCCTGAATCTTTGCCAGGTGGTAAAACGCTTAGACCAAAAAACCTCACACATTTACTTAATTTTAGTTAACAAAAAAAATGCCTTTAGACGGTGCAACACTGGGAAAATAATGTAAAGTTAATATTGACGTAACATGGACAAACCGAACATATGATCTGTGTTAAGTGGATGTTCAGAGCAGAGCCTACTGAAGCCGTCATATCTATTTTGCACAAAATTACAGATATGATGACGTTCGCGCTTCATAGCGGGTCATAACCCTGGGAGCAAACCAGTTTTCCAGGGACAAGGGAGATGCCTGAGATTCCACGGTGAGGTGTCCCCCTCCCCCCGTCCCTAGTTTAGGGGGGTGACTCAGAAATGACTCACAGTCACGCAATCTTGCCCGGGCCCCCTGCATAAGGTGATAACCGCACCCCAGACCAAACTCTATACAACATTTTTCCCAATAAGCCAACAGCCACCCCCCTCAACATAACCATCCTTTCATTTAATAAAACGAAATTAGATTCCCTTATTGCATTCTAGGTCTCTTACTCATCAGATATAAAAGGTGAAAAGGCAGCCAGAGAAGAGGGAGAATAAAAGATGAAAAAAGATTAATATCTCCCGCTGTCATGATAGATGATATATTAACGTGACACTGTTTCTCTATCAATCTTCTGGTCTATAAAATTTAGTACACTCAAGCACCTCACAGGTGAAAACTTGTTTTAGAATTCCAAAAACAACCAGCTGGAGCCAAATCTGATGACCCTGTAAAAGTCATTTTTATACTTTTTGTAAAATAGTTATATGTCTATTTATAGCCACTGCATATGTCAGTTGTTCCGTTGGTAATTCAGTAACTTCTGTCTGAATCACTGGAGAATTTTCCAGTCAAGTGCCAAAAAGATTAATTTTTTTGTGTGATCAGCTTCTAGGGTTTCCTCTAACAATGAGGCAATAAGCTGTTTTAAGCTGTTTTTTTCTTCTTAAACCCAAACAGTAAAGTAAAAGCTCAAAATGATACTTTGTACGGCAGGTTACACACACGCCAACGCATGGTGAACCCAACGCTGCCCTGAAACTCAACTCAAGCCTTCCGCAGAGCAAGATGCAGGTGGCTGGGGGGGGGGGGGGGGGGGCCTCGGGGGGGGGTCACGGGGGGGGGGGGGGGGGGGGGGGGGGGGGGGGGGGGGGGGGGCTTCAGGCGTGGGCACATATCCTCATATATCGCGTCCTCGTGTCAGATTTACTGCCTTGCATGCTATATGCTTGTGTTCTCATCTCCTCTGCTCGTTCTTGCTCATTCCAGATTGTTCTCGCTGCCATTTATATCGCTTACAAAAGTATGTGGGGACGGAGACAAAGATAATAATAAAGCACGATTAAAATTTCCGAACAATGACCTGCTGGCCCTAGATGGTATAAAAGCAAACAGAATACTCCATGCCAATATGGCACGGTGTCAATACAAGCACGAAGTTAGCATAACAACAAATCAGGCATGGCATTTCCTACAAGAAGACATTTTTGTGGAACCTTTCTCGGTAAACAATACAGACACGCTGACACAAACTGAACTGAACGATACAGCCATTGCTTACAGACTGTTGGTCCAAAAGCCATCTGCAGATCCTAGAGTATTCCTGGACTAACACAAATCAGGATCTGGGCCAGCCCTGCCCAGACTTTTCAAAAGTGAACATTCCTGACAGACTAACTGAAACACCTAGAAAGCCACTTGTTGAGAGTTAAAGAGGTTTATGGTAATCAGATATTAACCACAGTTTATTGCTTGGCCTTGGATTTTAAAGGTCTTGCTCTGTTCTCCCAGTTATGCAGTGTTTATTGTCAGACACCCGGGAATCTAACAGTAAAAGATGTTATTTTCTTCTGGAAGAGACGTTTCCATTATGCAAGCAGCCAAGCATGCAAAAGAATGTCCATTGTAATAAATTTTTAGCGTCCATGTTTACAACAATGACTAATTGGTTGGACTGAATTCTTGTGGGTGGGGCCTGTAGACCACATAGAAAAATTCAAAGAAACCAGCAGGGGGCTGCGAAAACACTGTGCCACTGGAGGTCAAAGGAGGGCCCAAAATATAAAAATCTCACCCTTTCGACAACTGCAGTGTAACGGAAGCCTTATCGACTGAGTGGGAGGTCAAGGACTGCGCGCTCATCTGTGCGTCAGAGCCTCAACCTGTCGCCAACGCCACAATGATGCTCGCCTTCTTTGGGTCGCTGTCTCTCGCTTCTGATCCCCAGGTTTTTGGCCCCACTGCCCGAATGAAATGGCAGATTCTCTCACGAGGCCACCGCAGCCTTCCATGCTTAATCCCATTTGCCCCAACATGCCTGAATGATGATGTCGGACCCATGATGAGCCAAGAGCTTGACGGCAGATTCTCGTGCATGCAGGATGGTGACAACCTGGACACATGATACAGGGACCCTCCGTAGCATAATCAAGGTGTTCCAGAGACATTTCTCACTCGTTCGACCCCTTCTGCAACCGATTAATCGGAGCTCTGCTACTGTGACTGCTACCCAAGCCAAAGGCCACGCCCCCAGCTGGATCCAAACAGCAGGCGGTGGAGCAGAAGTTACTCCTCACAAACTCCAGACTTAGGATGCGAAATGCTGTTGGACCCTTGGTTATGTACAGATATAAAACCCATCCTTCCACCTTCTGACCACATATCCTGGTCAGAGTCACGGGGAAATACACAAGTACAGGCAGTCTCCGGGTTAAGAACGTCCGACTTACAGATGACTTGTACTTACGAATGGACTGCCATAAAGCATATTATATTAAAAAAATGGGTTAAATACAATGGATTTTAATTATGAACACACACACACTACTTTCTGATGATCATGAAAACATTGTGCAGCTTCAGCAGTTCAACAGCTCGAGGTACAGTACAGTACTGTATGTAATTACTTTCATTATTACTGCATAACAACAACAACAACAATAATAATAATTATAATTATTATTATTATTATTATTATTATTATTATTTTCCAAACTTGCCTACGAATTCAAGTTAAAGACAGACTTAGGGAAGGGATCTTGTTCGTAACCTGGGGACTTCCCGTACCCAGTGTTAGCTTACTGTCTAATACATTCCAGACCTTAATATGTGCTGTTTTTACGAGATAGTCTGCGTTATTTGCATCACATGGGGGTGGCAGTAATGTTTTGGCTCATCGGTGAATAAGCATCTGTACATAATACTACCAATATATAGCAATTTGATTGCATGCAAACGGTCTGCGAGCTTTGCAATGACTTTGGACAAAAGTCCTATGATACATGTCAATAAAAACAGTTTCCTTCCTCATCCTGACTGTTGTCAGCTGTTCATACAGTTGCGTTTAGTCACTGTAAAGCAGAATTCCCTGATTCCAGTCCTGGAGTGCCAGTTTGCAACACAGTTTGCAGATTTCCCTACTCGGACACATTACTAAACCAGGTAATTAGCTGATTAAGATTGTTTGAGCAAGGAACTCTGCAAGCTGTGTTGGATTCTGGCCCTCTGGGACCGGAACTGGGGATCCTTGCTGTAAAGGGTGAGAGTGGCAGGGGACTGAATCTAAAGAATAAGCTGATAATTAACATGGCTCAGAATTCATCTGCACTTACACATATAAATATTCTTATAGCTAATTCTCCACTGTATTTCCCAGAACCTTCTGTACTTAAAGCTCCACCCAAACTAGCCGCATAGAGTGTCCATCGCCACCTACAGTCCATAGAGGCAAAGCAGCACAGGATGCACAGAGTATGATTCTCCAGTTCACCTATAATTCTGATGAATACAGCATGCAGAATTATTAGCCAAGTGTGTATTTTACTTTTATCTTCCTACAGGCCCATATATTCAGTCCACGTTAATCCCATGTTAAGAATGAACCGTTTAAAAATGGGGCATGCTCAGTATTCTGTCTGAGTGCTTCCAGATTGGCGTAACACAGAAAACTGCAGAAACGTCCTAGTACAGAATTATTATGCAAACTCCATCCACTTTCTGTACCTGCTTGTCCTACGTAGGGTTTGCGGGGGCCCGGAGCGTATCCCGGAAGGTAGGGAATAACCGAGGACACATACACCAGTCATACACATTTACATCTACGCATAATTTGGTAACTCCAATTAACCTCAGCATGTGTTTAGACAGTGGAAGGAAACTACACAACAACAAGGGGAGAACATGCAAACTTCACACACATGGGACCAGGGTGGAGACTCGACCCCAGGACCCAGAGGTGTGAGGCACCAATGCTAACCACTGCATTACCCTGCAACCCGACTAAGCTACCTTTTTATTACCAATAAAATGGAACAAAAAAGGACTTTACAGAGAACATAAATAAATGAATTAATAAATAAATAGGTAGAGGAACAAACAAACAAATAAAAATGGTTATATGACTGTGAGAACAACTGAAATTGCCAAACTTTTAAAACATCATCACAGTACAATCAAGCACTTTGTTGGCAACCACCAAAGAAAATGGAAGAAGCAAGAGAGAAGACGCAAATTAATTTCCAAAGATATGTGTCGAATTAAAAGGGAGACTTCCAGAAACTCCTTAGCATATTTTGCTAAATTGCAATCCGAATGTAATCTCCAGGAGTACTAGTTGCAGTGTGCTACATGACATTGTTAAGGTCACAAAGGCTGAAACACGACTTCAACTCAATAAGGCACACTAGCTAAAACGTCAAAAATGGGCATGGACACATCTCAAGACTGATTATACAAAGGTTTTGTGGACAGATGAGATGAGAGTGACTCTTAATGAATCAGATGGTTTGGCCAATGGATAAACACTTTCTTCCACCATCTACAAGGTGGTGGAGGAGTGATGGTGTGGGCAGCAATTATAAGTAATGAATTTGTAGGACCTCTCAGACTTAAACATTAACTACAGGATCTACAATTTCTAGAAGATACCTTCTTTAATCACTGGTACAAGAAGTAATCAGCACCTTTCAAAAAGATTATGATATTCATGCAGGACAGTGCATCAAAATATTCCACAGATTGGTCAAGAATGGCTTTAAAAATCAAGGTCTCTTCATCACCTGACATAAACCCTATTGAGAAATACTGGGACTCACTAAAGCGTGAGATTTACCAAGGTGGCAGCAGGACACTTCTCAGAGCAGCATCTGGAAGGTGTTCCTAGCTGCCTCGGCTAATATGGGACGTGATCAAATCATACACTTGGCTGGTTCAACTGACAACAGGGTCATGGTGGTCATTGAAAAGATAGGTGGCTATAGAGAACATTAAAGCTGGTAAAGTTGACAGTATAGAACGGCCAAAAGTTTCTTTATATAGAATGAATAACTAAAATAGTTTTTTATTATAATTTCTGTCGATAGAGAAGAGAGAAAAACCCTCAGTGTGTATTTTTCTTTTATTTTTGTTTGTGAAAGAAAATGCATTTTTTTTCTCTAAATAAGAAAACTTAAGGGTATAAGAAAACTTCGAAGCTCATTTTTATAACCTTGCCTAAGTTTTGCTGGAAGTTATCTCCAGGAATAATACTTGTCTCACAATTCTGCACACAGTGTAGAACCGAAATGCAAACCAACCATGCTAAGCAACCATGCTAAAACGTAAGCATTAAAATGACCAACTGCCATCCTGGAACTGAAGACAGATCAAGGATGCTATGTTGGCGGGGGGGGGGGGGGGGCAGAACCGGCCTTAGTGTCTCCATAACCCTTTCTCTGAAGACCAGCAAAGGCTGTTCATCGACAACTGTTAGATTAATACAACGCCGCACCAAATGTACTCCGGCTTACGGCTCAACCAGGAAGCAGTAATCCGGAACCCAGTGTTATGTTGCACGATATTAGTACTTTGAGAAACGGGCACCTCATGGCTGATGGGAGGATACCCGGAGAGCTCAGTCCAGAAATTGCCATGCATAGCAACCAGGGATGACTGTAACCAAGACCGTAAAAAAAAAGGAAAAAAAATAACCATTTGGGGCTAAAGCCCTGTAAGGTGCCCACGCCCTATGCCAGGTCATCAGAGACCCAAAACTCTGAAGATCTAACATTCATCATTATCGTCACTGAATAAAAACAATGTTGAAGTATTATTTGTTTTTCCCCCCTCATTTGACTATTGACTGAATTGTACTTAGGCTGTACAGGCTTCCCCAGCCGCTGCATAATGCCAGCCTGGCAGAATCCCATAATACCATCCTTGTGCCATGGGGACAGAGAGCACTTTTATCCAACGGACAATAATATATCACAAAGAATTCCACTCAGAAATAACATGGAAACCAGGAGCAAAGGAATCATGGAAACGGGGAATGTATCTCCTTCCCTGACCTTCAAGGTGGACACTCTATCCAAGCCTCCCTCCCCACATCCAGGTATATTTTTCCAATCATTTACTCCTCTATTTACTCTGCTTCTATCCCTGTGTGGATTTTCCCAATAAAGCAGTCATGTTAACTCTGAAATGAACTGATAGTACTGCTGTGCAAAAAAACACAAAAAAGACAAATGAGAACAGTCCTCTTCCCTTTTGACAGTTTCTCTGGCAGTTTCTGTTTGTCAGTATGACTGCAGTCCTGTTTATTGCTGTTGTTGGAAGACAATAAAAACACTGGAAAACACAAAGTATATCTGGTAGCTTTTTCTCCTTGGTTTTTCCTTTGAGTGAAACCAGGAAAAAAATTGCCATGGAAATGGGAGAGAGCAAAAATGTGGACCGTCTGGGGGTCCACGAAAACTGGGTTGAGAAACCCTGCCCTACACCATCACTGTACGTTAACATTGCAGGCTGATATGACTGATTCAGTGAAAAACAAGTGCCAGTCCAGCACTCAGATTTGGAGTCTGAAGCAGTCACTGTGCACAGATTATAGCACAACATGGAACTAAAGTGAGCAACACATGAAGTTTACATAATCAAAATAATAGATTTCATTTGAGTTCAGCACAAAATGATGGCACAAAAAAGGTATGGCATTCAGGCTAGTGATAGGTACCCTATTAACAGATTAATACATAACATAAGTAAGTTATAAATGGGAATTTACTCCTGCAAGCCATTAAGTGAAAGTGCAAATAATTATTTTCTATAGCATTTACCCTCCGATTCAGCTCATTTACAGAGAAAATAAGAACTATTTTATACCAGTACTAGCTAAAAAAAGTATTCACTTTTCTACCAGTGATAAAAATACTTTAGAATTCTTTAATCAACTATTTTATACTGGATGGGATTTCCTTTGTGCTTAGAGGACCATAAAACATGATGCTGAAACTGCATTTTGCTTCATACAGATGATTTTGTCCTCAGCTGCGAGGAGAGGCCTGTGAGCCAGAGCGTAGTGAGTCAGCAGTCTACCGCACCCCTCCCGGCCCTTAGGAGGAGGTTCCTCACACCTCAGCAGATGCTGCAGCCCTTGGGGTCACCAAGAATGCCAGCCCATCCCACTGCTCCACCCACACCCGACCCCGCCTCCCTCACCACCAGGGTGTCCTACACATAATAGATGTACATGTTTTTTTTTCTGGTTTCACTCAAGGCAAAACCAATGAGAAAAAGCTACCAGATACACTTTGTTTTCCAGTGTTTGTGCTGTCTTCACACAACAGCAATAAACAGGACTGCAGTCTTACTGACAAACAGAAACAGAATCATGGTCAATTTTAATAATACCAAAGGATTCAAAATACTGATAATACAGAGAAACACGTCATGACACATGAACACCTGCCAACCGGTTGGCATGTTTCCATGAATTTGCGAAGTTAAATTAAGAAAGGATACCAACTACTTTAATCCAGCATGACAGGTGATTCAGTTCCAGGTATTCCACCCATACACTCCTGCACCAATAAAACCAGACAGACAGCCAGAAGGAAAATGAGACAATTTGTAAAGAAAGAGGGCAGGTGGAGGTAATATGCAAGGCATGTAGCTCACCAGAACACACGCAAAATGTGGACCATACCAGGAACAAGGTTGGTCGCTTTTTCTAACCTATGTTTTGGTTCTACCTGCGTGTAATGTTGTTACATTATCTTCTGAACCATGTGGTTTCACAGACAGATATATTTACCTCTCACCCTCTGTGGACCTGAGAAATACCCCACATTGGAGTTCTCCCATTCCAGTATTCTTCTGAAGGAAACCTCACTACTATGCTCAGAAAGCCTTCATTGAGTGTGTTTGGTTTAAACCTACCAAGAACTGAGGGGTCCCTACATACAAACGTCATCCTTAGTACCAGAAATCACTATGTAACTATACAACATAAATCATGAAAACAAGACGTACAAACTGTTTACAGCTAAAGATTACCATACATTTTCATTGTTGCCTAAATAATTAACCTGGCCAGCTAATCTATATAATGCCCAGAACATTGTGAAACTATGCTTAGGCAAATATCTTTAGAGACAGGAAATTCCATTCTTGATTACTGAATACCAACAGTATAAATATCATTTTACTTGTATGTCATCAAGAAATTGTTTTTAATAACTTGCCTAGTTAAATAAAGGTTAAATAAATGTAATTAGAAATGAAAACCCTTTACTCAGAGCAACCTACAATTCCATTCATTCATAGAAGTGGATAGTGTACTGGAGACAGCAGTGAAGTGCCTTATTCAAGACTAATCCAGCAGGTCACGTATTGACTAGAACTGACAAACACCAGATCATAAACCTTCCCCATTCTTAGCTCTATGCTACACTGTGACTTTGTACCTCTTTCAAACGCCATGCTCTCGGATCACAATCTGTGCTCAAACAGCACAAATTATCAATGACAGATTTCAAGACTCAAATTCTCCAAACACGCTACAGCATTTTCTGTATTTGACATTAATCCTGTTTATTACAATACATTTTATACATTTACGCAATTGTATCTTGGGGATATGTACAATATTGCGTCACATTGCATTTATTGCACGGCTGTTGTGTATGTGTGAGACCTGTGGCATGCAGACACTCCTCCTCTCCAGGAAGGTTTGAAAGTGTCCTCCCTAATTCTCCCGGAAATTGTTTCTCAGCACCCTCGACACCCTATTCACATAATTACCAGCAAATTATTAAAGTATACATCTATGGTTTTTCAAGGAAGGATTATTTCAAAGGTGGGGTGTCTGTGTAGGCACGCTTCCCCGCTGCAGAAATATTAGTTTCCCCCTGGGGACCAATAAATTATATGTACCTATCTACCTAATCACACATTCAGGCAATAAAGCATACGAATACTAGTCGCTTTGCCTTAAACAACACTCGAATATAATCAAATATAATTTAAGGGAATCCTTTTCACATGTTCTGCTTGGGTCAGAAACACTGCCAGGAAAAAGGGTACAGCCCTGGTACAATTTGGTACCCCAAGGTACAAACAACATTAATGTACCCCCAATGGTACAAGAATGTTTCTCAGAGTCCATTTCTGTACCTTAAAATGTACAATTACCTACAGTTATGGTACAATTGGCAGACCCTTGTTGGTAGAGCCGCAGTGACAAGTAATTGTACCTTCAAAAGGTACAAATTCGACCTTTTTTTCTGACAGTATAGCTGAATGGAGCACAGGTTTATTCAGGTCTACTGCCTAAGTCAAAGGTGGGCAATCATATTCGCAAAGGGCCAACGTATATGTAGGTTTTTGGGATAAACTTTAGGTCAGCTGTTCAAACCCAGGTGTGAGAACTCTTCAGCCAATCAGTCCCCTAATTAGTAATCTAATTAGGAAGCTGCAGTGAAAACCCACATACTCAATAGTCCTTTCTGGATAACATTGACTTCCCCTGATCCAAATATATCTGTAACACCAATGTTTGCCTAGTTGGCTCTGTATTACATCTTTGGCACAATATATGATCAAAGAACCCAAAATCAGACCTGGGCATTAGAGAAATTTGAGTTCTGATCTGGAATAAGAAGGAACAAGTCCAGATAGTGTGTGTGTGTGTGTGTGTGTGAGAGAGAGAGAGAGATAGAGAGAGAGAATATTGCAACGTTCTCCATAACCCGATAATGTGGAGGGAAGGTTCTGTCATCGCCGATAAACTAGGAGTGCGTGAACAAGTCGGAAACAAAGAGACATAGATAAACCGCAAAGTGAAAGTGCCCGACAGAAACTGCCCTGGGTCTACTTATACATGGAAAAGCTAAAGACGTATTCAAGTACACATCTACGGCCTTAAGTGTTTCACTATAAAGACAAGGGAATAGTGCTGCGGGCAAATGGGACCTGTTTTCAGCATGGCTTAAAATGAGCTGGAGATAATTAACGCGCAACTGAGGGACAACTGCAACATTGTTTCTTAATTTAACTTTGCAACTGTTACAGTAGCTTTCTTACACGTGTTCATTTTTTAACGCACGATATCAGCCCGGACGCCGGCGCCGGACCTCTGTCAACAAGCCGCGGCCCGCTAAAAAGTCCGCGGGGGATAAACCTCTGCCCCGTTATCCACCCTCGCCGCCCTAAAAGCAGACACGCTTTTTTTTTTTACAGGGCTCAGAGCGGCTTAGGGGGCAGACAGGGGCAGACAGGCTTGCGCAAGCCGTAAAAGAAGCGTCACTGCGCAACTTTAAGGAGTGCCTGAGGTCGGCGCTGGACCGGTGCTGCGTGGACACGCTTGTCCCCAAATCTGTCACTGTCACTGGCGTGCGTGTCCCCGGCCCGTCTTACTGAGTCCCGCTTTTAAGAGCCCCGGTTCCGAAACGCGGCCCGTTTTTTAGAGCATGACTCACCGTTTGCTTTTGACAGTTTGTCGGGAGTCGTTGTCCGACGCTGGCCGTGCGCTGGTCCTCCCTCACTTACTGCGGTTGTGCGTGACCACGGAGCGACACTGGTATCCACTTCCCCGCCTCCCGCTCCACGCACTTTCACGGACTGTAAAGGGCTCTGGCCTATCACAGCTCAAGAAGGTAAACAGACGGTCGATTAAACCAATAATCATAAAGCATGAGAAGCCCGGACGGCCAGGGACATCCAATCGCATTTCAGGATTTCGTCCCGACGCCTTCCAGACTTCCTTGCCTTGATCCCAGCAACGAATGTACTTTTGACGGACATCAGTAGCACGCAAATGAACAGGTCTAATTCCATTTCAGGGGCAGTATTTGTCCAATAGTTGCTTAGAGCGGTTGAGCCAATAGGTACGTTTTATATGGCCTAAGGGCAGCCAATGATTCCTGACATTATCCTGCGAAAATTACGTCCTGGGTGCGTTGTATAAAAATTGTCACCATTTACAGGGTTTCCAACTCTTATGTGTCTGGCACGATTCTTACCCTTTTAGCCTGTTACGCTCACGCAAGAAATCTTACGGGAAAATCTGTATTGTTCCATTATAAACCTAAAATGAGCTACATCAAAAGCGTTGGGGCAGTTTGCAAACCCTACAGACTATTTACAAGGTAATAAATCTGTTACATACATGTAAATGTGTGTGCATACTTGTCCCGAATTGAAAATCTCACTCCAGCCAACTGACTAAAGTTGGCAACCCTGATTTATCAGTAAACCAGACAGAAAGTACTAAGATAAGTTACTGAAGAACCGAACAAGAACACAAACGGATGAATTATTAATGAATTATGATTAATTCGGTCATTTATCAGATTTTGGAATATTTTATTCTATATTTCTTACCAACAGAAAAATTGGAATGCCCATAACAAGTAGGCCTAAACAATTTAAATTTAAAAAACTACGTCCTACTGAAAAAATAACAAAATGTTCGAAATACAACTCAAAGGTACATCAGGCTTGTAAGATTGATTGAGTGTTGACAAGGAGCATAACGTCGCTCATGGGATTTACACCTGCTGTTTCCTTTCCAGGATTACATTCTCCAACCACGAATGCCTCTAATGAATTATAAGAATCTAGCGAAAAATTAGAGTGGTTATTGTGGCTACATGAGATAGAGGTGGGAATCTGACAGGTCTACAAGTCACCGCTATACGTTCGTTCAAGCTAAATATTCCCGTACTTTTCCAGAGAACATAAACAGAATCTAAGTCAATGGCAATTTGCTCTTCGTTGAAGTTCATATCGATCGTTATAAAGTATGGCAGTGGAATAAAAGATTGCTCATAATACTGCCAAAGGAGATTGCAATGAAAGATAAAGACCTGGATCATTCAATGGATGACTTAAAAAATTAAAGTAACCCAAGAAATTGTATTTCTGGCTAGCATCTCTCATCCCGCAAGTCATATTGGCTTTTAAAAACATATATAATTAATTAAAACCACTCCAAGACTGGCGAAGTACTAAATAAGCAAATAAATTTGATAGCTCATAGAAAAAGAGTAAAACATTTCTCCAGATTCCCTGGGAGGTCTTCGTTTGAGTGGACGGCGTCTGTATGAATAGAGCTACCAACTTGGTTATCCTTTAACTCAGACAGATGAATTGTCAGTCTGTTTAGAGAAAACAAATCACTGCAAACATTGTCCTCTCATCCTTAGTAGGTATACATTTACACCTGGGTTAATTATCTAAGGCTTGAAATCTAATGGATCAAAATATAATTATATAAATATAAAACATATAAAAACTGCGTAGGAAAAGAGATGACGAGATACAGCAGCGCACGGTGTGTTTCAATGAACCTGAGGTAACACCGCCCCCTAGTGTAAGCATGGTTTATGTCCGAGGTGGAAAAGCAAATGTCGTCATCTCCCTAAACTTCCACTGCCGATTTACCTGAAGATTTGAAGAGACGGATTCTTTTCAATTAAAAAAAATGTTCAGAATCATTCTTAAATTCTATGGTATTTTGGAAGTTTTAGGTTTTAAAACAGTATTCATTGTACTGTATAGGCTAGTGTAAACTGATCACATTTTTTTCTTTTATTTTTTTTTTTAACTGAGCGCATTTATACATGGTTCAAAATACTATGAGTATAACGTATAATGACATATAAAATGCTCACAAGAAATATAATGTTCATTAACTTATATTCGTTTCAGACATTGAGACTTCGGTATGTCTGTAGATCATTTCGTTTACTTAAAAGCTTCTGTTTGAGCCCTTATGGTCATGGACAGTGGGGCTGACTTTTAAAAAAATATATTAAGCCTTACCGTTCGATCTATTGAGCATAGTTAAATTCGGATTTATTTACTGTGTGACAGAAGCGACTTTCCAGCTTTCAATCACCGGCAATATAGTTCTAAAGTTCCTTTAAATAAAACAGACAAGGATATCTACCAAAAGGAACTTTAACAGACTACTGCACGCATGATTTATTCATGTATGGTAACAAAAACTATCACATGGTACCCTATCAATGAACGTTTTTGTTTTTTGGTATTCTAAATGATCGATTTATTAATCGAATAAGGATATTTCCTCTTCCATAGCTTTGCAGTCCTCACTGCCAAAATTTCCCCGTGTTATAATGTAAACTGTGTTGTAAATATGTTACACTGCTCTAACACAACCGGAATATATTAAATAATTAAATAAATGCCATCTTAATTCATTATAGTTAGGAATTCACAGTTGTACATTAACTGTAAAAACTGAAATGATTCCTAATACCATAGTCAAGGCTAAGTCGCCACCAAGTGGTCAGAAATAAAATGTGGGATTATGTTGAGTATTATGAAAAAACTTCGTAGGAGAAACTATATCAGGGATTTATATAGCAGAAAAGCTAGACGGATAAACAATATTTTGCACAAACCAGCGGACATTGGGCTCCTCGTCAGGGGGATGGAGATCGCGAACGTCGCGGAAGTCCTTTGCAACTGACCAAATCTGGAAGCGTCCCAGCTGATCGAAATGAGGGATTTAAGCAAGTAACAAAATGCACTGACAGAATACTGTCGCTAGCAAGCTTAAGTAATTAAGCACTGTTCTCTGTATTTGCTAGTTACTGGTTCCGTCTCTTCGATAGGTTTTCAACTTTGCCTCTCATTTTGACTTTTGGATTGCGGTGTTTGAACTCTGAATTAGTTTGATTATTCTCCCGGCTGTCCGTCGTTGGCCACTATCCCTTGTTTCACCTCGGATGTCGTTCATCTCCGCGGCTCCAGACCTCTTCCATGACCGTCTTCCACCCTGCGAACTCCCGCACTGCGAGGCGCAAATATCAACCACGGTCGTGATCGGCTGCTTATTAAGCATACCCTTGGGACGAAATCGTATGAAACTCAGTATAGAATAAAATATGGAGTTAAGTTTATTTTATTAATGTCCTGGGCCTGTGCATCGTTTACGTGTGACTGAAATCCTTTCCGATTTAACTTTTGTAAAGCAGTCCAGCAGAAATACTTTACAATAATCTTTCTTTTATGTATTTTTTTCTGGCGAAAATTATTACAATCTAATAGTAATAACAGTAAAATATCCATAATGATTGCGATTAAAATAAGCACATAACACAAGACGGTTTATATACTTGCTTTCAAGGAGGTTTATTGAAGGAAAGGTTGGACATTTCATCCATTTATGTTACCATCACACAGTCAAGTCCCCATAGCTTATTTCTTCCAGTTCACTGGTGCTTGATATAAACATATCTGTAGAATTAATTCTTCTTGAGGTGTTGGGCTCACTGTTGTTCTTCAGGTCTCCTTCTGGCTTGTTAGCATGCATTTGCTTCTTTCTGACACAGCAAGTTAACGTGTGCCTGAGACAAACCAAAAACCAGTGTCCCAGAGCTCTCATAACCCTCCAATTTCAGTGCAGCATGCAAATATAATGTGCACAATGTTGATTATTCTCATCTTCATTATTTTGATCGTCATCATCACCATTATTATGAATATTAATATAATCATGAATATGATTATTATAAACTGGACAAACATTTCTACAGTTTGCATTCTGGAGCATGCCACGGATATGACAGTTTCTGCATAGTGCTGGCTACAAGAGTGCCAAGGCTGATTCCATTACAAGATTTTCATACACAGGGAAGAGGCAATAAAACGAATGTAGTGGAGACTTATTTTAGGAAAAAAAATCTATTTGTCAGAGTATCTACAAATGCCAGACCTATGTCAGAAACATCCGTCGATATGAAAACAGTCTCATCTATTGAGAGGCATCAGGTTTAAATAACAATCTTCCAAACGTTAAAGGGTGCAGTGTGCCTTTGTAGGAGGCAGTGTAAGAATCACATTACAGGTGATTTGACGCAGATGCCTGTGCTAAGATGAATAAAGTTTCATGTCACGAGAAGACTAGCTGGATGACTTCTCGGATTTAAGGTAGTCTGGGCTAAATGTAAGTGACTGAAGATAAAGTCAGTTTAAACTGGAATATCTTAAATCCGACAAGTTATCAGGCTAAGCAAGAATTCCTGGTTTGAGTTACATGTCCTAGGTTTTGTACATTAAGGTGACAGACAGGATGGTTTTTGAATGCCTGAGTGAACCAGTTGAGTGAATTGAAGAAGCAAAATATCGTCATGTGGGGAGACTTCAGAACAAAGCTCCTTTTACAGCAGGGACCTATATCATGAAGCTGGATTTCTTGCTGAACCAGATATCTTGCCAGATTTAAAGTAGCCCAGTTTAAATGGACTTTATCTTCATTCACTTACAGTTAGCTCAGACTGCCTTACATACAACAAGATATCCAGCTAAGCAAGAAATCCTGCTTCATGATACAGGCCCCAGGTTATGTTGGAGATCGAGGTGAGATAAGCGATGGTAAGCAATTTGCCGATGACAGGGCAAGAATCAGAGCAGTGTAGAAAGGAAATGGACCTGCATGAGAGGAAACAAGACAATCCGATTCATGGGATAACAGAGGATGTTACAGTACTGTGTAAAGGCTGAAGTGGAAAGTGAAATTATCCCTCAGTTTGGCATCAGGGATAAGAAACTACAGTGGTGTTACTGTCATGTGCTTATTTTTTTTTTTCTTACAGACTGAAGCAGTATCAGTGTCTTTACATTAAATACATAGGTTAAAACACAATTTGAGGACTGAGGTTTCAGTTAATTGCTAAATAATTTTATACAGTGCCTCAGAGGTCCATGTGACCCTCAGGCATGGAAGAAACACTTGGCTTACACTTTACACATGTCCACTGTGCAATACTCACTGGAGGTCACTGTAATTCCCCACCCCCGTTCTTTTTCAACACTAAAATCCGTACCGACCAGGTGTTAACTGAATCAGCTTCATAGGATTAAGTCATTACAGGCTATGCTAATAAAAGTTTTTAAAAACACAAAATATGTTCATATGAAAATTCATAGTTATGCTCTGTTTTTGGAATTGTTACAAACGGCTGTGAAACTTGAGTCCAGGAGGGAATTGCAGGGTACACTGGTTTAAGTTCCAATAGTGTTTTAAGTTAATTTACTGATCAGTTTCAAATATGTAAACCACCTTTATTGTTGACCAAATGGTCGATTGAAATCACAGACAAATTCTAATTAAATTGTAGTGAGTCTACAAGCAGTGTGTATGGTATATAAACCAACAAGTTGGTTTTTGAACCATGCAGTTTTTTTTTTTATTAGGAAGTCAGTTGTTGCAAAAAGAATAGGCTGACTCATTGGTAGCCCTGTCGCTTAATACGTCTAGGGTAGGGGGTTCAAATTCTGCCTCTGCTCTGACCGTGTGGAGTTTGCTCGTTCTCCCTATGTCATCTTTACATCACCCACAGAGTATGATTATTCATCCTGGGTGTACATGTGCCCTATGCTGCCTGGGATAGATGTGAATGGACGAATTGTTAACTAATAAAATCTATTCTGGAACAATAACCTGCTACCTCTCAGGACTGGAATTCAACAACCCAGCTTTGGACCAGTTGTGATAATATCAATGCCGAAGACTAATAACATAAATCGGTGCTTATTCTTATAACGGACAAGCTGTGAAGTTTCAGAGTCATGTTCAGTCTGGGTAAGGAGGTTTGTAAAAATACATAATAATACACACCAAAAATATTAATAATCCCAAGGGGTTTGGGGGTTTGGCAAATATGTGGTCATACAGCAGATTGACAGCTCAACTTGGTTACAGAACTGAGGTGTGTAACCCAACCAAACGGAAACCTGTGAGGATTAAACCCAATTGAAAGCTGTATTGTATATTTTCACTACACAGAAATGGATTTGGGAAAGGATCCACAAGCCTATCAAAAATCCAGTGCATATTCTTTCATCAGAAGAGAAATCCTGATATATTTCTTTGCAACAGAAGACTATGTGTTGATTATCGAAGGAGATACAAGACTCAAGAAATGAAAAAAACATACAATAAATACCTTCATTTCGTTGTGCAACGCAGTACATTACAATCAACCATCTTTCGAACTGCAACCTGCCATCCACTCACCATGATGAATGCCACAGGAGTTCTGCCATGCCACCTCTGAAGACTCTCCAGAAGGAGGTAGAGAGAAGGACCACCCGCCCAAAAGAATGGATCAAGAAGATATGGAAGGTGATTGACAGAAAACTATGGTCTTCATGAGCAAGAACGCTTTCTCTGCACATCATATTGCTGTAGTAGGATCCAGCGGATCACCACGGTGAAGAATTGTGATCCACAGGCCATAGCAAGCTATAGCATACCTTTGGACTGAAAATCGACACACTCCTAGAATAATTTAACATTTCTCTTGCTGAGTTTGCATATTGTTCAAGGATTCTGTCGTTCAAAATCTGTACAGGGTTTATATTAAGAATGTGATATGTTCACCGGTAATTAATGGCTTCGAAACCCCACCCCCATACACAGCAACGGTTAAAAACCACATTCCATCTTGTGAATGCACTTTGGGAAATGGACTCCAGGGGGCAGCAGCCACATCTGTTAGGCCAGCTAACGCAGAAGTTCACCAGCGATGTCAGGAAGCAACGTGGACACGAGAGGTCGGCTGAGTGCCGACGCTGTGCATGTCTGTCTTGTTGTTCCAACGCCAGTCTCAGCAGTAAAGGGAAACTCCATCCAGGGCAGCCTTTTGCTTCACTGCATGTTTTGCAGTCTTGACCTGCTGTGAAGGACGAAGAGCTGGAGATAGAGAAGGGCCTAAACTCTAATCCCCAGTAGTTCCTCAAGTCAGCCAGGAAGGTGGGCAGGTGAGTTAGGATGGGGCGGGATACATGGGAAGCACCCTAGGAAACTCCCACAGCTGATGGAAATGCAAGTAGGAAGTGATGAGCACTAGTGGTCTCCTCGGTGCAGAGGGACTATAGGGAAGACCTGGATGAGATGCCCCATGGAGACCCTAGCTCCCTGGGTCCGAGCTGTGCCTCTGCGGCGTCCGTGAATCCGGCCCCACCTGCTGCCCTGGCAGCGACAGCCTCCGCTGCGCCTCGGGGTCCACTGGGGGCGTCCCCGTCACCCCGTCCAGCCAGTACTGGGGACCGGCCAGGCCGGAGAGCCCTGCCTCCTGGTTGAGGGTGGCCGGTGGGGAACCCAAGGTTTGAGGCTCCACCGTACTTTTCTGGGACTCACACAACCGGACAGAGGGTCCCTCAGAGCTCTGGGAGACCAGGATCTGAGGTAAAGACATCAGAGTTGAGAGGAAGGTCAGTAGATCCATGGAAATTGGTATGTCTGAAAACAAAGACCTAGAGTTTGGGCATTACTCAGGCTCCTCATCAATGTAAAATTAAACTGGAGAGACCTACAGCCACAATGAATTCAATAATAAAGCCTTTAGTCCCTAGACATAAGTGTACAAAAAGTACAGAGAACTACTCCTCGTGATCTCATTACAATGTGATGTTGCTCTTTTCTTGAACTCTAAACTAGGGCCGATTATAGGATTTGACACTTTCAAGTAGAACAAAAAAAGGATGGCCCTCTTCATGGAAAATACAGGAAAAATGGATAAATAATTTTTCAGGGGGGGCTGAAACAAAAAAAATAGGGCAGGTGAAGCCCCCCAAATAGGGTATAGAATAGTGTATTGTGTAAACACTGACTACTACTAACAGACCATATGACTTCTTGCTATTTTACCTGTGAGAGCGACTGCAGGGTGTTGGGCTCCAGCGGGGAGACGGGCTGCACTAGCTTCTCCCCGGGGCCGGAGCAGGGCGATGGCTCCGGGGGGGATGTCACCGTGCTGTAGGCGGGGGGCACCAGGACCATCTGCCTCTGCAGCAACTGTAAGATGGTGCTGATGTCGGTGGACATTCGTGTCTCCAGCCTGTGGGGACAAGCGGACGCTCAGACCCCTGTCTTTTTCGCTATGCAGCCACGCGGGGCCATTTCCAGGTCATTAGGCCCAGAAGAAACCCTCCTCCTCCTCGAGGACTTAAATCTGCAGGCTATTTATGAGGAAATTACAGGGGTGCTGTATCGATCTGATGTTGGCTTCCAGCAGATACGTCACAGGATAGATTGTGTTTTTTTTGTACAAGTGGAAAATACTGGCTTTAAAGCTATTTAAAATGAAAAGTGCGATAAATGAATGGACAGAGCACAGCACCGACCTCTACATGCGCTTTGGATAGAAGTGCTTGAACATTACAGAAAAATCAACTTAGAAGGATGTCAGATATTAAAAAATAACACACATTGCAGAGGGAGGGACATTAAGGTAAGGGTAAATGATGGTCACGCTGAGGTTCGTGGGTCATCTTTACCTTCCCTCTTTTCAATTGGGCTCATACATGATCCCTAAAAGCAGTTTGCTCAGCACTAGAGTTGGAAATTTCGCATTCAGAAAGCAAAAACCTAGACCAAGATTTTGTTCCCACCAACCAGTTGAGTATACTGTGACTGTGACTCTTTATACCCAACTGGTTGGTTGAAAAACCTTGTTTCACTTGTTTTACCCATGTAGACAGCTGTCTGGAACTTAGGATAAGGATAATGGGGGGGGGGGGGGTGCTGGCTAGGCTTGGGCAGTATTACTGTAATACCGTATATCATGGTATTTCCGTTCAGAACTGACCCACTCAGAAATTTTCAGGAAATACTGGGATAGTTTCGTTTTTTAAAATGATGTTAAAATACTAAAACATAATAATGTCTGCTGGAAATGGTAGTATTAATTAATTATTTTATCAACACCGAATAATGCAATGACAGATTTTCGGGACATGGTGCATCATTTATGGGTGTCGAGATGCTGCTGTCAATATGCGGGAGGAATGTCAGGGTGAGGTGGGGTGTCTGCATATCAGCAGAAGTACCTTCCTCAGGGATGATCCAGCATAGATCTCGTGAAGTTTCAGCTGGCACCTTTCAACCTACAGTCACTCACTCATCTAGTCACTCAACCTACATTGACCCTGTCTCCTTTTGTGGGATTGGACTTACCGCCCCGACGCCCCTCGTGGCTACTCTGGCGATCTGCACCCACCTGTGCAGCTGTTTCTGCAGCAGCTCCAGCCGATTCTCCACCTGACTTCGCTGCCAACGGGCCATGCCATGGGTTGGCGTGGCCGATGTGGGAGGGAAGGCCGGGCCGGACCGGGGCAGCTCCTGGTACTGCCGGCCACGGCTGTCACCCCAGAAGCTGAAGATGTTAGACACTCCAGAAAACGCACCTAAGCGAGGGGGAGAGAGGGAAGGAGAGAAAGAGACCCAATAGTGAAACTCCTTAAGTTCAATAAGTTTCCCGGGGGGGGGCTCCTGATGCAAACTGTGTTCATTTATTATCTGATGCTTTATTCAGGGCATCAAACGTTTTTACCCTTTTATACAGGTCTTTATACAGGGATATTTCATATTAATATCTCAGATAAATTTACTCAAGGGTTCTCGGTATAATCGAAGACCTTTTACTATGACCAGACACCTTTGCCAAAATACTTTAAGTTTCATATTAATAATGTAAAAGGGCACTTGATCTTATCCTTGCAAATGCCACATGGGGCTCACTCAGGGAATAATGCCCAAGTATAGCTTTTTGTGGGCTATGAGGACAAGGAGAGGGAATGAATTTTAGAAATGGGTCAGAGTTCACATATGCGAGACAGAGCAGCACAGCCAGGGCAGACGTGACGCACCAGACAGCGCGTTGCAGGTGCTGCCAGTCTTAGGCTCCCCATCGATCTCTGGAGTGTCGCTCATGTTGACGTGCGTTCCCAGTTCCCTTGGCAACTCCAGCAGGGTGGAGGGAGGGGCAGGGCAGGTGAGAAGTGACTCTTCCCCCTCTTCGCCACTGGAGTGGGAAGACACAGAACTCCGTGGCCCCTCCCACTCCACCTTACACCCCTCCCTCTGGTTGCTGACGGCCTGCTTTCTTGCCCGGCAGACTGGCCTCTGAGACCTCTTGATCTCGCCAGCTTTCTCATCATCTGAGGGAGGAATATTTCACTCTGTCAACAAATCCATGAAGGCGGGGCCTAAAATGGTGATGGCCAACCCCGTGGGCCATGTGATTAGCCAACAAAACAACCGGACGGCATCACGGCAACCTTTTTCGGTCCTGCGCCGAAAGGACAGCTTCCGTCTGCGCAGCCGGTTGAAGCCGATGCAGTCGGACTCATCGCTGCTCGGAGAGCCAGGAATCATGTTAGTCTGGAAGAAAAAGGGGCATCCAAGGTTAACATCCGCCCAAATTCACACCCCGAGCAGCCTGTCATAGGCAGAGACTTAACACGTTAATGCACATATCTCCATAAAAAGTTCAATTATAAAGGGACAGTGCTATGCATGGACTGCAGAATCAGGAGGTGCCCATCTAACTGTTGGTGCATTATTAAGAATGCAGTGATAAGCAATCATAAAGAAATTACATACTACAGATATTTTAATGCAAAGCAGTAAACTTGTATTAATAAGCCTGAATTATATCTGTGTTATTCTAAAGCAAGGCAAGGCAGATGATACTGGTTATTCACTGAGAGTTGTGATTTGATATCTACCAATCAGTTGTAATTCTAGACTATATATGTCAGTGTAACTGTAACTGTATAGTATCACTGTATGACGCCATCAGCATTAGTCAAATCTCAACACAGGTCTCAAGGCAAAAGAGTGTATTGGGGGGTTAGCAGGCTTTGACGATTTAGAAGAAAATGAAGAGGCTGAAGATTATTCAAAGCCAAACAGACAAGTGGACATGACCTTTTGCTCCCCCCCCCACTCCCGTTCAGATGTATTCTGTGGTCTAATAACTGTGTGGAAAACACATTTGATTTTAATTATGATATTTGTGGAATTATTGTGCACCACCATACCTAAGACAGTAATGAAAAGCAAAACAAGCCATTAATGTCACAAGGTAAATTTAATGGGCAGCCACAAGAAACTGCCCATCCCCCCTCTCGGCCCAAAGACATGGCCCTTCACAAAGGACAACCTTACTATCTATAACAAAGACAAATATATTAATTTTCTTGATTTAAGTATACTATTAAAGCAAGTGTTATTAAGTTTTTCGTACAGTTGCAATGTGCAATGACCCAGTTATACCACTGGATGTTCTAGTGGCTTGATTCAGGGTAAATATCTCATTAAGATGTGGTAGCATGATCTTAAGAAGGTTGTTCAAGCATAATACCTCAGAAATATACATGAACTGAAAAGGTTTTGTATAGAGGAATGAGCCAAGATACATCCAAACCACTGCACAGATTACCAGTTACAGAAAGGACGTGGTTGAGATTACTGCCAATAAATGTTCAGTTCACCCAATAAATTAATAAACTTTTTTCATCAATGCCTTTGATTGCTTGAACCATTTGCTCAAAAAAGACACGGCAACGTAAAATGTTGTGAGTACTGTTTGTTAAATAAGACTGTTAGAGATCTTACTCTAGGATATTGCAAGATTGTCCTTCCTAGGACTTGGTACAGCAACCTTTGGGTTATGAAGCCACAACGTTGAGCACTATGCCACCTGCTTTCGCCGCCTATGGGGCATCTACAAACTGAATGATGTATCCCACACACGTAGACAGAAGGAAAGTTCACTGGTGCATGACAGATGACTAATCACTTGACTAACCAGGTCCATTACTCAACAAAATCAAGATAGGCAAAGGAGAAGACTCACATCGCGCAGATCGAAGGTGATCTCCAGATTGCTCCAGAAGTGATCGGAGAACTCAGGGTACATGTCCAGCACCTCCAGAACGTCCTCACGGTGGATCTTGTGCAGGTCACAGTAGGTCAGCGCCCTCACGTCCGCCTTTGACTTCCCAGGTCGTGCGTACAGGTTGATGGGTTCACCGAAGATGTCATTCTTGCCTGTATACAGTGTATGAAAGTGATACATGTTACTTCAACATTTAAGTCAAAAGATAATCAATCAGATTGTAGAGGAGGTGGGTCCAAACAACTAGAGGAGTTGGGACCAGGACATCTGATTGGTGGTCCTTCCGTACATGCCATTTCAGAGGACAAATCCATTCACATTACAGCTAGATACACATCACTCGTAATTAGGAATATGTACTGTCAAACAGGCAAATCCAATTGGAGCAAAAATTCGGAACTGAACAATGAGGCTTGTAATGGGAACATAGCCTTTGTTTTGCATCTTGTTAAAATTTTTAGTGTGTGTGACTTGCTATATAATACTAAAAATGGACTGTTGTTACACAGTATGTCCAGCATGTGGCACTGCAAGCCAGGTCAAGTAGCGGCGGAAGAACGGCAACGCTAACGCGGCTGCAACTGCAGGCCGCTTTGCATCACAGTCAAATGCATGAATGAATTCATGTTTGCTTTGGTGAGGCATATTGGGTTTGTACCCTACAAAGGATTAATCATAAGCTTACAAATGTCAGAATAAAAGATTAAAATAAATATTGCCCAGCAATTTAAAATAAAAATTGACCAGCCTGCATAAATACTAGGCCCGTACTCTCACCCAAGATGGCTACCACCACGTCCTCACGCAAGATCTCGATGGAGCCACGGGAGATGAAGTAGAGGGCAGTGAGCACATCGCCGGCGTGCACCAGTGTGTCACCAGGCGGGGCGTGCGTAGTCTTGAAGCGCATGGCGAGCGCCCGCAGACAGCCCTTGGAGGAGCCCTTGAAGGCCTTGCAGTTCTGGAGCAGTGTGCGGTTCAGGTGCAGACAGATGTCGGCCTGCAGGCACTCGGGGAAGCCCTTCAGCACCTGAACAGCATGGGGGACACCTTCCTCTCAGGAAGTGCCTAAGAAGCTGACATTCTTAACTGCAAAAAAATACCCAGAATCCATTGGGTCTGTAGGGATATCTGATACCCGGGAAACATGGAGCAACACTGTGGGGCAAACAATGTTGTGGGAAATAATTAGGACAACATTTTTCTCATGTGATGGATCCCTTGGTCCCTCATGAGAGAGCCTTTCTCATTTCTGCGTTCCCTTAAATTAACATGTAGAGGCGTGCAGTATAACAATGCACTGCAACGGGCCACAGAACTGTTATATAAATTTTCCAATCATTGCAGATGAAGCTCTTAATTTAACATGGTTCAGCAGACACCATGTCCCAGATAACGCGTATCGAGCGCGCATATAGGGTGTCAGGAGAGGTGCACATATTTCAGTTGCTTTTGCTTCCTGCTATATATAAATGCCAGCGGTATTTGTCCTGGGGAGTCCGGGACTGTACGCTTTCCTGTAGAAGCACCTGCATCATTTGCTCTAGAAGATGTCATCCAATTAAGTTACAATCAAATAAACATGTTAGACTGCAATTCTGATTACATTGATGAATGCTAGCTGTGCCCTCAAGGACAAGCGCTTTCTCAAGCTGAGTTGCTAATTTATATAGTAAAACATGGTGTTTCTCAACCCAGTCCTCACGGACCCTCAGAAATTCCGCATTATTGTTCTCTCCCAGGTCCCAGCACACCAACGTCAAACAATCAAGCAATCAAGCAATCAAGAAAACCAAATACCTGGTACAGGTGTGTGGACTGTCTGGGGGTCCCCTAGGACTGGATTGAGAGACACTGGTATAATGTAAGAATAAAGCATAAGACACAGGTGCACGTTTGGTTTCAACACTGGTAGGGACCAAATCAGCCCCAAACCCCCAGCACCCTAAACACATTGTACTCCCACAATATTCCCCCTACCGTCCATAATCAAATCTATGCCCTTGGCATCAGGTGTAGGACAACATGATCATAGATAAGTACACTCCTGACATGATTAGTGGTAGGAGAAATATTGGGATATTATTGAGATTTTGTATGGTAATTATGGGGTAGTAAGGTTATGGTTAGGGTTAGGGCCTGCACGGAAGAGTGAGGCACACTGACCGCATTCATGTCAATGCCGTTGGTGTAGGACCAGGCGTGCTGGAAGTACTCCTCCAGTCGCTGGCGCAGGGGGTTGGGGATCTGGTGGAAGCGTATGAACTCTCGCACCCTCAGCATCTGCGTGTGGTACCGGGCTGTTCCCGAGTATAGCCGCTGGATGATGGCCGACACGTTGCCGAAGATGCTGGCGTACATCAGGGCTGCCCGGGGGGAGAACAACAAATCAAAGTCCTGAATTGAATTGAATTGTGGGGGTGTCTCTCCCAAAGTTTAGCCCACTTTAAACCCTGTGATTCCTGAGGCCTAGATCACTGTGATCCTGAACTGGAAAACTTGCTACGAAAAAGGGACTGAGGAGTAAGAGTATATTTTACATCCTAATCATAGTATAGCATAGGTCAGATTCATTGGTGCCTTGGTGCTACATCCATAACCACTGCTGCAGTCAGAAAGTGGTAACATCTGCAATATTTATATGTCTTAAATGGTAAATTCATTGACTTGGACTGGCACCTTTGTGTGATATCAGATTCAAAAATGTGCTTGATTTCTTTTTTCAGTTCATGGCTACATAACCTTCTGACGTGTACGCCACATTTGCATAGATTTATAAATTTACAAGCTTCTTTGAAAAATCCAGCTTCTCTTGCTTTTGTAGTTACATAGAAGCGAGCCCATCGGCCCATTTCACTTGCAAATGACACAACCTAGAACTGAATAGCTATAGCAGCATATGAGCTAGCGCTTCAGGACAGTATCACAGCCTCCTCCTGAGGGAACTTGGGTAACTGCGGTCTACGGCTGAGAGAAATGAGTAATTAGCACCCCCAAGCCTGGTCTCCAGCTGCAGTGGTGCTGAGTCCAGTGACTCCCAGCATGACGGCATGAGTCAGCGGATGATGGTCATCAAGTAAATTTCCTTAAACACACTGTGAGCCTACTGATGCATGTTGGGCTGCTGTAATTACTAGTAGAATTCCATTCCAATACTCATTCTTTACCATCTTATTAAGCACCTCTGATTGGTTCTTACAGTCCTGTAGCTATCCTCGGCCTATGCTGATGGGTTTTGGCCTATTGCCAGTTTACCTAGGGTCCGTGTCTTCATATTGGTGCCAGAGGACATTGGGATGAGAATCTATCTGTGATAGTGTTTCTGGTGAGAAGCAAGTCCACAAGTTTCTGGCCAAGGCTATAATGTAGGACAACCATGAGGAGGAATGGTGGCTTCAACTCAGGGGTCAGTGTAGTGATCATAGGGAACATGGTCCAGTGATGATGTCGAGGTCCTACGTTAATTAGCATGGGAGCCTTTGCACAGGTCATCCCCAAAAAGAGAGGATGGTGTTGAGTACTACAGCACATAGAAGTTTATGGATGATTTCATTCATCCGTTGGATACTTATGCGGCATTCTATGATGTCACACCGGAGCTAACCACATTCCTGTACAAGTCGGAAAGCCATTCAGCAATACTAGTTGTTAACGCATTACACAGTATTTTGCACATACAAACACTGTAGCAACGTGTCTACAGATAGCGTTTGGACAGCATTATGTGTATGACCAATTTAAATCGATACAAATAAGGCATAAGTGCTAATAAACAGTATGTAACTACAGCTTTCACTTCTGTTGATGTAGGGTACAGCCACCTTGAGTTGTGAAGTCGGGGTTGCAGAGGTTCCTCCGACATTCCAAGTTGGAATTCCGACTTCAAGGGGAGGTCCCATTCAAGTTTCCAACTAGGAACTTGGACATTCCAAATTCCCAATTCAAATGGAACACACCAGTATTACTGAAGATAAAACACTTTATCTCCAGTACTACATCCAACTGTTGCAGTACTGGAGATGGACTGACATCCCATACAGGGTGTCCCCTGCCTTCTGCCCTGTGCTTCCTAGAAAAGGTTCAAGATTTACTGTGACCCTGTACTGTGTAAGCAAGGATAGCTAGCTAGATGGACTTCATAGGCATGGTGGAGTACTGACTTACAGCCGATGAGCATAACGCAGATGGAGAAGATCTTCTCCGAGTTGGTATTGGGCGACACGTTGCCAAAGCCCACGCTGGTGAGGCTGCTGAAGGTGAAGTAGAGCGCTGTGACGTACTTGTCCTTGATGGACGGGCCCGAGCCCTGGATGGTCTCGTTGTAGGGCTTCCCTAACTGGTCGGCCAATGAGTGCAGCCAGCCAATGGAGCCGTTGCGCTCCACGCTGCCAATGGCATACCAGATGCAGGCCAGCCAATGGGCAATGAGGGCAAAGGTGCACATGAGCAGGAAGAGCACCGCCGCGCCGTACTCCGAGTAGCGGTCCAGTTTGCGAGCCACCCGCACCAGCCGCAGTAGGCGGGCCGTCTTCAGCAGGCCGATCAGAGTGGTCGTCTGGCGGGGAAGCAGTAAGCGGATGTTCAGGAGACCAACCAGGAAGCTACATCTTTTGGTCAAAGTAACATACAAGTAAGGCAGATAATACATAACACACATTATTTCACAGAAGAATTATTTCCAGGAGTATTACCAGAAGGATCTCCTTCTTTGAAGGGGCCGGTTTCAGTTTCCCCAGTTTTGATAAATATTATTGTTTTGTTTCTCTGAGTAAGGCAGATGGGACCGGGACACCTGCGGTGTGGGCAAAGTCAGGCGAACTACCCAGTCAGCAACAACAATAGAACTTAAATCCTTTCCCCAAAAAGAGACATGAGGCCCGGTCTGGGTCCATCCCCAAAATCCAGAACCGCACCTTCCATACCCCCCTGAGGAAGCAAATCATCTTATAATTTTATAATCTGGTACTACCTACTATCTGCTTCCTTTAATGACACATTACATCGATTATTTATTTATTTATTACTTTTTCCCCATATCAATATTTATTTAATTTATTTAGATTTTATATCATTCTGTTTTTCATGATTCTATTTTTGCACTATATGTACTGTTTTGCACTGAATGCATCTTTGTCTGTGTTATACATGCTCACTTCTGTACACACTAAAATTCCCTGCTGGGATCAATAAAGCTCATTCTAAATCTAATTTTAATTCAATCCCCAATCTCCCTCTCCCCCCCTCCCCTTTTACAATGGAATTTTGCAGAATAAACGTCCATCTTCACCCTCCAAAACGCACGTCACATGGATCTGTTATTACACACTCTGAAGCACCATCCCAGAACTGTCTGCTGTATTAACAGGATTTGATTAACACTCTACACCCAGATCCAATAACTGCCAGACAGAAAGGAATGTGTTCAGCTCACAATGAGGACTGTGGTGCAGGCAGTCAGAGACAGAGCGTCAGTCGGTTGGAGCCACAATGAGACAGAGAGGCTGCAAGGAACTCCATGTGTTTGTATAGGTATGTGCTGCACAAGGGCGACCTGTCAGTCAGGGCTCCCACGAATGCGCTAAGCCTGATGCCAGCACGCCAGCCGCTGATTTATGCCAGGTCATAAATCCTCCACATCCATGTTTTATGGGGTTGTCGGCAGGCCCTGTTCTTTCCCACAGATTACACTTGTCTTGAGAAGTCCCTGCTGTCCGCACAACAAATCTATTACGGGTAGGCTGAAGAAGCCAATTTTTTCTGAGCTAGGACCCCAGCTCGGCAGGTTGAAGAGATGTCTGTCCCGCCAGCTGACAGCCTGTCTCCATCCCGAATAACCAGTCAAGCGATGTTTTTTTCTTACCCTTTTAAACATCTTCTTTGTATCGGTCTCTGATGTAACTGCCCCGAAAGGGCTTCGTTTAAAAACTGCATGGACATTTACATCCCAAATGAAACCAAGCCATTTGCATACAGAGGCTGTGCAACGATCTGTGTGTTTTGTGAAATACAAGATTCTTCCCGTATTGTTTGTAAAAAAAACAAGCCGCCAAATATAGACTGACCAATAAATATTCCAAATAAACAAACAATCTATTGATTTCACGCGGTGCGCGATAAACGTATGTTAAATTATTTCCCGTGCAATCATGCATTACAGGTATGCTTCATGCAAGAACAATAATCTTCTTTTATAAAAACATTATTTCATAACCTCAGTAGACAA
The DNA here is from genome assembly GCA_011763525.2 of Mormyrus iriodes. NCBI lineage: Eukaryota > Metazoa > Chordata > Actinopteri > Osteoglossiformes > Mormyridae > Mormyrus > Mormyrus iriodes. The sequence goes on from JAAGVU020000032.1 coordinate 11,981,574, forward strand.
TGTAATGTAGTTGTATATATATTCAAATATACTGCATGTTAATGAAAATAGAGCTCTGGAAAAAATAAATATTATGCTGAATTGTCATTACATAGATTTTTTTTTTTTTTTTTTTTTTTTTTTTAAACTCCCTCCACCACCCCCCCTCTGCGGAGGACCTCTTTTTTTTTTTT
>JAAGVU020000032.1:11981846-12012408 GCA_011763525.2 Mormyrus iriodes
TGTTATTTCAGGTGGAGTCTAAGATCCAACCTGACACAAGCGCATGGACAATCAGGCGCACACATACACAAGCATACGTTCCCACCCGCATGTACACAAGAACAAGTTCACACATTCGCCCGACATGGAGACCCAGAAATGGACGCCACACACACACTCACACTCCCCATGTATACTCTATCCAATCCCCCTTCTTCTGGCGTGGAGACAAGCAGACCACCCCGGTCCCTGCAGTAGCCGAGAGGCCCACTAGCCCAGACCCCGACCGGACGGCCAGCTCTTCCTCTCAGCCCCCAGCTCCAGACGGTGAACAGCGAACGGGGGTGTAAAGAGACCCCATGCCTCCCTTCGCCCGCTCATATGTGGTGTTGGTGCGTGTTGTTCTAGAGTGCTTTTAAAACTGGGGAAGAGCATGGCACTAATCACATAGATTTTTTTAAAATGATCTGAGATACATATCAGTAGTGAATAGTTGCGGTAATTAGAATGAGGGGAATGAAGACTTGGGGGCTGATTTGGTCCCTATCAATGTTGAAACCAAACATCCACACTTGCCGTATGCTTTATTCATACATTATACCTGCAAGGAACCATTACAGATGCCGTTTGCACACAGACTGACTGAGTGCACCAGCAGTGAATGGGGGGGTTTATCTGATAATTTAGGACTTGTCGAGATAAGGCTTTTTCCATTAACCCATGTTAATACGAGTTTATTCTCATGCAAATATGTAATTTAGACAAATCATTAGAGGGTAAAAAAATCTACTGAATATCCCAAATGGCTTGGTTATGCTTAAAACCTCAGATTATATATATGAAAATTAAATTAGTCTGCTGTTAGACTTCCTTGCAAATGATTTGCTGTATGTACTTGTATCCGTGAAGGCTGTAATCTTACTTATTACTGACTACCCCTATCATTTTAAAAGAAAGTGTTACATGTTACTGTGAGCACTCATGTCAATATAAAATGGAATCGGCTACTTTACGACACTGTTTTAACTTGAATTGAACTTGAGTGAAAGTTGTGACCACTTCCAGTTATAAATGGACAGCAGAAACTAAATTACCCATAGTGCAATTGGGTTCACATACCTCCTCCCCATTGCGGTATATGAGAAGGTCAAAGGGAATGGCCGCCACCATATCGATGAGGAACCAGCCTTTGAAGTAATGCACGGCGATGCGGACGGGGTGGCTGACCACCTCATCATTGATGTTGACGTAGGTGGTGCGGAAGTTGATGAGGATGTCAATGATGAACATGATGTCTACGATGAGGTCCACCATGCTGAGCGGGGTGCATGTATAGATGCAGCTCTCCATGGCCACATTATCCTGGTCGCTCAGGAGGAAAGCGGCAGAGTAGGGCGTCAGGATGGCCGTATAGATCACCAGCAGCAGGATCAGCCAGTCCCAAACCGCCTTGAAGGGACTGTAGTGCAGGACGGTCCACTTGTGGATGCGGGGAGCCTGGAGCTTATACTCTGGGAGGACGTCAGCACCCAGTGATAGCACCTGGGTTGGATGGGCAGAGAGAGATGGAAATGATGAGACTCAGAGGTTAAGGGTCTCATGAAGCGTCCTCATAGTACATCAACTAGATAAATCACAGCTTTGTGTTATGGTGTCAATTAAACACCAGCAAATACAGCAAATACATCCTAGTCAAACTCCCACATATGTAACAGAGTGAAGAGCCAGTTTTTCTTCATCTGCAAATGACACAGCTGTCAAAGAGGACAAATGAACAGATTTAACAGGTTTAAATGAGAGGTCATTTTAATATATACCCAATTGGATACTCAAAATGAGAAAAATCACTATGCCAGTCACTCGGTCATAAGAATTGTAATAAAAAACGCAGATCAATATACAGGAACGTCAGTGAGGGCCTTGAGGCAAGAGAAACAGATTTGATGGATAAAACAGTACCTTTCCCTGAAGGACCTGCTAGACATGTGATACTGGACCAGCTCCATAAAGAGAAAGAAGATGAGGAGAGCATGGCATTAAGCCAACTATATGCAGAAGGTGTGGAGGCGACGTAGCAAGAGATGAAAGGCCTCCTTTCAGCCACTCTGTGTGGTGGCCGAGTTAAGTACAATTACCGGAAAGCCTTCAGGGCAGACAGTGTTTACGGAGAACTGCTTGTGAACTGTGGAGAAACATTTATGCCGGTTATTACATCGCTCACTGGGAGTTACACTGCTCACTGGGAGTTACACTGCTCACTGGGAGTTACACTGCTCACTGGAAAAATAAGAAGGCAAAGAAGATAAATTAGGAAAAAAGTAGCAAATCCGTAATTATACCGGAAGTTCATCTATGAGCCATAAGCTTAAATATATTAATATGCAGCATTCATTCAACCATGGATTTTTTTCTCAGCAATTGTGATAGACCACCCTCAGTTTTAGAAATGTGTTTAAAGACCACGGACTTTCCGCCAGGTGGGTATGTAAGTTTTTCTGATGGCCCTGCATCCCCTGGGCTCCAAGGTCCCTGCTAAGCACATAAACACCCTTGTAGTACAAATGTGATACCCACTAATAACACCGATGTTTACAGATGCACCACAGACGGGCCAATATTTGCACTTCTCCTTGAGTTCATTAACAGCCAGAACAGAACTGCTTAGGCTTGGGAAGGGCGAGCCCCATTAATTTCTCAATAAATCAAACGTGAGTTTAAACCGGATTATAAAACGATTAAGCAATCATTATACTGCATTTGCATAGAAATAAATAGAAGGTTGGCGTGGCAAACATAATTTGGCTGTGTATTAATCTGACACAAATTTAATTCTAGCGGTTGCCACTATGCAACAACTTCACTCTATTTCAAGGGCCTTATAGAGAAAAATGGCCATTTCATGAACCAGCCAATGATGATGCGTTATTCTTCAGCCTACCCCATCATGTGTATAATGGATAAATAATCGATTAGAGTGAATTTAAATGCCACAGAATGGCCGAATTTCCCTGTTGGAGCTGCCACTTCTCCCTCACTGGGTGAGCTGACCTCAATTACCAAGGAAATTACATAAAAGAGTTTCCCAGCTTCAGGCAGAGCAAGCCACCCCCATCTGCTGCCCCCTTGAAACTCTCACACACACACACACACACACACACACACACAAACGTATGTATTCATATCTTTGTGGGGACCGTCCACTCATTTCTATGAGCATAACCTTAATCCCAATGGTGACAACCTTAACCCTGACCCAGCCGTAATCTTAACCATAAGTAACCAAGCAAAATACAAAACAAGGCCTTTTTAGTTTTTTGATTGCAGTCATAGATTTTTATAAAATTGAGGCTATCCTCTGAAAAATGTTGCCACAAGCTAAAAAGTTACAGATTTTTATCATACCACACATGCATGTAACAGACAGACAGACAGAGCAACAGACAGACTGACAGATGCCCACGCACACATTAACATGGACCACAAGGGCATGTCGTTTTGTCCGGACAATCTGAGATCTTGGGGACAGTATCTCTGTCCTGTCTGTCTCTGACCAGCACAGCGAGTAAAACAAGCAAACAACCATATCCACGGCGTCGCGCACCCAAGGTGCTAGAGTATAGCTTCCCGTGTCCGACCTGACAGCTGGGTAAGGCGCTGCATTGTTCTCTCCTCAAGGAGCTCAGCTGGGCCACTTTTTTCTCTACAATCACGTGATGGTTATGGCTTAGTAACACAATGCAAGACTATGCACAGTGGCATCATTTTAACCATCTGTAGCTTGATGTTAATAAATAGTGAGAATTTTATGAACTACTTTTAACGTTCAGCTATATTAAATCATAACAGAACAAGCTTTTCCAGTTGAGTCAAAGGCTTTAACAAAAAAATGTAAAATTGCCCGTTATTCTGTTTTGTCCATGCCGTTTTCTTCTTCACCGATATGAGCTGAGCTTCATACAAAGGCCTTGCATTAGCCAGGAAGTAGGAAGCACAGTTAATGGTGCGCCCCTGATTAACATCCCCACCAGCTCCACCCTGTTTTCACACTTCAAATAAAATGCCACAATGCAGAAGAGCTGAATACCCTCCGGAGCCCCCATAGGACAGATGATGTGACCTTCACAGCTGCCAGCCAATAACATACACACATGCCTGGCAGCTGTGTGCCGAGATCCCACACGGAATAAACCCCGGCCTTCCTCAGTAGGACCAAGTTAATTTATTTCACTGCTAGAGTCTCCGTGTGCAAATCAATGAGCTGCTCCGGATTTAAACAAAAAACAACTAGGACACCGAGCAATCACTCCAGTTAAAGAGTTCCTTTATAATTACTCTTTCATCTTGTCTTTTGATGTTCCTCTTGGATCTGTGTTCAAACTGATTCTTGTTTACTTTTTTGAAATAACACCCAACCAATAGCAGACCCATTTTTCAGAGTAGGAAGGAAGTAAAGAAAGTAAATGAAGTAGAAAGTAAGTAAGGAAACGACATTCCACTAAAGTATAACATTAACCAGACATTAACTAAATTCATGGGGGTTAGGGTTAAGGTTAGGGTTAAGACTTTACTTAAGGTCATGTTTTTAGTCATTTAGAAGCACACTTATAATACATTATAATGCATTAATTAAGAATTATAAACATGACTATACATATTTATAAAAAGGCATAACACAATATAGCCACATCTGTTATGCATTTTGAATGCTCTATGAAGCTGTCATCTCTAATGCACTATGGATACCTTTATAAAGCATTACAGTGGTCAGTATAAGCATTAAGGATGCTTTGAGCAGCGTTATGACAGTATCTATAGTGCACTATAGATGAGAGCTTCATGAAGCATTCATAATGCATAATAAACATGGCTGTAATGTGTTATGCCTTCTGATAAATATTTATAGCCATGTTTATAATGCTTTATGACTGCATTATAATGCATTATGAAAGTTTTTATAAATTACTAAAAACATGGCCTTAAGTAAAGTGTTAGCTTAATGGGTTTAAGGCACAACTGTTGCATAACTAGCGAGCCATTGTTCATGCAGAGGGGACCACAGTCAGTTAGAGCTGTGCTCTTTCTGTCAGCCATAATCTAATCTAACATGCTGTCAGGCAGTGTGACACAACAGTGTGCTTGTAAGCAGATCTGTCCTGAGCACTGTCCTTTTCACTGCCATTCAATTTCCCATGACTCTGCTGCTGCAGCTCAGTGGACGTGTCATTGGGATGTATTAGGCTTTATTCACCTGTGTTTGTTCCAAGAGTAAAAACTAAAATACAACTCTTAGACATTTGAGGAATATAGCAGACTGACGCAGAGCTACATTGTGAGGTTAACAAACTGTATCTTGTCATTACTTGTATATCGAAAAGTATCCCCCGATTTACAAACATCTGCTTTATGCTACTTTGCTACATTAGCACCTATTTTCACTAACCAAAAGAAATCCGAAGATCACTTTTACGAAAAAGGAGAAAACAATGCATTACAAACAAATGTGAATATACACAAAATGTGTTACACTATATTATGGACATCACCTAAAAACAAACTTCTTGTCCAGCCGAATTCCCAGGTTTCCATGGTATGATTGAATGCGTGTCATGTCATGGACAGGCATCTCCTGTCCCATCCTGTCCTGTTCTGTCTGCATCCAGGCTCAGAGTAGCTTCACATTGGGTGAGTGGCTAGGGAAAAAGCATGTATTACCATCCCATATAAATATTTATAAATCTTACAGAAAGGCCAAGCCATGAATACCAATACAATCAGTAATATATCCTGCATGTGTCCAGATAAGCTTGTCTAAACTTCTACAGAGACACAGCCAATGAAAAAGCACCTTTTAATCCCCAGATGCCGCATATTGATTATAGAATTCAGATGTGCAAATCACCCAAAGGTGCACTCAGTCAGGGTTTACCACTCAGTAAAGGAATATAAACTAATTCAAAATAATTTCTGCAGCTCTGTCTTTCTCAACACTCGTCGATGAGCTGGTCAGTGTAGCATAGTATCTGGTAAGTTTTTACTCACTGTTGCACTTGGACTGAACCTAATTTCACCTGATCTATGGATATCGCAAAGGCTCTGCTAAGTTTCATTAATATTTACTGTGACTGTTCTCACCCTGCACCTAATATGTCAGAGACACTCCAGCTTACTGTGGATCTATAACAACTAAGAGGATTCAGGAAAAGTTGATAGGGTAGTAAAAGTGGATTCTTGGTCATTCTTCTTTTATAAATTGATTCCATCCATTTTGCACCATAACAAATGGCTGATAGCTATTTATTAATTTTAGTTTTCTGCTTCGTCCTTGAGGAAATGAGACTTGAGGCTAGGTGTGCCTCATCTTGCCTCGTCGATGGCTACTGCACCTATTTCTCCACGATGCATCAGTCTCTTGGCACCTGCCCCACTCTTTTACTGCATCTGAAAAATTCTGAAGCACGTGCTGTTATGAGATGTAAGTACAAGATACAGATTCCATCTGAAATGCAAAACCGCATCTCTGCTGCTACCAAATGTGGTGGGAAAACAGTCAAAGAGGGGATATGAAATCAGCAAATTTTTCATTAGGCTATTTGATGCATCCAGTAAGCCGGGACACTGTGTCTGTAATAAATGCCTGCACTTATTTTCTTTGTACTTTTGCTTCATGTTTATCATTCCATGAGATAAGAATGAAGGTTCACAGTTACTGTCTTCTCCGTGTGCAACCAACAGAACCAGTCAGAACCAGCTCTGTAATTATCGGTGTGACCTTCCTCCCAGTCGGCTGCTGAGAGGCCCTCGCCTTTCACACAGGCAGACAATACTTTGTGATCACAGCAAATATTCTCTAAGTAAACATAAAATTTCCCACTATGTCTATATGTATAATTTCCACTGCACGAACAAATTAAAAACCAGCTCCGCATGCACTCAAAATGAGATCACAGTCTCCCAGCTTAACTTGCTAATGAGCTACGCTAACACAAGGAGGTGTGACTCAGGAACTGTGACTCAGGAGCTGTGACACACTCTGTTATTTTTGAATGCCTGTGTAAGTGAGAAGGCTATACACTGACCAACCATATGGGACCTAAAATTGTCCCAACTGTCCCACTTTAGGGGGCCACAGATAGAAGCAAGTCTTAAAACTGTGTTTTTTCCATGCTATTTCAGTCTTTAAACTGAATAGACAGCTGCAGCATCTAATAATATACTATGCTGACCACTTCACAGCCACAAATCTGGTTAACAGAAGCTTATCTACACTTGTGGTATATTTGACAGCCTAGGCATGCTGCAACCCCAGCACCCCCCCTTCTGTGACAAAGTGAAATTGGTTTGTGAAGTTGTCACCCTCTCGCATGCTTGCATCCATCCATCCATCCATCCATCCATCCACCAGATCTATTCATCCATAACAGGTTCATGATGAGCTTTTAGCCTATTTCGGGAAGCAGAGGGCACGAAGCAGAGGACACGGTAGTTAATCGGTCCATCTCAGAACACACTCACACTTGAAGGGGGATTCTGAGGCACTGCCTCACCTGTGAGGGGAAAACAGAGTACCTGGAGGACAGCCACGTTGACACAGGGAGGAAACTGTGTCACGCCATGTAGTATTACTTAATATACAGATGGCTTGCAAATATAGCCCGACATTCTGCTAAGTTTACTGGACCACAGAACCTGACGTTGGTGAATCTGTATATTGATGCTGCCTGTGCATTATGTAACTTTCAGTAGTAGATCTGCCATGAAGCGTCTGAAATATTTATAGCACACAGGCACATGCTGCTTGAATGTTGCTTGCGTTAATTTTACCCACATTAGAGTGAATGCAGTAGATGATGATGCTGGAAGTGCTATAAAATATTGAGAAGCTCTCCCTCTTTCCTTCGTTTTCATCATCATTTTATGATGGTTGTGGTTACACAGGCTGGGGTTCCTCTACATTCATCTTGGATGTGTGGCTCATTAGGACAACCGTTCTTTCATCCTAAAAGTCAGACAGTTCCGTAAAACCCCAGAGATTCATCCCATGTTCAAATATTTCTGCTCACCTTCATCTGCGTTGGTTCCTCTACCAAATGCTTCCTGATGTCATTGATATTTAATAGCCCTGGGCTACTTCCCTGCTGTCTTTGCCAAGATTGTAGTTCAGTGCAATTCTCCCCATCTTACAAGGTCTAGGTCCCTTGGTTGCCTGCACCTTAAATGCCCCATTGCTGTCAGAAATCTACAGATCTACAAAGTGCATTCTGGGACTGCACAACCATGAAATACTTGTACGGATGACACATCTGCTTAATCTGCATAATCTGATCAAACCACAGCACACACATGGACCATCAGGAAGTTGCTTTGCAGAGTACAGCCAGTGCCCTGTTGGTGCTTATTAGACTCATCTATTGCTTATGAAGGCATTTAGAAAGACTTATGAATCGTGATATTTTTCTATCCCATGCTGGGGCGCATAAAGATTGCTGCATTTGCCTTTGTTTACAATTACGACAAACTGATCAGAAGCTGCCTGGATCTGCGCTTAGCGCTAATTGTATGTTCCTCCTGTGTCCTGCGGATCTCCATCCAGGTACTCTCATGTCTTCCTACAGTCCCACGACATGTAGTTAGCCTAACTTGCATTTCTGAATTGCCCGTAGTGAGTGCGTGTATGTACCATATCATGGCCTGGCATCCTGTCCAGGGTTGTACCCCATCCTTGTGCCCTATGCTGCCTGGGACAGGCTTCAGGCAAGCCTGACTAGAAAAATCAGCTAGAAGACAGATGGATGAAAAAAACCTAAAAATTTCATCCGAAATAGAATTTTAATGAAAGGCTGAGCGAACACCCTCAGAGCAGCAGAGAGTTTGACTTATACATGATAACGATTCTACAAGACAGAAAGAGACCAGTCACTAGCACAGAGAAGTGACACGCCCACTGACCTCCCATTGGTCTAGACATGGCTATTAATATTCCATTGGTCCAAACACACCCACAGATAGTACTTTCTCTCAGTATGGTTCTATGGGTCTTGTTTTTGAGGTACTTTAAAAATGGGTTACAACTTTTATACTTTACACTCTGGTACGTGGATTGAAACTGAGACTTTGGTTGGAATAGTAGCAAGATCACTTGCTTTCTACCGACAGCAGCCAGTATTGTTATTATTAGTATTGTTAGTATTTTTGCACCTCAGATGGGAAATGTCACTGCAATGAGCTTTTATTGGTGCGATCAATATTTAACAGATTATAGGCTTGCTGATTTATGTTCTGCGTCAACGCCGCAAGCTGTCCTAAATAATTCATGATAGAATTAAGGAAAGCATTAAAATTTCAGAAACTTACAATATGGTAAACAAATCGATGTCTTCATACAAAGATAATTTCATATTGGCATTTTATTAACGGTTTTATATTCTGGATTATTTAATAATGCAAAAATATTAATACGAAGTGAATAACTAATACTAATAATAAGGTACGGTGCCCTTAAAACACGTTGACACTAATTAGCCCACATAGATATCAGTGTCAGAAGCATAATATCAAGAACTGAATACTGCCCCCTGTGGCACGGAGAACTTTTGAAAACCGCAACACATTAAGAAAGCACAACACATTTAAAAATTAAATTTGCTTAATTTTTTGTCTCTGTTTTTGCGTCTTCTTGATGTTTTACGTTGTGTTAATCTTTTTCTCTTGTGTTAATGTTGACGTGCTCTGGGGTTTCAGGGCCACCGTCATAAGGCTTTTAAAAGGAGTGACAACTAATTTAACTTTGGGTTATGTGTCATCAATATGTCATCCCTCCATATTCAATGACCACTTGTGCAGTAGAGCGTCACAGTGATCGTGGAGGCGATCGCTATCATATATTATGTACTTGCACAGTCACACTATGGTCCAAATCACTTAACGAGATGTTCTGTTAGAAGAACCCAAAGCACCCAAAGGAAACCCACACAAACAAACCTAGAAGACGCAAACTCAACTAACAGCTGCTTGTCAAGAATGTACTTTCGACATGTGCCGCCATGTATGTTTTTTTATGAAAAATTCCAAACAAGACTTTATAAGCAAGGATACGCACAACTGGTTCGTAAGTACACACTCGCCGTAAAAAACGATAAGCGCAGCAATTTGTTGTCGTAAAAGCGCAAATGCGTACCTATTTTATGTGCATTTGCTCTTCTATGACAGGAAATTACAACGCATTTAACCTTTATACGGCGAATAAAGTACGTATTAGCTGTATAAAGTTAAAATGCTTTGTATGGCGAATGTGTACTTGCGTGCCCGTTATGCGCATCCCTGTTTATAAGTACCTAGACCAGCATCCTAGTACAACCATTTTACTGGTAATTGCGGGTCAATAGAAAGCTTCTCCATCTTCTGATTTATAATTCCCGAATTGAAGGCTTCCTTTCATAATCAGTACGCATTACCTCACAAAAATGTAAAAACAGAAAAGACGGGGGGAGGGGGGTCGAGCAACAGCGCGGTGCACGCCGCCAGCGCAGGTGCGGCAACCGGTCCCGGCAGCCTCCTGTGCGCGCACGTCGAGGACGCGTTGAGTTATGGGGACTGAAGCCTTCGTCAATAAAAACTGACAGCGGCAAGAACTGGGGTGGGTGCAGAGAGGCGAATTCACGCATTATTCACAAGACCTGCAGCGCAACTCTGTTAAATGCAACAGAGAAATAAAACCAATCGATTGCCACGTTCGAAATAACGGAGCCACTTCGGCGCACTGAAAAACTAAAACCTGCTCAGGGTGGCGGTAATTGCAAGACAAATGCTGGGCACATTTTAACAGCCTTTGGGTGCCTTGAATGCTGCAAATATCGAAATTGCCATGGTATAATTTTATTTTTATATAGCACCTTTCACAACAGTTGGCCTAAAACACCAACAAGAGTACTTGGCAGTACATTAGTGCATAACCATTAAATGGTTCAGGATAGACGAGAAAAAAAGAAAATAGAAAAATGCCAGACGACAACAGAGGAGTCTAGGGATTTCACATCTTAAAAAGTACAGGAGAAGGATTTATGCACAGGGAGTTGGAGTTCCTGTGCATTAAATATTCCTATTTAAACAGCTGCCTTACATACTGTAGCGATTCAGCACCTTGATCACGGGATCTAGAGCTCGCAATACTGGCAGCTTTAGGGATCATTAACCTTCCATTCAACTGTCGCCCTGTTTCAAAGCACTGGCTTCTGCCTTTCAATGGGAAAAGGGAATGAAGCAGACTGACGATGAGGTTGTGGAGGCGCGCTGATGGAGCGCCCGGTGCCTGTTACAATGAGCAGCGGGCTGCAGGGTGGCACAGATGCCGCGTCGCTTTCACCGAACGCGCCGAGCTTAAGCAGGCGTCCAAACGTGCCGCTTCGGCTGGAGGGATTTCAGCGCAACAGCTGCCGGCGTTAACCCCTATGTTATTCTTGGGGTTGAAGTTACCCCAGTCCTTTTTCAAAATGAGGTTAAATTCTATAGATTAGAGAATTAAAACGGAAGAAGTAAAATACACAAGGGATAAGAACGTAACGGAGGGGCATCGCTAAACCATTCATCGTTAATAACAGCGCTTCCTGGACGATTCGCTTGCCCTGCGTCTGATCCCCATCGCAGCCTAATGCGAGAGCAGATGCCACCCAGGTGCTGCTTGAGGCGGGACGTCAGCAACTGAACACCTCAGCAGGCCTGATGAATATAATCATGCCACCGGCTTCACACTCTCCAAAGTCTCATCAAACAGTTATTAGGATTACGGAAAAATGTACCCATGGGCGGCCTTACACTTTTTAATATACTTTTGAGAAAATGTGCATATTTTAAAAATCATACACTAAGTTATACTAAAGTAGAAACTACGTAAAATTATTTAATTTTTAATTAACATTTTATTGTTAAGATCATTATAATTATAATTATTATTATTAACATAGGTAATAATAAGTCCATCCATCGATCCAACCAATTTCTGTAACTGCTTGTCCTTTTCAGGGTCGTGGTGGGTCTGGCACCTCTCCCAGAGACTACAGGTGCATTAACAATAAGTCAGAGATATTTAATATTTATTGGGTAAACAATATGTATTTGTAAGTATAGCAGTGGAGACAAAAAAATAGCATTAAAATCTGTTGGTGAGATTCGTATATGACACAGTTGTGGTCGAATGACCCATAAATTGTAAATAATGTACAAGCTGTTGCATCACTGTTACCATGCAGAAACCGCGCAAACTTCTAAAGCTTCTACTTTTCCGACTGCGCGACATGAATAACTCAGTAACCATCATTTTCACAAGCATGCTTTGGAGAAGATCTGAAGCTCTTCAGAGAACCAGCACATCATCTGTAGATAAATACAGAGAAAGACACCTAATGGGAATATTACACGTCTTGGTAGTCAGTTAAGAATTAGTATGATGACCACTGAGACTTGTCTGAAGGGATTTCTTTATAATCCCAGCATGTAATGCAGAGAAAGAACGCTTTAAAATGTGCGGACAGATCACAGGGAGTGTTTAAGGGCCAGATTTACAGTCTGATGGTTTTATTTTGTTTTATTTATGACCGGCTTAGTTGAACTGTTTATGATTCTCACAAGAACGAGGGCGCTGGTGTGTCTATCAGTGTATAAGCTTTTTCCCTTGTTCATTCAGTACAGTAATAAATTCCAGCATTTAACTGGTAATTCGGGTCCTGAAAGACATCATTTAGTTTAAAGACGCTTACAGAGCACTCCTAGCATGAAGTTCATTTTAATAATAAATATTACCATGTGTGACTAGCTGGTAGGATGGCATCCCCATTTTCCATGATTTGGTTAATAAACACGGTAAACAGACAAAGATGACCGTAGTGGACATATACTTGAGTGAATCTGTATAATGAAACTATACTAGAGTGGGGATCTTTTAAATGTCTCACACTGTTATTTTGTAGCTACAAACAGCTTATCTGAAAAAGGCATCTTCATTTGTTGCCTTGAAATTGTTTAAAAGTTCCACCCAGCCACCCACCCCTCCACCTTCCACAATTACACTGTGAAAGAAACAAAGTGGATTCAGCCGAAGAGCTAAAACCCGCAGGAAAGGACTAAACAGTACATCCCTCTCCTATGACTGCTCATGGCAGCTGACAGTCAGCCGGTCTCTGGACCCGCAGGTAAGGATCGGACAGTGCATCTCTTTCCTATGACTGGCTTTTGGTAGCTGACAGGCAGCGGGTCTCCAGAGTCACAGAGGCACTCCGGCATTGGGCTACACCACCTCTCTTTGCACTCCTTCTCACCTCTTCCCTAGGACCCCATCGTCCCTTGTCCTCTGAGTAACATTCCCCACAATGTGACCGCTCTCTCCAGCCCACCGTCCCCCCTTATTGCTGTCTGACCCGGGTCGGGATGCCAGGGTAGTGGGGTCACGGAGCAATCTAAGAGGATCACTCTGAGGCATTTTTGCCCCACAAATGCACAGTTTCCACTGCGTAGAAGGTCCGGAGTAAATTCCAGGCACTTAGCAGGACGATTTAATTTTCAAAGCACAGATACTGTAAGTAAAATGCTATATAAAGAAACAATTAAAAGGACTTGAGCACTTCGCAGTGTATAACAATATTAATGGCTAAATTTGAGCTTCTTTCAACAACTTAAAACATGCTAACAATGACCAAAGGGGAACTTTTATCAGCCCGTCTACTGCTTTAGCTTTTTCCTGCCCCACGGTACCCGAGCTAGAGATGTCCCGCAGCCCGCCTCACCTCTCGTCCGTCGCCAGGCAACCGGGGGGTGCTGTCATCCCAGCGCCAGCGCTCTGGCGATCCCGACTCACGTGGCATGTGGATGGCGCTGGTGGTCGCGGGCTGCAGCAGCTCGTTCAGAAGCTTCAGGACCAGAACCGGCCAAAGGGGGGTCATAGGGTGCCGGTGTCGGCCGGAATCGCCGCCAAACAAGCATCCCGACACCTTTGGCATGGGGGTCAGCCCATCCCCCACGGGCTCCTCGGTGCCCTCCCCCCTCGTTTTTTGCGGTGTCCCGTCACGCCTCCTTACTGTGCTTCTTCCTTAATCCCACTCGCCGGCAAGCGCTCTCCCACTAAATCCAACTTTTCCATGCGCCATCGTGCGTTGGCGTAATTTATGAATGGATCTCCCTCAGTGAGACCTCCCCCCCCCCCCCCGCCAACAGGCAATTCAGACCTGGCAAGCAGATCCTGGCGCACGGCAGGGGAAGTGGTGGCGGGGGGGGTGGCGGCACAGATGCCAGCGGGAGTCAGGTTCCTCGCGGTCGCCAAGGACGCGGCTGCCTTCCGAGCCGAGCGGCATCCGCTGCTCCCTCTGCCGAGTTCTGGGATGTGTTTGGCGAGAGGAGGGGGGGAGATTCCCTCTCCTTCGAGTCACACCAAACCGAGGGGGGGGGGGAGTCCGATGCAGAGGTGACTGCACAGAAAGTTCAAATAAAGAGTGACACGGGCAGAGGGAGTGAGAGAGAGTGTGATGGCGGGGGGGGGGGGGAGGGGGGTGAGAGAGGACCTTTAGGTCCAAGTGCCCACTGAGGCTGAACTTCACATTATGCCTTAGCTTGACGCGTCTCCTTGACGAAACGCATCGCCAAGCGGGTCAGGTGACTCGCGCCTGGAGATCGTCCCTCCCGCTGCGCCTCAGCGACGCCGAGCAAGCAAAGAGCTCTAATTATAGCCGAGTGATAGATCGGAGGGGGGGGTGGTATGGGGGGAGCGGTGGTACAGATCGCAGTGTGGAGCTGAAGCTTCCAGAAGTGAGTGAGGATCCACGGGGACGAGCGTCCACGAGCACAGATTCCAGGCCGGGGACCGTCCTCCCCTCTGCTGGAAAATTTCTGTGACAGCTGCCTTCGCCCCTTTGCATGTAGGGATGAGCGCGCCGATACGACAGCCCCCGTGCCAGCATCCCCACCCCCGGCCGGGTTTTAGGAAAAAAAAAAAAGGCAGTTCACTTGATTTTATTGGTACTGATGTCGATTAATAAACATAAAACAGGTCAGCCGGGTATAAAACCAAAGACACAAAGTTATAAACACCTTCGTTGGTCTCTCAGGAAGGGCTAAATGACTCTGTCTGCTGACAGTTCACACACAAACACAAGAATTTCGGTTTCTAGACATATATGCAGTCTTACAGTAGCCTCTGGAGCTCCTCCTGAGGTTAAAAAACACACTAGCCGTTATTTTCTGAATCTAATGCAGCACCATTATTGACATCACTAAAACATAACATCACAATTCACCCATCCATTTGTAACACCAACATATCCAATGCAGGACCATGATGGAACTGAAGGAGGTTCCAGTTTCCTCCCAGGACATGTAGACATTCACCTAGTAGTGTCTATTGACTGTCCCGAAGGTGTGTGTGTGTGTGTGGGTCTGTCTGTCTGTCTGTCTGTCTTTCCCAGTGCTCCTGGTTCCTCACAGAAAGTGCATACTTGCTGTTTGGATAGAGTGATTTCTCTGAATCCTGTGCACCAGGCTGGTTCCTTGTCTCCTTGCCCAGCCGTCCATCACACACACGGCTTCCTAGAACATTCTGCACACACACTGCTGTGGTCCTGACCAGGTGAGGGCATACTGAAAATGTATGGTTAGAAAAACAGATGGATGTATGCATGACTACATGGGAAAAATGAAAAAAAATTGAGATGGTACAGAAGATTCAGGTGCTCACTGCTGTGGTATCACCCAATGTCCAGGAGCTATATAAAGAAGACACATTGAAAGGGCTGGATGTGAGTAAATCTGGTACAGTTAGGTATGATTGTTAGCCAAGGCATCGCATCCAAGCACCAGCCAATAGCACCCGCAGGGGTATGGAGGCCCAACTAGGTTCCAAACAAAGGGTGAGGTTTGCACAGATTTATTCTGGATGAGCGACCGTTGTTTAGAAAGCGTGTATCATACATGCGTCCCCTTTCTGTCTATTCTTGGCTCTGTCGTCATTAATCCTTAATCAAACCCATGTCATCACGTGCCTGCCCCTGCGTCTAAGCAGAAAACTCCACAGCCAGGAAGCTGTCACGATCAGAAAAGGTGCTATTCGTGCAAAAAATCTTCTAGCCCAGGATTCCTACCCATTATTACTGTTACCGTACACTTTTTTTGTCCCAATGGTACCCCTGCCCGGCTCACGACTCCACCTGAGGCAAGAATTACAGAATGTCTCTCTCGCCCTTACACAATACGCCAGCCGGGGTTGCCTAGATACTGGAGAAGGCACCCCCTTTTTTATCTAAAATTAAACCCAGAGATTAGACTGTAATGAGACAGAGGTACAAAACTGCACACGCATCAGAGTCCAGGTGAGGTCCATTGTGGGAGCACAAACAGAGTTCACAACATCTCAGGTTCCTGTTGGACCGATTACCGGCCACTGGTACGACATCACCCTCAGGTTTCTATCCACACCTTTGATGCTTTGCTGCATATCAATAACAGCTTGTTACCTTCCATATTATCTGCCACTCTGGTTCCTCTATGAATCTCGCCTGCTCCCTCTGCCGAGGGACCAAAGCTACACTGTAATTAACAGTGTAAAATTAAAATTTAATTTCCAGAGAAATGTTAATTATCAGATACCGGGGCAGAGATTTAAAGCCAGCCCATGTGTCACACACCTACCACACCGCACCGCACCTCAAAGCCCCAAATGTCACCCAGCGGTTTATACAGATCCTTACAATTTGTACCCTCCTTAGAACAAGCTTAATGTGCTGTTTATCTGTCAAACCGTGTCGATATTATGAGCCCTATGGGCCTGCCAGTGGCTCTGATAGAGATCGTGACCATGCATCTCCAGCACTACTAAAGCAAAGCATTTGATTGATTGATGGGCCTTAATAATCAGCAGGTGAGCCGGGATGCTGTAGAAACACTTGTGTAGAGGCACTGGGAAGTCACTGCTGTGAAAAATACAGCCATACTGGAGCAAATGCACAAATTCCCTTTTCATGCGTACAGTAAATATGCAGCGTGGTGTTTTTGAACATCATTTAGGCCGATGTACAACGTGAAAACAAACTTTCATATTTTTTGCATCTCTGAAACATTTCAGACAGCAAATTACGGTGACATTTTACTTAAAGCAGTCATCATAATGCATAATAGCAGGGTTGGAGAACCTGATCCATGGAGAGCCAGTGATGGTTTTTGGGATGACCACTCAATCAGCCATTAATAGAACAGTGGTTCTCAACTCCAGACCTAGGGACCCATTGTTATTGGCTGACTGAGAGGTCCTCCCAAAAACCTGCACCCACACCAGCCCTTCATGGATCAGGTTCCCTACCCCGTCATTATATGCTATTTATATATATATATATACAATATATAAAAGGCATAACACATTATAGCCATGTTTATTATGCATTAAGCACTATAAATACCTTAATAATGCATTATAATGATCAGTATAAGCCATTATATTGCATTATGAAGGTATTTATAGTGCATTATATATGAGAGCTTCATAGAGCATTCATAATGAATAATACATATAGCAAAAATCTGTTGTGCCTTTTATAAATAGTTATACTCATGTTTATAATACTTTATGAATGCATTACAATGCATTATGAAGGTGCCTATTAAGCATTACAATGCCAGAGCTCTAACTATTTTGCTTGCCTTTATTTTCCTGCCTTCCTCCCCTCTGTCCTTTTTAACTCTCAGTTTTAACCGACATGCTGCCAAGTGTCGTTTATTGCCGTCCCGTGTTAAGAAAATTCAAAATCGCGTAATTATCCAATTTGCAAAAGTATGCGAGTTACTCGACAGAGATTTCTCAAATGGATTTTTTTTATTGGAAACATTTCATTCTTGAGTTTATCAAAATTATCTAATTTTTGCAGACCTAATTAAAATACAGTTCAAAACGACATTTTGAGTTAAAAAGACGGAAAGTGCAATTTCTTTTTTGGGTTACTTAACTGTCTCATACTTCCCAATGGTGACATCTGCAGAAAATGGGAATGAATCATAGGATTAAAATAACAGCATAAAATTTCTTGTAGAAATGCTAATACAGGCAGAACACAACCTCCAGACCTGGGGCTCTAAGGGCACCCAGTTTAGCACCGTTTAAGGAGCTCTTGGGTCATGCTTCGGGCCCCACTATACTGGAATTTAGCTGTACAGGGCACTGTGCTCCTACCAAGCAGACAAGTGCCAGATATTTTACCATCAGTAAACTCCACCACTCTTCCAAACTGCATGCCTGCAGTCATATTTGTACGAAACCCACTTTTCGATTTTTTTAGGTTTCAAAGACAATTGCACTGGATGAAAATGAATCACCAGATTCCATACAACAACACACAACAGGCCTGCGGGAAGGACATACAGATAATGCCTCTATAGATTTACTCCCAAAAAAAAGCCACAAGACTGACAGGCCAGAATCGAGCCTGTCAGGCGGTAAATGATTCACCGGTAAATGAACCGGTGTCTCACAGCTACGCTCGCAGGAAGCAGCGCTGAGTTGGCCCGTCCGGAGATGCACTTAATGCAGACATTAATTACAGGAGATGCAGAAGGTGCTGGGCAATGGGATCGGCGTTGCCAGGCAGTGCTCTCCTGCGGGAGTCTATCGATCCCCATCGCCTCTGGTCTCGACGTCCATGTGGATAGATGGTCATGTTTTTCGAGGGAACAGGGGCGGTCTTTTAATTAATATTCAACATTTCTTCTTAATTTATATTCAAAGCTGCCTTGTGACAGCTCCAATGACCTCGGTGCCCATTGGGAGACACAGGCAGGCTAGACTGGAGAGATGTCTAATCCCATCATTCCATTAGCAGATGGAGAACAACCAGGATGGAAAATTCATGAATTTGCCAGTATTGCAACAGGAATTTTACACAGTGCTTTCGTGAGGGAGCAGTATAGAATGTCCTTTAGTCAAACAGTGACCAAGAATGTGCTTGAGGACAATGTGGAAATTCAGCATGCAATTAATGGTGTTGATTCATTATCCCATTTGGTCAAAGTTTTATGTATTTGAGTACATAAATTTTAGAGTAACTCAGCTGTAGTGTAATTGTGTGATGACTTGCTGAAATGCTTTGAACACCTTTGTTGAGATAACTGGACCTTGTAGGACTCGAGCCTGAGTCTCAGTTGTGAGTCAAAGTAAAAACTGTGGGCACACACTGGCAGTAAATTTAGGTGAAGCCTCCTGTGTGTCAGAGAGAGCATATTGGACAGATTAAACTGGGAGGCAGGAGACAGAGCAGTATGCAGTTTGCTGTGAGGTCCTATCGACACTGAAGGGATGTGGTGAGGCAGGGTTGACCTCAAGACGGGAAGAAAGCACTTTTATCTCAGCTTGGTATAACTAGTTAGGGTGTGATGGGTCAGCTGACCTAATACCCTGCTTGCTAACCTCTACGACAAACATAGGGCACCTTTTAACTGCAACCCAGTGTTGTGATGGCATGGCATGGCGCGGGCGAAAAGGACACTGTCCAGGACCAGGGAGCTTTTCAGGAGCAACCCCACGTGAGGACTTTATTGTTCACAGAGACAGCACAGAAGCAGACAGGCTACAATGACCGGACAAGGGACTACAGGACTAGGGAACTCTTATACACGGGGGTAACAAGGAAGAAACACTAGGCAGCCGTGGCTGGTTAACAAGGGGGCGGGAACAAGTGGTAACACCAACGAGCTACAGGCGCGGCTGATTAGCAGCCCCACCTGTGGGAAACACTGGGCGCAGACATGCTGGACATGACACCCAGGAGCTGAAGCTGACCTCCAGTTCGAATGTGTGGATCTGATACCAAAACCTTGAAGCTAAAAATCATGTATCATGATATCGTGGATCATGTTAAGCCGTGGTTTGTGGAAAGGGATCCATATTTCTATTCTTATATCACTCTTGGATGAAATTTCCAAATCACTCCCTTATGATGACGTGCTGATCACACCTGCAAATCAGCTTTAAATCAAAAGTGTAATAATCAAAATTGCAATAATAAAAATCCTAGGTTGCACATAAATCAAGCTAATCAGCCTCAAGTGATCTACAGCGCAGTTAATTCCTAGGAAATCACAAACCTTTATCTTCCTCTGTAAATTAAATTTGTACTTTTGCCCTGAATGTGTAAGAATGTGTAGTTTCCCCACAAAGGCGGGCATGACCACCAGAGGGGAAATTTTTCAGTACATCCCCACCTAGAGATTTAATCAGTATCTCCCTTATCTTCTTAATGAATGTGTGTCTGGCTTTAGTTTGTTTTCCTTGCACACCCTGTGTGTGTGTGTGTGTTTGTTTGTGTGTGTGTGTGTTTGTTTGTGTGTGTGTGTGTGTGTGTTTGTTTGTGTGTGTGTGTGTGTGTGTGTGTCGGCCTGTGAATTGTGCGTTCAAGGGAGTGCGGAGCAAACAGTTCATAACGCCAAACAAGACAAAGTAGGACTGAAACTCTGGAAAAAAAAGTACTTTGTAAATGTCAACGAAATGCAGATGGGCTAATTGGTGTGTCTCTCTGACATAGAGGGCGATGTCAGGCTGAGCGATGATGAAGCTGGCATCACTGTATATCAGACTCAGACTGAGGAAGAGATTCATTTTGGGTTGCAGAAACTTGCATGAGTCTATAATGCAGGGCTACCCCTGCTGCATCCCCACAGCTACATGTACCTGAGACCATGCAAACGACACTTCTTGGTACTTATAATGATACTTGGGAAATTAAAATTTTTTAATTTTAAACTTCAATTTAAAAATAC
The DNA here is from genome assembly GCA_011763525.2 of Mormyrus iriodes. Classification (NCBI taxonomy): domain Eukaryota; kingdom Metazoa; phylum Chordata; class Actinopteri; order Osteoglossiformes; family Mormyridae; genus Mormyrus; species Mormyrus iriodes. Next base: position 12,002,598 of record JAAGVU020000032.1, read on the forward strand.
AAAGGTAAAGAGGGGACTCTGGTGATTCACGTGATCACATTTGCTTGTATTGTTTTCTACCTGTCTATAGTACTTAGTGTTTACCGTGCAGTGATGTGTTTAGGCTTGTATTTGGCTCTAAAAAGTAAAAGTACGTCATTACACCTGTTCCATTATGACATCTGCATCCTGTCCTCAAAATCTTTCTCCGATATTATAAAAAATACCCCGACGTGGGGCAGAAACTCAGAGTCAGGGTGCCGCGACGTCACGTTAACACATCAGATACTCTCTTTGGGCACAATCATCAGCAAGTAACAAGTAACAAAACTTTTTCATCTTGTATTTATACTTACATGCTTATTTAAGCTTTAAAATAAACCGGGAGCACAAAGGCAAGGTTGAGAGCATCACTCTTAACACGCTTAATCACAATGCTGAACACGGGAAGTATTTGGCTTGTATAAAACTACGTTAGTGACAAGTAAATCCGCAGGTTTGTGGTTAATCCATGAGCAGCGATGACTAAGGATGAAAACAATAGACCAGAGAAACTCCATTACTCAAAAAATGGGCCATTGATCCACAACAAACAATGCGACAGGACCATTTATCTCGAAGTGAAATTGGCACGCAGGAACCTATTTAGGACTGTGGATGCACAACCATATGCAGATACCGAAGTTCACTGAAGTTCTCCTTCAAGACCCTTCAAGATACACCGAGTCACAGATACTCTCGGGTGGCTGACCCTCAGCAAGTGGCTGCAGTGGCTAGCGTCCCCCAAAGATGGGGAGGTTTGCTTCCCATTTCTCACATCCATTGCAGGAAGGGGTAAACCGAGCCCTGATACCTCTCTTTTGCCATGATCATCACTGGTAACTAAACGAAAGCATATTTTCAGTCCTCATCTGAGAAGGAAAGGTCAACAGTTTGTCATTTGCGATGAACAGTACCTCAGCATAGGAACGAGAACTACCAGCTCCACGTTCTCACCAGCAGTCAAAGCCAATGCATGCTAACTGCAGTCAGCAGAAATTGGTCAAGATAGTGCATGGGCTGAAAGGTATTTAAGCTGGAGACAAGCTGAAACCAGGGGCTTCTCATCTTATACCACACCTTTTCATGATACATACACATTTCCAAAAAAAAAAAACTGCCCTTGCTACTCACAAAGCCTCTTCCCATTCAACCATCTTCCAACCGTCTAGTTTAGGGTCACGGTGAGCCTGGAGCCTATCCCAGGAGAGAAATGGCAAAGACATGTTCATGCGCACAATGGTAATCTCAGTACCTGGAGGAAACCCATGTGACATAGGGAGAACATGCAAACTCCCCACACGGGCCCACAACCCTGCAGACACGAGACCATCCTTTAAAAGTAGGTTTGATAAACCTAACTAGTTAATGACATCAAAAACTAAATCTTTTTCAAACATGGTAGCTGACAATCTCTCTTGTCAAAATGGTGCAACCAGCCTTCCTAAATTGAGTGGGCAGATTTTTTAAGTCAGCTTTTAAGTAATTACATCTCAGGAGACAGTAACAACAAACTCATCAACAGCAGCATCTATGTGGCCTCTGATCTGTTGGAAAGGAACATAGCGTTTTATTAAACTCCTATGACTGAATTGCCTGAGCAAATCCATTTGAGGTGAAAGTAATACGAATAAATGGGCACATACAGTTACTAATCTACAGTATTACACAGATGTGGAGAAAGATTCTTTCAAACTGTGTCTCTAGTTATAGATCTGCCACAAAAAGTATCTATGGTCTTGAATTTTGCGTGCATAATGTACATGAATAAAAAGTCTATATGGACAAAAATATTGGGGCACTCCTCATAATCACTGAATTCAGGTGTTTCATTCAGACCCATTGCCACGGGTATATATATATTAAGCACCTAGCTATGCCGTCAAGTTTACAAACATTTGCTAAAGAATTGGTCATTCTGAAGAGCTCAGTGAATTCAAGTGTGGAACTGTCATAGAATGTCACCTTTGCAATAAGTCAATTCATGAAATTATTTCCTGCTAAATATCCCACGGTCAATTGAAAGTAGTATTATTGCAAAGTGGAAGCGTTTAGGAACAACATAAATTCAGCCAAAATGTGGCAGACCACCTAGCAGGGTTGCCGAATGGTAAGGCACATAGTGTGTAAAAGTCACCAACGCTCTTGTTGACTCAATACCTGCATGCATGCCTCATATCACCAAGCGCAATGCAAAGAGTCGGATGCAGTGGTGTAAAACATGCTGCCACTGTACTCCGGAGCTGAGGAAATGTATTCTGTGGAGTAACGAATCACACTTTTCTGTCTGGCAGTCTGGTGAATGAGTCTGGGTTTGACCTATGCCAGGAGAACGTTACCTGCCTGACTGCATTGTGCCAAATGTAAGGTTTGGTGGTAGAGGGATAATGGCATGGGGTAGTTTTTCAGGGGTTGGGCTAGGCCCCTTAGTTCTATTGAAGGGAACTCTTAATGCTTCAGCATACCAAGACAATTTGGACAAATCTATGCTTCCTAATTTGTGGGAACACTCTGAGGAAGGTGCTTTTCGGTTCCAGCATGAGCACAAAGCAAGGTCCATAAAGACATGGTTGGGTGAGTTTGGTGTGCATGAACTTGACTGGCCCACAGAGAACCCTGACCTCGACCCCATCAAACACCTTTGGGATTAACTAGAATGAAGATTGCGAGCCAGGCCTTCATGTCCAGCATCGGTGCCTGACCTCACAAATACTCTTCTAGATGAATGTGCAAAAATTCCCACAGACACACTCCATAAACTTGTGGAAACCCTTCCAGAAGAGTGGCAGCTGTTATAGCTGCAAAGGGGGGACCAGTTCCGTTCAATGTCTATGGATTTAGACTGGGATGTCATAAAAGTTCCTGTAGGTATAATGGCCAGATGTCCCAATACTATTGTCCATATAGTGTAAGTGTTTGCACCTGAACGAACTTGGGATATGATTGTCTGTTCTCCAGTAGTATCTAATATTTCTGCTTTCTTAAAAGCCTTTCCTGCAAAAGTTGGTCCTCCGAAAGTACAATATTGCAGCATTGACATTCAGTTTTAAGAGGTTTAATAGATGAAAATCCTAATAAGTTACTGGATCTTTAATAAATCACAATTTATTTATTATAGATGATGGGTGCGAAAACTTAAGGTTGGAGCAAATCAAAATCAATATTTTCTATATATTTATGCTACATTAGAATGCAACAGTATTACAGCCGAAAGGAGAGAAATAGTGATTTTTGAATAGTGAGTTTTGTAGGAAAGTAAACATACCAGTATTGATGAAGACACTGTGTCCAAATTTTGCACAAGATGAAAGAAAACATAAAGCATGAAAATACGTATATCATTTCCCCCTTTTCTGATTTTTCATCATATTTGTGCATGATCGTGCCTGCTGTAGATTCAAAGGCAATCAGTAAAGTAACCCCACTGATTCACACCACTTTCACACAGGCCTACTGAGTCATTCATGTTAAATTAAATGGATCTGTTGATATTTTATATAGGACTAATAATTTAATTCATACTTCACATTAGTTACCAAAATGCACTGTACACCACAAGTGTAATGCAGTGCAAATTTCAATGTAAGCAAATAAATTTAGTATTGTCGTACAGCAAAATTTCATTAGGTAACCTGCAATAAATGCATGACGGGGGGGTGAATAAATTAAAATGTTTATGAGTTGATTATGCTGAGCGTTTAATGGCCACTCTGTGTGAGAGTAATTTGAACCACTGGGTAATTATTATTTTGCATATTTGACAAATAAATAAAAAAAACTATGCCTATATAAAGCTAACAATTAAACTGAAATTTAATTTTAACATTTAAAATTCAGTTAAACATTTAACTGAAGACAAACTCATATACCTACTTTTAACTCTGTGTTCATTTAATCGTTTAAAGACATTGTCTTTTTTCATTTTTTTCAGGTAATATGAAAGAAGGCAAAAGTCAGTCATTTCAGTAGCCCTCTCACGACCAGCTACGAATAACACACAACAGGCACAGACAGCACGAAACTTAGATACAATTACCGGGCAGCAATATTACCACGGCCACAGAGAGGAGATGGCACACTCCATCAGAAATATGATATCATCTCTTTACTATATATCTGTCCTATGATGGCAGCTATATGAAGAGAGAGCAGATTAAAAGTACTGGACTAGTACCACACTCTGCGTTTGCCTCGGCAGTCATGTAACGCGTTTTTTTTCTCCACGCAACATTTCCCCGCAAAGTATGAGACATTGCATAATACAGCCATGAGAATATATTTCTGTCAGCACGAACTGTCCCGGAAACATTTTATATATTTTTTCCAGCTGCACGGCACGCTTCAGCCAAGTCACCTGTCGCGGTTCCGCTCATAGCCAGCAACACCGACCCAAGGGCTGAAACCGCTGAAGGAAACACACTTCTGTCTGCTCAGACTCAGAAAAGTGCCCCGGCCCATAAAAATGGCACAGTCCTGCAAATCTTGAGAAGTTGCATTTATGTCATGCCATTGCAAACTGTGACAAATAAATATAGCCTTACATGCAATAGTTCTATTATAAGCGTCTGTCACGTTTTCATTTATTTTGCTCGTTTGTACGAATACATGTCTATATTTTGTCTTTCCGATAGACTGAAAAGTATAGAGAAAGGGGGGAAATATCAATGAAAAAGAGAATCACCTCTGGGGAAACAAAGAAAGAAGGATTGCCACTTTCGCTGTTCCTTTGGGGTTTGGCGGTGGTAGCTGGGGCGGGTTCTCGTACGAAAAATGCAGCTAGGCCTATATATTTAAAATAGTTGCAGGAATATATATTTAAAATAAAGATGGGAGAAAGAGAAATTATTATGGCCAGAAATGTGACTGTCGTGCCCCTAATTCCCCAGGGCCCAAGACACTGATGTAGCGGGAGGAGTCAGAAGAACATGCACAGCACTAACCACATAGTTAATAGCTGAAGGCTGTCCTCCTGGACGTGCTGTCTTATATTTTTCATTACCTTTCATCACCTTCAAGACCAAATTTGTTTTCTTCTGAGTGCATATGAATGTAATAAGGTTCCTTCCCAAACTCCCTTTGTTTACTGATGCTGTCAAACTGCATGTTCAAGAAAGAGAGTGAGAAATTCTGGGGAAACCACCCATCTAACAATGTTAATTTACTGTTTGCATTTTGTCAAACAATTTCCCTTGGTGTTTACTCACCCACCTGGGTAGGATTTCACATGAAATACACTTGACTGCCATTGTACCAAATTGCCAGCTTTTTCTAAGTACTGAGGAATTGGCTGTAGCCTATCACTAGATTTTTATTATTTGATATATATTTATCGTTGATCCTCCTCCCGGAAGTCAGAGGGCAGTCTTACTCAGAATTAGTCACATCAATAACGCTACTAGCCAAAACTTTCACATATATCACTGTGGAAAGTGTGCTTAAAGGCCTAAAGCCTGTTTTCACTTACTGTGAGGTACCATTTCATTGTTTTAAAAGCTTTGTAGAGATTTTATACGACAACCAATGTCCAGGATGCTCATGGGAGTTACTTACACAAAAATGTTCTGAGTGCAGACTAAAAAATGATTGGTTCAGCAAGATAACCAATCAGATTATAGAGGAGCTGGGTCCAAGCAACTAGAAGAGGTGGAATCAAGACATCTGATTGGTTTGTCCCCACCTCGTCTACAATCTTATTGGTTATGTCTCTGAACCAATCATTTTTCATTCTGCCCTCAGAACACTTTTGTGCAAGTAAAACTCCCATGAGTGTCCAGCATATGTGGCTGTAAGATGGATGAATGGAATAGATGGATGTAACAAATACACCTGATAAGGAGCTTCAAACAATTAAAAACAAACAAACCCTTTAAGTAGAGCATTAGTTCTAAATAAATAACGGGGTATTTGATCACCAAAACACTTACCTGCATGCACATAGAAAAGATGTCAAGGGATGAAAATGAAACCTGCAGCATTCTGTATAAACCACTTGTTGTACAGGCGGTCCAAACTGCTGGGCAGGGCCATTCTTTTCACGTGACAAGATCTCATGGAAAAACTGCTTATGGGCGACTAATCTGTTTGCCTTTAAAGAGCAGTTCAGACAAGGGAGATTGACCCACCTAGCTTATTTTTCATCATTTACTGCCGAGGACACTGGGAAACAAGCGGGGGATGTACAATTCAGAGCACTGGACGGTTGCTGAAGCCACTTGTATCCAAGGGCAATATTTACAGAGGTGATGGATGAGATTTGGCCTGCTCCATAAACAGAACTCTGGTCGCTAAACGTAGGGGCCAGCTGAAGGTCTTTCTTTGAAACACCACAATCATTCAGTGACTTTAACTTTAATTTCAGAGTAAATTAATATAATTCAGCGACTCAAGTTCAGCCCTTGAAGCAGGGATCGTCAAGCTGTCTGTATACGGACAAATATGTCAGTGTCAGGGCAAAATGTTTTGACTGAGGTAAAAAAGCTACATAGCCTATGTTGTGGTAAAAAATTGCATCTAGCACAAAATGTCCATTAGAATTCGGGATGCATTCACAGTGCTGATCCCTGCCTGGGCACACAATCCTTTACATGGAATACATACATCACTCAGATAGAGCTCATCCCTGGACAGCGTGTCCACCTGTTAATGAGGGACAATAAAGATGGACACTTCTGAAACTGTGGTCATTTTTAGGATGATCAGGGATATCTGTGGTAATGTGGTCAATGTAACACCCTGGGGTATGTTTACCAAAAGCCCCCATTAGCGGCTTATGCAGTTAGACCCATTCAGTTTGATGGTTCCAACTGTATAAGATACTAATGTAGTTAGCAACTATGCTTTTGGGAAATGCATCCCTGGTTGGGAGATCTCGATGTGGCTTGTCATCTACATCCGAGAGAAGCTTTGTGGTAAACACTGGGAAGTCCTGATCCATCTGTGGGTCCCAGAGGAATGGATTGGGACCCTATATTAGTGACATAAAACAACTGAGACTAAAGATTTACAGGAGCAGCTTTGGCTCTCAATTTAATTGTATTGTAGGACCTGCTGCGGTCATTAATTATGGAATGACAGTTGCATAACCATGGAGTGGGAATTTTTGGTTCTCTCAGAAGTTTGTCATGCCCCTTAGCTATGAATGTTTTTTCCCACAAATATAACAGACACTGGTTAAACATACAGAGTGAATGTTACTAGAAAACCCTTAAAATTATCTTTTGTTGAGGTGTACGAGTCCTTTGCTAAAAACTGCCGTTTGAATACAGCATTTTTGAGTCATTAAATCATCCCGGATTTGACACGAGCCTTCATTTCCACAATTCCAGAGTGTCGCAGATCGAACTCTGTAGGTCACGTGTCGCATATCCAGCTGTACCACACAGCAGGGCAATAAAAAATAAGCCAATAAATGAAATATCGTCTCAGCTCATGTTAACTGAGGAATAAAATGGTGTGAGACGAGTGGGATTGGGGGCACATTTTCTCTGAATTGATTGCTGCAAAATGTCAGGAAGCATGCTGGTGGGTAAATAACAGCAGATGGTTTATATGTAATTAAACACTTTAAATAAAACTATTGCATGTATCATATATGTCAGTAGCTACTTAATAACTCATAACTGATTATTAAGGGATGTTACAACTAGATATTAAAACTATCACAAAAATAAAATATGGCTCTGTTGTTGTTATAGGGTATTTTTTGGTATAATAAGTGTGAGATATTGATATGTGAAAGACATGACTGCAGCATTTTGGGCAAACAGTAAGATGTTGGGGGAGTGTAACAGTTTTGGCAAATAAAATCAAGTCATGGTGATCAAGTGTAACGATTAATCAACCTGTTCCTCATTCCCTGCGAATATAGATTAATCTTATAGATGTGTAGATTAATCCCCCCCCAACCCCCACCCCAGTAACCTGGCAGAAGCCTCGACCCCCATGACCCGGATAGTCCATTCCGTGGCTCATCCACCCCCCATGCCATCTCTTCGGGTTTTCTGCCAAAATAATTTTTATAAACATTCCCTCAGCGTGTGCTATCAGCCGCGTTCCAACTCCACCCCGTTCCCACTGGATAAGGCGCCTGTTTACCCCCACAAGGAAACTCCAGCCTTGTCCAGTTTCATGTCATGTGGTTCTGTCTGCTATCCCATCCAGTAAAACCATTTCATAAAGCCGTCTCTGATTTGTAGCCCGCTGATGGATATCACACAGGGCGTTTGGTGGCAACATCAAAACCTGGGGTTGAGACGGAAATGGGAAGCAGAGAGTCAGGCTGTAAACGGCTAACAAACCACCAGACTGGTGGTGAGTATTTCATGACATGTTAGGTTTGGTTAGCAGGGTAAGACAGGTCTGAAAATGGCCATCCCAAGAGAGAGATAAATACTTCACTCATTAACAGTGTGTAGTGCTTCATAATATAACTGCACAGGTCAGCAATTTCTTCCTCTGTTATTTGCAGCTCCTTCCCTCTCCGGGAAGGAGTAAGGTTTGTATCGTACATACAAACAACTGGTTCTGCGTGAGACCAGCTTTCGCAGGCTGCGAATAAGTGTGAAGGTGCACCTGGGGTTTGTGTGAGTAGCAATGTAAGCTCCTCGCGTGCACCTCCAGCATAAGGTGTTGACCAGCAGAAACCCTCCTGTGATGCTTCTTATTTTAGCTTGTCTTCCAATAGTGATTTTCACGCACTGTCATTGACAGGGACAGGTCCCAGCAGGGCACTCGCTGCCCTAACCCTGAGAAAAGTACTTAATCTGAATTGGCTTGATAAAACAGCCGGCCATACAAGTAGGTCAAACTGGAAGTCACGTTACACCTTTGTTGGATTTCTTATCTGGACATCTAGTGACCCAAATTAGGTTGGTCTTGGTCTTCTCATTGATTTTCCACAAACATGCAACCAATGCTTTATCTTCATCATGGTAATCTTAGAGGGTTCCTCTGTCCATGTACATGTCCAAGAATGTCAATGTCAATAGAGGTACTTTCCCTAACCCCCTGCTACAGGGCAGTGTTGAGTAGCCTCATCGAAATGCACCACCATGTCCTCCTCCGACACAGGAGATTTACATGACGTCTAGGGGAGCTTTTAGAGCAGACATGTTGTTACACAAAACGCACAAGTGATGTGAAGCACCACTGACAACTGCAACATGATGCCAAGGGAACCCCCGATCTGTTTATCTGATAGCCCACGATTCTGAGTGGGAAATCGGGTGTTTCCTCACGCGAGTCCTAGCTGCACATATACTATTTATAAGCTTTCTAACTTCTCAGTCTCAGCCAAGTCAAGACGACATAGTTTTAAAGTTTTACACAACCATTACACTCACAAACAATAAAAATGCCACATATCCCATAGAATATTTCTCATCGCGAGCAGTCGAATAATGCTCCAGCATTGGAAATCCAAGGGAGACACTCTTGTCAAGGAATGGCAAACTGAAAAGATCAAAATTGCCTTTTATGAAAATATATGCTGTTGAGATGTTTGAAAACATTTGTTTAGCAAGATATTGGACCCTTATATAAGTGTAAGTATGATGGTACGATGGTATATACTTTATATGGTATGATGGTATGTATGGTATAATGGTATTCACTTTATATGGTAAGATGGTATACACTTTATACAGCAAGATGGTATGCACTTTATATGGTAAGATGGTATACACTTTATACAGCAAGATGGTATGCACTTTATATGTTAAGATGGTATACACTTTATACAGCAAGATGGTATGCACTTTATACAGCAAGATGGTATGCACTTTATACGGTAAGA
>JAAGVU020000032.1:12012508-12025707 GCA_011763525.2 Mormyrus iriodes
TAAGATGGTATACACTTTATACAGCAAGATGGTATGCACTTTATACAGCAAGATGGTATGCACTTTATACGGTAAGATGGTATGCACTAAAACAAAACTCTCTTGTCTGGTCTGCAATCTTGTGGTGTCCCCATGTTGGCTACTGCAGAACATCTACTGGCCGCCTTCCCAATAACCCATCCAAGCCTCCAAGAACTAGGCAGCCTCAACAAGTTTTGCATTGTTGTTTCAAAACTCAAGGCTGTAAATAGTGAATGGGCAAAACTGCTACGACATACCTTTGAACTGATCACATTTCCAATGCATTCTCCTCTCTGTCTAATAATTAATCAAAGACCTTATAATTTGCTGTCCCTTTTACTGGTCCCCAGTACTGCAGTATTTTCACTGTAGTTCCTATGCATCGGTTTCTTTCCTCCTCATCAGAATATCATCACTGAGTTCTTGCGGTGCTCTTGTCTGATGTTTGATGTTATTTACATGAAGTTACAATATCTCCTTCAAACAGAATCCTGTATAACAGTCAGAGCTATAGGAAACTCTGCCTCCCCAGGTCCCAGGACCAGGTGGTCCCCTGTTGACAGTGAGACAGCCCTATAGCCCTCCCCCCCAGTCTTACTCACCTCCTGTGCCACAATGCTGGAGATCCGCACCGCACGCTTCACATGCTTGTTCCTGCGCTCACCGTTCACTGGTGCCCCCTCCTGGGTGATGCTGTCCCTGCCACTCAGCGACATCTTAAAGTCACCTCCTAATTAATTATGTAATTATCTCCTGCACCATTAGGGGGGGCGAGCGTTCCCCAGAGTTTGGCCTTCCTTGGCGGCCTCCTGGCCCAAACACCATGATGCCCCAGCCTGCCCCCCTCCCCCCTGATCAAACTCTGCCACTCTTTCCCAGTGTCACTGCGAGGCCTGAAGGGTCCTACCCATACAGCGCTCTCGTCCACCCCCTTGTCCCCTCTCTGGCACAGCCTAAGCTCTGAAACTGGCCCGTCCTCCTCGATGCCCAAGACAAACAGTTGTGGCTTCCCTCTCTGCCTCAGTCACTCTGTTGGAACTCCTTGCTGTAGTCACCACCTCTTGGTCCTCCCTTCCCTTTCCCTCCCTCTCCCTCCCTCCCTCCTTGCCTCCCTCCTTACACGCTCCCTCTCTCAGTATTTAGAACCACAAGGTGAGGTGTAGAGACTGAAGGACCCCTCTCGCTCCGTTTCTCTCTCTCTCTGTTTTTCTCGCTCTAACCTTCCCTGGGAGTTCCTCTCCACCACTCTGCAGCTGTCTGCCTCCTAACCAAGGTCCTCACATTCTCTGGAACTGTTAATTTCCTCATGTTTCTGTTTTTTTTTTCCTTTCCTCCAGCCAGTCTTTCACAGGCTCTCGCCCACCACTCGTCCCCCCACTCGGAACAGCCCCCCCCCCCCCAGCCCAGTCGATCTCACACTCTCTGGATCAGCCGTAATTGCTGCTGGCAGTCTGATCCTCTTCACATTCCCTCGCAGACCCGGAGGAAATTGATTAAGAATCTTGCTAACGAAAACATGCAAACAGTCTTACACTTCTTATCTCTCTGAGCTGCAAACACACGGATACGGGAACGGAGCCAAATCACTATCACAAAATACATTTGTTATACCTTTTATATATTCTATTTGGCGTATTGACTATATTTACTATGATTTACTGTTGCTCCCTTGCCCAGATTAATAGAATCTCCTAAAAATCAGAAATTTTGACACAACCATGTCAGTCTGCATTCCGCACCGCGGTCACAAGCCTGGAACTATGTCACAAACTTTGATAAAAGTTAATCCGTCTGAGTGTTAGGCAGGATTAAGGCCTGGATCAGAAAGATCATCAGAATATCTTGTCCGGGGGTTTCAACCTCTGTAGTCAAAGCCGCGCTGGCTGTCCCAGGTTTGGGAAATCCCGAATAGCACAGGATAAAAGTGTGAAAGTGTGACTGCGGTCCCTTAATTTACCCGGAAAGTGCTCAGTATGGAAACATCATTATATTTTTTCGGTGACCTGTAAGCATGACTAATTCCAAGGTGCTGCAGATATTCCGGCTTCCGGCACAGACAAATGCTGCTTTGTGGAACTTGCCCGTCTTTCCTAAGGCAGCTCGACAGCAGATGCTAATCCCACCGTAGAAATAATGGGAGCCATGTGACTCTCCCAGGATGCTTTAGGAAAAGCAAATGAGGCACCTCGACAAAAGAACATCAGAAAATTGGAATATATAACTCCCCTCCCCACACACACACATTAACAAACGAGCTTCCATTGGGAGAAACGTGGAAAACACTGATGATGCAGTTCACAGAGTCAACGGGCTAAACTGGGCGATGTCCAACGTACGAGAAGGCCGCAGCCTTCAGAGGCGACATCGCTATCGTTCCGAGCACCAGCAGGATCCTCACGCGGGCTCACCCGCCACAGTCATGGCGTTCTCGTCTATCGTTGCATCTAGTCTACAGACTCTGCTGTATGCTGATAAGCCAAGGTGGGATCTCAAAGCACCTCTGGTGCAGCTCCACAAGGCGTAACAAAAGCAGCTAGCGTCGGATCAAGCTCCTCTAACGAAACCCTGACCCTGGCTCTTCCTCAATGTGTCCTTCAGTCCCTGCTCCTGCTTGTGGCAGGTGTCCCGTCTCCTAACCTTCTGGGTCGCAGAGTTCCGTTTGCCATCACCTAGCAAACCGGACTGCGGGAGTCTCCATCACACACGCAAACAGGGTCATGGGGCCCGTCTTGCGTTTTGCGACTGGAGCGGATTTCACAATCGGGGCCCCATGGCTATCAGGAGCTATGCGTGCAAACTCGCATGAGTGAACTCTAACACAGATATCTTTCAATTAACCCAGTGGTATTGAACATCCCAGTGACTGCAGTACAATAAAGCACATTATAAAGTTGAGTAAATTACATTTACATTATTAATTTAATGCATTCCAAAAATATGTGCCATTACTCTAAAGAGATGCAGGGCAGGATGATGTCTCAAATCGATCTATGAGACTTGGAATACAATGAAAACCATCAGTAATGTATTATTGTATATTATTTATTGTAGAGTCCATTATAGGATTTTTTAGGACATGGAAACGTGTCGAGGGAGCAATGAGACAGTAAAGGGGATGAGAACAGGCTGCTCTATGTCCCAAACGCCATAATAAATCCTCCACGGAGCTGAAGTTGAGTCTCTTATCAGTTTAGTTTAGTCCTTGCTCTCGGTAATCATGCCATAACTTCGGTCCTCTGGTCCACAATAAATCAGCCATAGGGTCGCGTGGTTTGCCTGCATTGTTATTAATTTCCCCAACGCTCCTCATAAGTCACGTGCCTGTCACTCTCTCTGACACTGGCCCAATTGATCGAGCCGGAGGCGGGAAGGTTGCGACGGATGAGGCTGTGATGAAGGTTGCGTGAAATCCATGATGAAGTCGAGTTCATTATGAGACAGACATTGAGGGACAAAGCTATTTTCCCAGAGGTCAAGCAAATTGATTCCTATCCTTCCTCTCCTAATGGGTCTCCTGCATCCTGCTTAACACTTAACAATGTTAACAATTCAACTTAACACAAATTCCGAATTATAGGGTGTCCTCAAACCTTGGTACTGCTGATGTGAGTTCTTCGTAGTGCACTTTCAAGTTTAAGGTGTCTCGAATCAATAAAGCATTAAGTCAATTCTTGGTATAGCAGATTTTTACAAGCAAGTTGACCCTAATTACTTTGCATTGCCTTCCTCTACAAAGAATAGAAAAACAGAGAATAGCACCTTAAATGCTAATATTGGGAAAAACTTGGGAATTATTCCGTGACCTGTTCAAGGAAGGTGATGTATTAAAACTCCCAGAAAACAGTGCCCATGCAATATATGATTAAGAAATACAGGATAATAAGAGAGTAAGACAGCAGGTGGAGGACGCTGCTCAGGGGACAGTGTCCTGCCCGGTGGGTTCAGGGGACTGACACTGCGATGGTACCTGTCCTCTCCTGGTACCAAGAGGAACCACAGTTAGTCAGTTCACAAATTAAAAGTTCATCAACCAACTAAATATACACCACTGAGCCATCAACTTTTCATTTATACATTTTCCTGGGCCTCCCAGGCTCGGTTCAGCAGTGTGATGACCACGTGCCATCGACAGTGTCCAGTTGATGGAATGGTTGTCTATCATGCCCTTTCAGTTAAATTATGCCAGGGCTGGTCACTTACCACGGCTTTTATTTTTTTACTATATAAAAATGTTAGACTAAAACCAAAAAAAAAGTTACCAGTAAAATTCAGTGACACTTCTCGAGTGCGGGAGAGTTTTGTAGGAGTGTTCGTCCATAAATAGAAAAGCCAGTGGCTTATTTTTGTTGTACGAATATTTGTATTTGAAAACGCTGACATTGTGATGGATGATTACGTACCTGTACCTGTGTGCTGAAATGAGGTATCTCTGGTAAACTAAGAAACTTAAGAGATAAAACCCACAGAGATAAACGGAGATCTAGCCAATTCCACTCACCTCGTGTTACTTTACATTATATCAAAAAGTGCTGAATGTAAAAACGATTAACTGCATGCTGTTATGTTTGATGGGATATTTTAAAAATGGTTTAAAATGGTTTAAAAATGGCCTGTGAAAGGCAAAGCGGAGAGCGACCCTACACATATTCCCCCTCGGTGTTTAGCAATTATGGTTTACAGCATGTCATTTATAATATCAGTTATGCCCCCTGAGCAGTCCACTTCCTTGGCGGTGACCGATGCGAGTCATTTGTTTTAATGTGCAGGGAACAATTCCATCCCTAATCAGGGCGGTTGCCTTAAGCCTCCTTCTATCTCTTCAATTACGGAACAGCTGTGGCTTCCAGAGCTTAGGAAATGGAGTATGATGGCCTGATAATTCCACGGCATTAGAAGGTATAGTGCAGGGATCCCTGCTTCATAAGAACATGTCATTTCTTCCTGATCTTAGAAAAAACAGAAGTGAGGAATTAAGCCGCCAAAAGAAACATGTGTTTACACATGGACATGTTTCCCCCTGACAATAAGTAGCAGGCAAGTTTGAACACGCCAAGCCGCCTACAAAGGAGAGTGATACTGTCACATCACATGACCTGATCACATGACCTACACTCGTTAGTGATGGTTTTAGAGGAGTTTGAGCAGAGAGTGAGGGAAATGTGGCCAGTGAGTGTTCAGCATATATGTGGGACCTCCTTCAGGACAGCTGTAAAAGCATCCCCGGAGGCCACCTCATGAAACTGGCGTCGAGGAGAAAGTAGGGTCAGCCAGTCCCTGGAGCAGTTGGGGTTAAGGGCCTTGCTCCCGGGCCTAATGGTGGTACTGTAGCTGTGCGGCCTTGTCATTCTGTCCTCCAAGCTGGACACAGAGATCTTCTGAGGTTCCCGGAGATACAGACCATGTCGTAATTCCTGAGAAATGTAGGCATAGTTGTCGTCTTCACTAACACCAAGAAAGTAGAGCATATCACACCGGTCCCTAAATCATTGCACTGGCTTCCTGTCCATCACAGGATTTATTTAAAAATATTATTATTAGTGTACAAAGCACTAAATGGTCTTGGGCCTAAATACATTTCTGATTTACTCGAACATTACAAAGCATCGAGACCCCTGAGGTCATCTGGTAAAGGTTTACTCAGTGTTCCCAGAATCAAGACTAAGCAAGGTGAAGCAGTGTTCAGTTTCTATACTCCCCGACTGTGGAACAAGCTTCCTGAGAACCTGAACCTAAATTTGTTCATTCTGTCTTTGTAAAGCACTTTGAATTGCCTTGTGCCTGAATTGTGCTATATAAATAAACTTGCCTTGCCTTGCCTAGTGCCTGAGAATTCAAAATTTATCCATCCATCCATCCATCCATCTTCTAACTGCTTATCCTGGTCAGGGTTGTGGGAGCCAAAATTTAGCACTGCAGAAACTCACCCATGCATCATATAACCGCTAATGCTGGCCAGAGTTACAGAGCCTGGGGACTATCCCAGGCAACAGGATTCACCCTAGACAGAATGTCAGTCCATCAGGGCACATACACAAAGTCACACTTTGCCAGCAAGTTAGAGACAACAGTCACCCTAACTGCATATCTTTGCAGCTTAAGAGGAAACTAGAGTACCAAGGTGACAGAGGTATGCAAACACCACAACTAGTATAGTGGATATTGAATTCAAACCCTCAATCCCAGAGGTGTGAGGGAACAGGGCTACCCACCGAGTCACTGTGCTCCCCCAAAGGTACAAACCCATTTCTGCTAATGTGAACACAATTTTGAGCTCCATCTGTGCTTTCAGTCGAAGAATATAGGTGCACAAATGGAACATGAAATGCATTTAACCTTTATTGTTTTTTCTAAGTCAAAGGATTTCAACTACAAGTATATAACAACCTGTTTTGTTGTGCTTTTTTGCAGTAAGAGCACATCATAATCCAAACCATATCCAGGGCAGAACTGTAGGTCTTGTTCTTAAATTGCCCAAACTACGTAGAAGCTCCAAATTGCCATTCATTCAGGCTGGCTCACACGCTGTGAGCATGCTCCCATTTTCCACTGGACTTCCATTACCTACTCACGCCAAATGCTGCTTTTGAGTAATTTCCTGCATAGCCTCAAGGGGGCGTCTGTACATCTGTGTGTAATGACAAAAGCGGGCCCTACAAGACACCCTATACCCCATTGAATCTCACCCCCCTCAGGGACGCCCTCCGCTGAAAATTCAGGCCTCCAGAAGCTGATTCGTGATCTGTGGAGCGACTCTACGGTCAGGCAGTATCACACGGAGGTCAGATACCAGTCCGACAAAAATGCTGGACTTCAGACAAAAAAGCTGCAATTTCACAGGCAATCTGGATGATTTAAAACACCCAGGGCACAATAAATAATGTCCATTTTGCTGTACAGGGAAAAGAAAAAAGAAAGGGGAAATTGAATAGGCAATGAAAGATCAGAGATTGCTCTGTGCTCCCTGCCGAGTACTGACAGAGAATGACGCAGGCGGGAAGCTCGCCACGTTTGTCGTCAGAAAACTGGGCAAATTGTAACTTTTGTATGAATGATTGGATAAAGCCACGTGGACACATAGAGCACAAGAGCCAGGGGCATACACTGGACAGGACACCAATTAAACACAGGGCATATATATATTAAAATAAAAAGCAAATAGTTTTTCTTGTCCTTTTATATTGGTTTCTTTGTTGTTTCTTTTTATTTTTTAAGGCTTTAAAACGCAAAACTAAACAATATAACTCTGTAAGACTAAACTTTAAGAATAATCTGAAAAAAACTTCTGCCTGCCTTGTCTTTAGGTGCTGTAAAACCACACTAAATAACAAGCCACTAAACAGGGTCCAATTTATATTTGTTGTGCGAAAATAGCTAAAGTTTAAAAATGAAAAATAAATTATTTACATATTTAAAGAGGAGCACATGCTTCTTCTGTCACTGATAAAACTCATCTGTTCTTGGCACCAAGAGACACAGCATTCATATTATATGATCTATAACAATGGGCCAAAGTTAAAAAGGAGAGTCTCTTCGCGAAGCAGCAAAATTATTGGGTAAATCCGAAAAAGTCAAATGGGCCCAAACGGCAAAATGTGCTGAAATTACACAACAGTGGTTGGTGCGTGGATTTTTAGATTAGGACGATCGGGAGGTTGTGGGTTCAAGTCCTGTGTCCGGCAGAGTGATTTCACTGTTGAGCCCTTGAGCCAGGCCCTTAACTTCAATCGCTCCAGGGTCCGTCTGCCCCTGATTTCTCAACTGTAAGTTCCTGCGGTTATAGCATCTTCGAAATGAATAAATGTAACGTGCAGTGTCCAGGATGGCTCCCCGCCACAGGTAGACAGGGCGGGATGGAAACACTGAAGGAAGCCAACTTTTAGAGGGAAACTGCTGCTGCTACACCCAGGCAATCCCTTTGTTATTTTATGTTCCTATTTATGCTCCTATCCCTCCAGTTATTCCTCAGCTCTTCAGGCCGTAGCTGTTTGACGATCGTAGAATCGCAATTTGGGTTCGGTGAGTGAAATGACAGTAGACTGACTGGACTTGATGTACATCGGTATGCCTTGTATCCCGGACATCACGTTAAAATATAGGACGCTGGCATGGACATCTGTTTCCTTAGACACCGGCTTATGCTTCAACGTCAGGGAGATGACAGGAATGCAAAAGGTGCTGGTTATGCAGATTATTTAATATCTTGATTTTTTCTCACTAGAAATAAGTGCCACAATGACCAGCGATTCATTCTGGATCGCAATGCTGACACTAACACCTGCTGTTCACCTGTAGAATTAAGAAGGATAAAGAGGGGGCTGCACTGGCAGCGCCGCATGCCACCCTCCGCAAGTCCCCCAGCAGATAACGGATGAGGATATTACTGCTGGCTCTGAGCCTCGACGCGCTGCCCCACTTCCTGTTAGACTGCTGAGGTAGGCACCTTCCCTCCACTCACCAGGGCCACTTCCCTCGCTGCTGGTAGGCCGACGAGGGGGGGGGAGACAACGATTACAGTCATGCATCATCCTGCCACCCCATCCTCCCACCACACCTGATATCCAACAGCTTCCTCAGACTTTCGTATATAAGAGCATATCGCTTATCTAAACTTACTATCTAACACAGATAAACCTCAACCAGAGCAAAGGGCTGTCAATCTGAAACCTTCTTCTAAGAATCTTTTATAACATACATGAATCTTATAAATGCACCTATAAGGTATATTCATAAGATATACAAATACATCTTATACATATCTATTGATATATAAGTATAAGATAAATATCAAGAATCTTATACATATAAGAATCTACATAGTACTAGATAACCTCAGTCCAGCTAATTTGCTTTTCGAAACCTTTGCACTTATGAAGCAACTAAAAAGCCTGTTGAATAAATTATCTGGATCATGGAAGGTAAAATATAGTATAATGTAGTACAGCAGTAGAATAGAATATAGTAGAATATTATACAGAATATTGTAAACATACCAATATAGTGCAGTATAGCTTATCATGTCATATGATATCATATATCATATCATAGAACAGTATAGGATAGGATAGGATAGGATAGGATAGGATTGTAGTAGGATAACATACAAAGGTCTCACAGGAGAATACACTAATCCTGACATCTGCAACTTGTCCTACCATGCATCAGACTCAAAAAATACTGGAGAAAGAGTTTTTTATGTGCTAAAGTGATTAAAGATTTGTTCTGTTGTATAAATACAGTATGAACGTAAGTCTTAAAAAACAGCATTGAAAAAAGGCTTAAATGGAACTGAAAATTAATCGATGGCTAAACCACGACCCTTCAGGTGCAAATGGCAGCTTTTCCACAAGAATATCCCTCAAGACAAAAAGGGTGCGACACAATCCAAGGACAAAAAACATGTGGAAACACACAAGGACAAGCTGCAAAGGGTCACATTGGACTCTCTACAAAAGCAATGTTATTGTGACAAATGTGTGAGGGTGTCAGTATGACCTTCTCCATCACAGGTTGTGGATACTCACCCCCCCCCCCACCCCCCCAAACTGACATCTTCTGGGGAATCAACTCCAGGAGGACAGGCATTTCTCATGTATCGCGCATACACCCCCCTCGTCCATTGCTGCTATACCTGATCTGGCATCCCCAGACGTACATCAGTTAGGGGAACTTCCTGGGTGGGTATCAGGCATCCATACAAATCTGTGGGACACTCATTCCAGGCCAGGAGTAAATACTCAATTTATCTGCTCCTGTAATGGGTCTTACAGAGCTTGCAGTGAAAGAATACCACGCATGGCTACTGACTGAACATAGCAGGATATTCTCTGAATTATGTGCAGTGCATTAATAGGACAATTCTAAACTATTTAGTAACCTGTTCTGTAAAGCAAAAGCAAGAAATTAAGGCAGGTAGCCTCACAGTAACAAGTGAGTTCGCTTTTCTCCAAGGTAAAATTACCATGCTCTTACCATGCATTTACTCTCAACTCAACCACAATGACAAAAAGTAATGAAACCTAAAAATGTTGGTTCCATTACAGCGTTTGGCTGAACATACTAAAGTACTTTCAGTGACGAATACAGTTTTATGCATTTACTGCATGTTTAACAAAATTCTTGACCATTTGCCTCCATTGCTGCTGTAAATGCTGCTCCAGATAAACCCTGACCTTCTTCTGCATCTTTGGAAACGTGATATGAATGCAGAATATCCCCAAGTAAATTTATCATTGTCTCTTAGTGTAACAGGTGCACCAGAATGGGCAGCCCGACCTTTTAATACAGTATGCTTACAGGACTATATATGTGATGGACAGCTAAAATAGTCATATATAATAAAGACACAGTAACTGTACTGTGCATAAAAAGAAACTTACTACACTGTACAATAAAATATTTTGCCAGCTTCAGGCTCTGCCCTCTTCCTCAGCTCCCATTGTTTGCTACCGCACGCGTTTTTTGATTTCATAGTGCAATTTGCGCCTTATTTTTTGGGAAATTTATGTGCAATCTCTTTTTCTTACACAGTGTTGCAATTTTTTAATTTACATTGTTTGTTGTAGAGCAGCCTACACTCTATACAATACAGTACTGTATTTAATGCTGTGCATCTCCCCAAGAACTATCAAGACACACCCAAATTCACTCATGGGTCATGGGACATGGGATGCCAGGATGCTAATTTCCGATGTTCGATTCATGAATCCTCTCCTCCTTCTGAATATAAACCAGGCAGAAATTATGTGGGCTTTTTTTGTCTTTTAAAGCCTTTTAATTGGCTGACGGTGCAGCAGGTTACCTCGGCCTGTTGACAGGAAGTGGGCGTGTCCCACCTGGATTTCAAAAACATACAGTGGCACAGTATAAAAACAGCTGAAGCCTTCTACTACATACTGAGGATTTCAGGAATCATCAACATCATTACACTCTGTGTGATGATTATTAAGTGTGTAAATGGCATATACTCTTGCATCAACTGTCACATTTTAATGACACATATATCATCTGATGTTACGCACCATTTGTGATCATCCAGACAGCTCGCTGGACACGCCTTGTCTTATAGACTACACATGACAGACTCATGCGGTACATAATCACATCCGACAAAGCATCACAGTCCAGAGGCACTGAGAAGCAACAGAACTGATGTTTCTTTAAGTGCATCAATGTAACATCAGCAACAGCTCTGAGAGAGTGGCCTGATATGTCAAACCTGAAGATTAGACCAGGGTTTTCTGAAGACCCACTCTCGAACCAGCTTGACTAACTGGGCTGGACTCCAATCTTGATTTCAGACTCAGGTCACTGTAGTGAAGGCTTCAGAATAAGCAAACACCCGACGCCCTGAGATGAGCTGTACTACCTTGGAGAAACGCAGATTTTTTTTTGTCTGGTTTATAAACAGAAACCGTGGAAGGCCGACAGCTCAGAGTGGAAAATTCTCAGGTTAGATCTCTGATGTTGGCTAAAAACAGTCCACGTCTTGGCCTCCTGTACCAGCTTCACATTCCCCTCCCTCTGGATCTAGAGCCACCAGCTAAACCATGGCGCGCATAATTTTCCCCCACTGGAGATGAGGGTGATAATATACTGAATTGAATTACAGTCCTCAGCAGATAAAGACTGTCCCATGTTGGATGCTCTTTACACCTTAAGAAAACCCCCACCCTCCTCACTGCTGTCTCTGTTATGCTGTTCACACCTTTAACATAAGGTCAGCCTCTCCCCAACTGAGCACCAGTGGAAGGTGGAACAATTTAGCTACCCTCCACTCCTGTTAAGTTTTATAATTTAGATGTTTCATATAATTCCTAAGACATTATGAGAGATGATACTGTATATTTTTATTTGGCCCGTACTAATTTGCAGATAGATATCACAGTTAGCAGTTATGAGTAAACGACATTTGGCGTTATACTGCTAGTGTTCTTTGTCCCTTAATTCAGTTTTTTACCAGAAATTCTAATTAATGTTCTTTTCAAAGAATTTAACATTGTCACATGACTGAGCAAGCCAATGAAATTGTTGTTTCAGAAAACAAAATCATATCACATGACAGGGAAGACCAATCAAAGCACCATTTCCCTCCTGCAAATACATCACGACAGAAATATCTCTCGACAACTAATGATGTGTTTTCTCTGTATTTCTGGATCTCTCAACACTGCCAACTATGAACTATGAAAACATTTGGAGCAAAAAATGGTCTCGAGTATGAACTGGAAAATGTCTTATAAAAATCACTCCCTGCAGACCAGAGAAATGCTTATACTTTCACATCCACCCTGGACTTTTTCCTTATATATCTACTTGAGTATTCCCGGAGACATATATAAAACTCTGCTGACAAACAGTAATGGGTCGAGGAATAGCTGGGGGAAAATATATGAAGTGGGTTGGAGGATGCATTAGACGGGGAACGTCCAAATAGGGAGTGAAGCACAATATAAAAACAAGATCCTACAGAGCACTGCCTTTGGGTTTCTACAAATAAACACGATGTGTTATGGCTGAATCATACAAAATCACTCACTATTCAACTGGACTCAGTATATGGGGTTAATCAAATTTTATTTTTTTTTATCCATAGTAAATTGCATGGTAATTATGGGAATTGATTTCGTTTCCACATTAATGCAGCTTGGTGTTTGTCTGTTGGTTTCAGCTTTGCACATCTGGCTGCACATGCCAGACATAACCCACCCCACCCAATGGCAAAGGAGAAAGTTTGTATTGGGGGGACAGAACCTAATAATTTAAAAGCAAAAATCTATTTATTTGGGGGGGATTAATGGATCTCAATAAAATATTGGGGGGATTGGCTCCCCCCAGTCCTTCCTGGTTCCCACGCCCCCGATCCCGCCATACGGATCACGGTCACCGCCTGACGCGTGCCTCCCTTTCCTACGCCCCCGATCCCGCCAAACGGATCACGGTCATCATCTGACGCATGCCTCCCTTTCCTCTGCCCCTGCTCCCGCCATACCGCTCACAGTCACCGCCTGACGCGTGCCTCCCTTTCCTACACCCCGATCCCGCCATATGGATCACGGTCACCACCTGACGCGTGCCTCCCTTTCCTACGCCCCCGATCCCGCCATACAGATCACATTCCCCACCTGACCCGTTCCTCCCTTTCCTACCCCCCCGATCCCACCATACCCATCACCGGCCCG
>JAAGVU020000032.1:12025807-12045462 GCA_011763525.2 Mormyrus iriodes
CCTACGCCGCCGATCCCGCCATACAGATCACATTCACCGCCTGACGCGTGCCTCCCTTTCCTACACCCCCGATCCCACCATACGGATCACGGTCACCGTCTGACGCGTGCCTCCCTTTCCTGCGCCCCCGATCCCACCATACGGATCACAGTCACCGCCTGACACGTGCCTCCCTTTCCTACGCCCCCGATCCCGCCATACGGATCACAGTCACCGCCTGACGCGTGCCTCCCTTTCCTACACCCCCGATCCTGCCATATGGATCACAGTCACCGTCTGACGCGTGCCTCCCTTTCCCATGTCTGACCAACAGAGACTGAGATGCCTTAGCTTATTCTTGTTCCCCATAATATTGAGATCTTAAAGAACCTAACCAACCAT
This sequence comes from Mormyrus iriodes, assembly GCA_011763525.2. Taxonomy (NCBI): domain Eukaryota; kingdom Metazoa; phylum Chordata; class Actinopteri; order Osteoglossiformes; family Mormyridae; genus Mormyrus; species Mormyrus iriodes. The sequence goes on from JAAGVU020000032.1 coordinate 12,026,189, forward strand.
TCTCTCTGTCTTCAGGTTGATGGACAAGGCACATGACCCCTTAATACCACCCCCTATAGGAACGCCCTGTGCAACACCACAGCTTAGGCCTGGACACCAACTGGACCATCAGCAGTGAGATTATTAGCCTGCTTCGTGCCGAAAAAAACCAACTATGGGGGTCTCGGGTGCCCGAACCACACAGCAAAAAGTGGAACGGAGGCAGACAGCACTGCAGACACAAACATACGTCAGGCAGAGTTAAATTTACACACAGGCCTCCCTGCTGATTGATTGAAGACTATTTCCTGCCAGAATGACGCACAAGGGTAAATGTATGGTAAATGAATGTAACCGCAGAACACCGAGTGCTTTAGATATAAAACAAAGCAAAAGATGTAAAAGAAAGGAGGTGATGTACATCCCCAGAAAGCACAGGCAACAGTGGTGAGAAAAGTATTATCAACACAGGCAACGAATGTTTCTATGAAAGGCAGTTACTATATCCTCCTATTGGCAGGTTCGTGACAGCTTCTTTCGTGTTGCTGGGTTTAAATGACCTTGGGAGCTGAAGGACAGGGAACCGCACTGCTGCTGCTGTAATTAAGCTCAGGTCACGGCGGCTGAGGCGCGGCCCTGGGCACTACAGGCACTGGGAGCCTCAGAGCTCTGTTGGTATTTACGCTGATATTTAGGCTGCTTCTCCTCCGGGCCGCCCTGCCAATGGTGGGTCAGGTATAAATGGCGAGGCATCGAATAACAGGCTCCTCCCACCCGCGGTGTCCCAAGGTGGGTTCATCCACGACTGCTCAACATTCAGAGGCCCCCTGCAGGGCGGTACTGGGATTACAAATCAGGCCTGGAATTTGGGGTTCCCCACGGCCCATAATGAATATTTCAGCGTTGCCAACTCTCATGCATCTAATGTGACACTCATGGTTCAGATTCTCACGCAAAAAATCCTACGGCACACCTAAATTATTACAATATAAACGTAAATTTAGCTGGGGGTAGTGCAATCCCTACAGACTATTTACAAGGTAATAAAACTGATACATACATGCAAAAGAGTGTGCAGGCTTGCCTTGAATTGTCCCCCTCCCCCCCACAGGTTTGTACATGGAATGAGTAGTGGCATGTGTACAGAAGAGTAGTAAAGAAAGATTTGTTAAATTTCCAGCCTGTCTTAGGCTTTATCATAGACGTGCTTGCATGACTTTATAGTACGTAGGTGAGGCAAGTGAGTTTCATAAGCAGGAGTAAACTAAGTTCGGGGAACCCAAACTGGTGGGGGCTTCCTTCTACCCAACAACACCCACCCTTACTTCCTGCCAAGATAGTTGACTACAGAGGCGTCTCTCAGAAGATCTTCTCAGAACTCAGAAGTGTGCACATTACACTGATCCTGAAAGTAAGCTTTTGCAGGCCTGTGGAGCTTGCAGACATGGAGGAGTGAAGGTGATGTGTGAGACCGAGGGATTCCAGCTTGATGCAACACTATGAGGGGACACCAAAGGGCAACCCTCCCAAGGCCGATGTGATGCATGTGACCTCATCATAGTAAGTGTCCAAGTAAGTAACAGACCGAAATGTCCTGGAAGGGCAAATTAAATTTGCCTCACTGGCAATCACACCGGTGTGAGTTCTGCTTAGGTAAACATCATATGATTACAAAGGCCTGATACTATAGGTCATTACAGGGACAAGTGAGTTTGGTGGACAGTAAGATCGAGGGTTGCCATGTCTCCACGGAAAGCAGAAATGATCTTTATGCACATGACTGACAATTATTTACCATGATAAACAAAAATGGTACATAAAAATGCATATAGCGGGGCTACCAAAGTGCATCTTTGGACTCAAGTTTTGATGCGTTTAGTGAAACAAGCAACCAGTATTAGGGAATTTGTTGACTTTCTTTGAGGTTTTCTGACAGGTTAGGCGAAATGGTTGTGCCTTATCTTCCCCAATCAGTGTAGGACAGGGAGAGAAAATTAGCAGGGATCCTACACTCAGAAATAAGACTACGAATTATTGCTCACTCAGTGCTGCTTATTTTTAGGTGCCTGTTCTTAAGCTGTGAAATTGCTCTTCTGTAATGGGGCAGGACAGTGTGGCGTGGTTCTCCCTACCCACACCTGAGTGATGAATGGGCCAACAGCAGTTAAAATAGGTCACAGTGCTTATTGGGGGAAAGCGAGGCAGAGGCAGGGGGGGAGCGGTAGGGTAGATCTTGGGGGGGGTCAGGTAGCTCTTCCCACCACAATATGTCAACAGAACATCAAACCCCCCCCCCGCCCCTGCCATGATGCTGATGTCATCTGGTGCACAGCCAGCTACAGACCAGAAGAAGGATAATTTTGCTGACGGCCTGCAAGTGCTTAAATTCAGGAATGCACCCCTCCTCGCCCACTGCCCCCTTCAATCCCAACACAGCGGGCAGAGTTCGAAGGACGTCCCCATGGCACTGAGGAAAGTGAACTGCTGGGTACAGCAAACCCCCTGATGGTGACCTAGAAGAGACGCTCGTTGTTGCAAACCGTTAATGATAAGAATGTGCTTGAGCATGATTGCGGGCTGGTGCAAAGAGCCTTCCTCAAGGACACTATATGAGTTCACTTCTCTGTCCTGCGCCCACGCGATTGTCAAACAAGGCAATGGCCAGTGGGCCGGCTTGCTAGGAGGGTTCTGGCGGTGTTTATGTAAAGTAAATCAGAGAGGCTGCCCCGGGTCACTAGTGCGTAGATGGGGCACAGCCCTATGGAGTGCTGGGGGCGGTCAATCAGTATAAAACACCACTGTAAACAGTAAAGGGACCGGAAGTCGCTGTTTCTTCAGCAACAGGGCAGGGAGCCTCTGTGTCTGAAGAGTCAGGGCAGGAATCCGCTGTTTCTTCAGCGACAGGGTAGGAAGTCGCTGTGTCTGCAGAGACAGGGCAGGAAGCCGCTGTGTCTGCAGAGACAGGGCAGGAAGCCGCTGTGTCTGCAGAGACAGGGCAGGAAGCCTCTGTGTCTGAAGAGTCAGGGCAGGAAGCCGCTGTTTCTTCAGCGACAGGGCAGGAAGCCGCTGTTTCTTCAGCGACAGGGCAGAAAGCCGCAGTGCCTGCAGAGACAGGGCAGGAAGCCGCTGTGTCTGCAGAGACAGGGCAGGAAGCCGCCGTTTCTTCAGCGACAGGGCAGGAAGCCGCTGTTTCTTCAGCGACAGGGCAGGAAGCCGCTGTGTCTGCAGAGACAGGGCGGGAAGTCGCAGTGCCTGCAGAGACAGGGCGGGAAGTCGCAGTGCCTGCAGAGACAGGGCAGGAAGCCGCTGTTTCTTCAGCGACAGGGCGGGAAGCCACTGTTTCTGCAGAGACAGGGCAGGAGGCCACGGAAGTGGTGTTTTCAGTGTCACTGCATTCATTTAATAAAGCTGCTTAGGAAGATTAAGGCCACATCTATCAGTCCTCCATGAACCAGCTCTACTCCAAAGTGATGGGATGATGACCTGTAGTCCCAGCCATGCCAAAAGGTAGCCCAGCCAAGGTTAAATGTCCACAAGGAACACATACCGCACATAAATCGACAGCAGAATAACTTCAACAAATGCTTCATTATTTTCTATGTATAATTTTAAATAAAACGAACCATTCAATACACCAAAAATGCCAAAAAGAACAATAATTAAAAAAAAACCCTCATCAAGATTTTCTCAAACAAAGATTGTTTTAACAACTGTTCTATATAACCACATTATATCTGGCAATTATGTCATGAATATCAAACTAATTAAACTCCAGTAATTAAATAACTATTGCAGCACACTAGCCTGTGTATGTATATATATATAATTCATATTCTGAACAAATGCAATAGCAGCGCCCTCTAGTGTTTACCAACAACTACTGCGTACAAAACAACGGTAGAAGTTTTTTACGGTTAATTATATGTGCCAGACTGGAAAGCATCCCCGATATTGATCAATTGTCCACTCTACAGTTCAATGGCAAAAGCAAGTGAAATATCGGCAAGGAAAATTAACTTATTTTCCAAAGGCATGCATCGGCACAATATATATTACAATATATCATTATATAAGTAAACAAAACTAAAAATAAAACATCAAGGAGGACAATGTAATACTTCTGGCAAAGTACTGTTCTAAATAGTGTTTTGGGTAATTGAGACTGGCCATTTACTGAGCTGTGGACGGTGCCCATAGCTACCCTAAAAATACCCATTGTGGGACTACCCACTCTTACCTCCGGTGTCCAATATCTCTGTCCATAACTTATTTTGGTGTGTAGCGTAACATGTCTTTTTTTTAAAAAAAACACACACCATGCCATCAGTTTCCCATTGACTCTGAAAGAATTACCATGTATGATTTTTTTAGCTGGGGAGATGAGGGTGGATTTTGTGCTGAGGCTGCAGTAAAAAAATAACATTATTTGCTGACAGGATTCAGCCATTAAGACAGGGCGCTGTGCACAGCACGTGCTGGACACCTCTCTGCCAGCAAGGGAGAGACGGGGCTGACAGCCGCGGTGAGGATGGGTGGCGGAGGCCAGAGAGGCAGAGCAGCGAGAAGGCCTGGCCCCCCCAGCAGCTGGCAGCATGCCCCAGAGATAGCACCATGACACTCACATAACAGATGTGCACACACCAGAGCTACCAGCCCCCCCCACCCCAGCTACTCTGAAATGAGAAGCTCTCCTCGTATCTGCCCCCCTCCCAGCTTCCAGTGTGACGGGAACCTGTTAGTTTTGGGTTCGGGTTAGGGGCAATCCTAGGATTTGACTTTTAGAGCCCCCCTGAGGAAATACAGGACACTGAGCGGGGAGGGAGAGGGTGATAGAATATGAAATGTAAAAGAAAAAAAAATAATGAATATTCAAGAGAAATTTTTTAGAAAAATTGATTTTTCAGGGGACCTGAGACAAAAAACAGGGGGGCTGAAGCCCACCTACATAGGGTCTAAACCACCTATGGAGGGGTGTAGGAACCAGTAGGATGTGCCCCCCACAATATTTAATTATTCCCCCTAATAAATAGACCTTTGCATTTAAATTATTAATTTTAATATCAAACTCTCCCCTACGCCCCCGCACCTACGATTGGGAATACAGTGCCAGGCAGGGAGTGTTGAACAGTACTGAAAGTGCTCCTGGTAACCTGTTACTCACGGGTACCAGCAGCCGTGGCTTTAGGACGCCTGCGATGACATCCCTGCGTGATCCATGAGCAGCCTGGCTGCGAGTCAGGGCGGTTTGGGTCAGCGGGTTAAGCGGGCGTTAACTCAGCATGACAGCCTGCACATTCGGGATCAGAGCGCGCCGACGCGGAAAAGCAGCTTTGAAGCTCCGATTTGTCTTCAACTGTGTATTTTTAGACCTACGGGATTTCGACATTTTCAGCATATATCAAACGCCATAACAGATGGGCTGTAAAAATGGCATAAATGCCAAACAAAATCCACCAGTGGACCGATCGATGGGGCATACTCAAAGCACCCACCGACATCAAAGCGGGGGGGGGGTGCCCGTTACCTGGGTGACCTTCTCCGTGACGTGGTGAGTACGGTCGATCAGCTTGCAGGGTGCAATGATGTCCTTGTCCCCGGGGGGCAGGGCGATGAGGGGATCCGTCTTGCACTCCACGAAGTTGAGGGTGATCTGTGGAATCTTGCTGATGGTCCGGTAGCGCATCAGGTCCGAGTCCGAGGTAGAGTTCAGGATGTTAGATTTGTTGTTCACCGCGCCTGTGTGTGTGGGGGGGGGGGGGGGGGCATGCTTGAAAAGCAGAGTCACTGGGCTCTGAGGTCTATCAGTCCTGCCTCATAACAGGTACAGGCTCTGCTGGTCTCAATTCAAGGTCCTTAGCGGTGGAATATGTAAATAAAAGCTATGGAGGTTAGCAATCAGATTCAGATGGGATTTCTGGTAGGACGGCTGGCCTGGCTTCTGATGAGCCACACCTGTTCATCGTATTTGCCTGAGAACCGGTGTGGCTCATCAGAAGCAAGGTAGGATAGAAAATCTACTGGACAGTAGCTCTCCAGTACTGGAGTTGGAGACCCCTGATCTACTGGCACAGATAATGGATTAGTATTGTAGCTTTACTTGGTTTGTAAACTATGACAGATCGTTACATCAGTAAAGGGACCTCCCTATATGCTGTAAGGGTCTCCTGCTGGCCTTATGATGCCAGCATAATGGCCTCTGGATCACACAGGGTTAACAGGAAAGGGAGGGGCTGACCTGTGCTACCGGAGCGGACCTTGCGCTCCCACTCAGGCCGCATGGCCTCGATGTCATCGACTGAGGAGGCACGCCGCATACTGTGGAAGCTCTCTCGCGAGCGACTCTGCGTCAGGCTGCAGTTGGACACGGAGGCGTCCGGGTCAAGGCGATGTGACCGCGCGGGAAAGCTGGTGGCCGGTGGTGGTGTCAGAGGCCGGCTCTCCAGCAGCGCTCTCCGGCCCTCCGGCTCGGGCAGGGAGATGAGCTCATCCAGCACTAGGGAGTCGCGGCTAGGGTGGGAGGCCCTTGGCACGCGGGCCGCCTCAGGGTCGTCCTGAAGGGACTGCCTGCTGTTGGCTAGAGAGCGCAGGAGTGGGAGACGTACTCTGAACCCACGCGAGCGGCCTGCAGAGAAAAGGAGGGGAGGAGGCCTCTTTTATGATCATGCTCGCATGCCGGGGCTCGCGTCATGCAGCCCACCGAGGTGTGAAAATGGCATGTTTTTCACTAGCTTGTGAAAAAAAAGCTATGGGGCCAAGCGAATCATCCATGTTTACTACAAAGGGACATCATTTGTACAATTACAAGGCAGGGAGGGACTTCCAAGGGTGGGGCAAGGATTCATGTGCAAGGACACTGCACTGGCCCTGTACGCTTTTGTTTTCCACTATGTACATAACTGGCTGTTTCTGTAAAAGGGAATGACAGGAGTAAACAGAACTGCCATACAAAAGCAAAACAGCATAAGAACTACATATTTTATCAAAACTGAGTTATAAATGAAACTGGGTGTCTTAGACTCTGTTTTGTCTTGTGACAAAATATCTAAATATCCAGCTATTCATTCATTCATTCTGAAGAAAATACTATCATTTACCGACTTACTGCATGTATGGTTGTACAGTCAAAAAACTTTGCATCCCTTTTTGCCGCGTTTCCGTGTCAGCACAGTTACTGTGTTTTGTCTCTGTGGGCCAGAGAGGGAGAGACCGGCGGGGGGCCCACCTGCTGAGAGCCAAGGGATGGACAGCTTGTGGTTGAGCTCCCGGCTGGATTCGCTGCGCTTGTCCTCACTCATGACCTCGAAGTTCAGGATGAACATGATCACCATGCCATCTTCGTTCTTCACTGGGACTACGTCCACCGTGCAGAGGAAGCACACGCCTGTTCGGGGCGAGAGGCCATAAGGTGGTCACTCGTGTGGAAGCACATGAAGGCACGCAATCACAGGGAGCTAATTCTTACAAGGCATAAGAGACCTGTTAGGGGTTTCTGAAGCCTGTAGGCGGGGGTGGTTTGGGGGGGGGGGGGCAGTGCCCCTGTGACAACATGGGGCACTGCCCCCCCCCCCCCGTGACCCCCTAAATATGTATGCTAATTGGATCTGAGATAAATGTGTTATTATTATTACAATTATTATTATTTACAGTTATATATGTGGGCTAATATTTTGTGCACTATGAACAGGCGAAACACAAACGTAAGCACATTTTCATGATGGACTCTTAATGTGGGGGCGCTGGGTGGTCGAATGACCTCAGTTGGTGAAAAGTGAAGTTAACGACAGCAAAAAATAATCAAGCGTTGAAGTAAGACAGACTAAACAAGAAATCAGAGTGAGTTACATATTTGTAAAAATTGTAAAATGTGACTACAAAGCATTGCATAAATAACTTTTTGGTTTTCAAAACTGTCTTTTGCTTCTTAATGCTGGCAATCTAGTGTCCGTAATACTTGGAGATCATTAAGGTCAAATGCATCTGGTCCTCAAACAGAAAAACTGACCCCAGTCTGGTCCCCCGTCACTGCCTATAAGGACATTAGCATGGGGTTTATGGACACAGACTAAGGATGGAGGTGCCAAGGAGGTGATGGTACAGACTGTTGGTGGAGGCACCAAGGAGGTGATGCACAGACTTAGGATGGAGGCACCAAGAAGGTGATGGTACAGACTTAGGGCGGAGACAGTGTGTCCTGCTGTTATATTCTAGCAAACATGTTTAACCTGACCTGCCTCAGTGACAAGCCCAGCTGTACAAATAGAAAAAACTCAAAAGCTACCTGGATTCAGTCACGTGAAGGACAAGTAACACCAATAATTTTGCTTGTGTTTTCCATGGTTTTGTCTACAACAGGTTAAAATAAATAATTTTTTTTGAGAAAAACCACACAAGGGGAAAATAAAATGCCACCAATGTCCCCAGTCTGCAGCTCCCTGGGCTGTGAGGGATTAGCTAAGCACAAAACCCATTTTTATAATTAAATAACACTGAGGTTGTTACTCTCAATAAACAAAATATACATAAACGACTATTTTCTTTGTGACACCATTTATCCAAAACGAAAAAAACATCACCTAAAAAACATGACCGTTGCAGCTTGCGCTTTGGGGCACGTAACATTTTTTTCACTTACGGCAACCTAAGAAAGAAAGACTTCCAAAAATTCCAGGGTCATAAGCTCCCATTATCTTATGCATTTCAAACATAACAACATATGCCATTCCAACACAAAATAAACATCTCCTAAGCTCGCTTACTACTCTATTAGGGGAAACACCCAATTAATGTCTGGACATATCAGCCCATATACTGAGCATCAGCTAAGCCTTTTGCAGGAAGTGGTTTTCCCTGAACAGCATTTTTTACCTGGCCTCCCACTCTAGACCAACACTTCTCATACAATCACGTTCCTCAGTACTACCTTCATACAGTCATATTCCACCAGACTATTTTCACACTGTCGTGTTCCACTGTTGTTTTCCACTTCACGGTTGAGTTCAGCTGGATTTTTCCTTACACAATCTTGTTCCTCTATACTGCTCTGTGTTCCGCTGTTCTTTGCTTTTGCATGGTCGTGTTCCTCTGTTATCCATGTTATTACTACCCCATCGCTAACTCCTGCCATTATAGGCTGGGGGAGGAGATTAAACTCATTTATAATCTCGGTAGGGAAAAAAAAAATCACACAACAATAAGGGAGATTACAGGTCTTCCCATAACATCTGTCTCTTTATGGGAATGTTCACACAATAACATTCAATTCATATTTTATCATTGTAGGGACTCTCCATTCATATCCATGGGCATAACCCAAATCCTAATTATCCCTAGGTCTTTCTCAGCCCTAACCTCAGCCATAAGTAACCAAACAAAGTACAAGACTTTAGGCTGTTTCAGTTTTTGACTGAATTCACAGATTTTTATAAAACTGAGGTTTATATTGTGGGGACCTGAAACATATCCCCACAAGCTAAAAACTAACAGTAAAAAGCAATATTTGGTCCCCACAATGTGGTAAATAGAAACCCATGTCGTGCGTGTTCAAACACACAAACACACACACGCACACACACGTTTTTACTCATATCTTTGTGGGGACCGTCCATTCATTTCTATGGGCAAAACCCTAATACCCACAATGACAACCTTAACCCTACCCAGACCTAACATTAACCAAACAAAATACAGCACTATTGACATTTTTAGTTTTTTGATTGTAGTAACAGATTATAAATTTGAGTTTCCCCTTGTGGGGACCAAAAAAATGGTCCCCACAAGGTCAAAATGACAGGTTTTACCACTATTAGGTAATATAAACATACCCCCCCCCCCCACACACACACACAGACCCACAGATCTGAAGTCATATCTTTATGGGTACTTTCCATTCATTTCTAAGGGCAAAACCCTAATCCCAACTATGACGACCTTAGCCATAGACACAAGCCTTTTGGCATTTTTAGTTTTTTGATTACATAGCTTTTTATAAAATTGAATTTCCCCTTGAGGGGACCAAAAATGATCATCACAAGTTCAAAATAACAGGTTTTTACCGCATATCCCCACGCGTAATGTATACCTGAACCACGCACACACACATTCACAGATAAACTTCAGTTATCGTTAGATTTCATACCATTTTCTTCATTGTTCATTAAGTAAGTTTACCAAGCATTGATTCATGGAATTTATTTCCTTTTGGAATTCTACAGAAATAATTTTCTATAACAGCTTCATTGCATTTTTGAAGAGCTCTGCCTCACTGTATCAGCTCAGCATCATTTCAAAAGTGGCAACATATGATCGACAGCAGGCATTCTGGCAGGGTCTTCACTAGATACAGATTATATCTGCCTGTTGTACAGCTATTGGGTCTATTCAGTCTGTTTGGTTCTGGTACCACTTATGTGCATTACTCTGATAAAATAACACCATGTTCTGCTTTGACTGAGCGTCTGCATTTTTGTAATGCATGGTGCAGGGCGGGGGTGGTACTTGTATGTTGCTGCCAGATTGCATGACCTGACATGAATTTTAATCCTTGTGATAGACTCTCACTCCACTCCACTCTTGTGTCCAGAGCAAGGATTAGTATCCAACAAGAAAGGGATTTGAACTCAATTTATTACACATTCTCATCCTTTTCCACTGAAAAAGTATAATCTGGACGCCCTGGCAATCCCCTGTTCATTCTAAGCAACGACAAACACGTTTCTGTTTTCATGAAGCAGGACTAAGCCAGTGAAGCTGAAATACAGTTAGGCCCATTTCTTATCTGACAGAGAATCCAAGCGTTCTCCAGTGAAAAATTTGAAAATAAATTCCGTTAAGACTGTGGAAACTGTCATCCTCGATCCTCCACTTTTATGGGCAGAATCTGTATCGTGTGGTCAGCTTCTCATTATAAATTTCTTTGAGTAATCAAGAGAGGGAAAAAAACTGCTATGTTTGAACCTTCTATTCTGACACACAGTACTACTAATTATTGGCAAACCACGGTGCTCAGTGGGAAACGCACTGCATTATCAGCACGTTTAGTATCTTGGAGACAACTGCTTTGCATGTGACCCTCTAAGTAACCCTTTGGGAAACGTCCCGCTTTAAGCACTTCACAAGGTGTCCCTTTGAATTAAAGCCTCCAGAGAAGCAAAACACAGAACTAAATCTATGCGGCTGGTCTTTATATAACTCAAATGACCATTAATTCTCCATTGTATCTGCAGTATTTTGCTGCTTAATGAGGCTCTGACTTGTGGGGTCAGCTCCATGGAGACAGGTTCAGTCCTGCTGAAGCTCTACAAGGGTTTCTGAGTAACCTTAAAGACAATTTAACCTTCAAGAGAAAATGCAGGTATATTTACTGGAGTATAAGGGGCTAGGATCCCAGGGAAGTGTGAGATTATCCCCGGCAGATCTTATCACAGTCGAGTGAGGATCAAAGTAGATTCAAAAGTGTGGAAATGGGGGAATGTCTTAGGTAACCTATAGAAGCGATCCCATGTCACCGTGTGTCACCGAATATTGATTTGCCAAAGGACCATGATCTACAAAATGGGAAAATACTACAGGAAAAGATAACAATAGCAACAGTAATAAATGCAGTTGAGGAAAAGAAACAGCGCCTCCTGTTTAGTGAACGTGAGAAGGGGGAACCGTTTTAGTATTCAATATACATTTGGAAACATATTGCTTCATCATATTAATAATATAGGATTATAGCATAATCAAACAGTTTTATATCTCTACTAGGCACAATTAAACCACCCAACCAAATTAACAATGTGCTAAATAAATATCACACAAAGTTAATCAATCGTAAAGAATAATTTTTTTCTGTCATTTCCTGGTGTGCGCATTACGCCCATCTACACACTGCCTAGGCACCTACCTTTGTCCCTGCTTCCTCACGTACCATATATCTTCATTGTTTTCCCTGACATGCTTCTAGGGGTCTCCTAGCGATTTCTTTATTCAGGTCCAGCAGGTGGTGCAATTTCTCAAACCACTTTCCATGCCCCCATCAGTCCAGCTACTACAGATGCTATGTTCTTGCATTCGTGGGCTGTGCCTGTAGAGGAAGCCAGCTTCACCTATTCAAACTTGCAGCAGGTGTATTTGTCAGAGGTACTTCTGATTGCATTATTAGGCTGCTGTTTTCTGCTACATTCGTCAACAGAAGTGTGCTGGCACAGCATAAATTCATATCACATCACGTCAATTCAGTTCAATTCAATTCAGTTTTATTTGTACAGCACATTTTCACAACATTACATTGTCTCAAAGCACTTTACATTATCCCTGCCCAAAGCCCCCAGTGACAACCCCAGAGGCGACAGTGGCAAGGAAAGACTCCCTAGAAGGAAGAAACCTTGGGAGGAACCAGACTCAAAGGGGGAGTCCATCCTCCAAGGGCCGGCAGAGGAAGTCAAATGAACAGGATAGCAAAAAAACAGATGCCAAAAATATAGCTTGTTTGTCGGTTTCATACTGGGCACTTTCTGTCTCATATCTACAGTCCCCTATTCAAAAGGGTATGAGGATTAAAAACAAAAGCATGATAACCAATCATAATCACGCTGGTATGAATAACATAATTCCAAGGGGACCACAAGCCTCCCAACAGCCACGCCTAGCCAAAGTGCTCTGAGCCTCCCCTGAATAACAGGCGTTCCGGTGCCACATTCTGAGAGTAAAGTGAGGATAACAGGAGAACCTCTCTGAAGGAGAACCCCTAGGAGATACTGAGTCTGCTTGCTGCTGAAGTGTGTGACTAGATGCTGTCCTCTGCTGCTTTTCAGAACCTCATTTGGATCTAGAACGTGGTGTCATGAAATTGTTTTGGATTCCTTGCTTGCATTTTAACCTATGATTCAGGGAATCCGATCTGTGGCTGTTATTCAAAATTTCAATTAATTAAACCCACTGTATGTGATTCGCTCCATCATGGGGTATTCCTTGCCTTGTGCCTGTAGTTTCTGGGATAGGTTCCAGACCCCCGTGACCCTGCAGAGGACCAGCAGAGGTGAAAAATGGATGTAGATGGTAGATGGATGGTTGGATGGTTGGATGGATGGATGGATAAACTCGCTATGTCTGCACTTGGATGTCAGACCACTTTCGTAACTATTAGGAAGATGGCCGATCCTGAAACCCTGGAGCCCTGCAACATTTTAGTAGCTTATTTCTCTTGTTCTTCTTTAAAATATCATGCTTAGACTGTCATATCAAATACTTAAATGGTGCACGTGTGTGAACAGATTTCTGGGTCGAATATAAATGCATGCAGCTCTGACTCCCAGTAGGTGGCAGTATATGACAACAAATAGTTCTGAAGGCCTGAAAGAAACCATGCAGATTCAGAAAGAATTGGGGGGGGGGGGGATCGTGCTTCGCAGATGTGCCATACAGCATAATGACAAAGAATATTTCCAAAACAGGCAAATTTTACTGGTAATGGTTATAAAAGGTGAATGCTGGCTGCCTGAATGCAGATGTAATTAAAAGCTCTATCCTCTCTACATTATGAAAGAAGAGTCAGAGCTCCTCCTGCTAAATGGGCCAACTGATTAACCTCACAGGCCTGGATAGATCTTTCTTAGACAGTACATAAGAGTTACCCTGTAACCCTATAAGTAAGAGCCAAGGCAGCCCTTAATGTCAGTGTGTTTATGACCTCTGCCCATCCCCTTTGTGCTGTTACCCTGTAAGACACTCTCAAAGGAGGTGTCTGATAAATAGATGAGTGTAAAACAAAAAGACTCCAATGTGCTGGATTGCTTATTGTGTGGTGTGGTACGGTGTATGTGTGTGTGCATGTGTTGCTCCCGGATACAGGCACCAGCTGTCCTCAAGCCGGGGGTGTGGCTGGACTTCTGCAAGCCTGTGTTGCCAATTCTGTCACATGACCCAGCTGCCTCTCACACACAAATGGGGTGCATCCAAGATTTCGTCAGACCGAGGCTGGCAGCAGAAGGCCGTGTAATTGGACAGCGGTCCAGTCCCTCCTCGTTCGTCAGCATTATTTACTTTACTTTTCAAATGGAGATGAATAGACAGGAGAGCGCTGTGCTCTTGCCACAGAGGACAGCAGGTATGTAATCGAATGCACCTGCAGTGGGTTCAGGTGAATTGCCCACTGCTGGCAGCTGGCGAAAACAGGAAGGGTGGTACTTATGCAGGTGGATAAGGTGGGGTGGGGAAGAGGGATCTCTGGAGACAGGAGCTGGCATTGATGGATAGACGGATGGGGCCGGCGAGAGCCCAACACAGACGGATGCCATGTTAAGAGCATCCTGTGCAGTTATGCATCCTGTGGGGAGTGGAGGCCAACAGTCATCCATCACTGCATTTGGTTGGTAGAGTGCGGGGGGGCAGCAGACTGTCAGACTGGCCAAAGATGGCTTCCTAAACACAACCACTCTACAGAAGACTGCTAACCAAGCATCCCTCCCAAACCCAGGTCACTGTGTCTGACAGTCACTCCACATGGCAGGTGCCAATTCTCATTGTCCATGGCGCTTTGCTGACTGGAAAGTTAGCAACGGGAATCATTCTTGTGCTGAGGGGCAGCATGTCTCTAAATGCCCAAGCCCAGCTGCACTTATCTCCATCCTTCTGATCAGGACAGCATGCCAAGGTCCTTCCCTGTCAGACCCGGGTTTGGCTGACTACAAACCTTGGAACTGACAGACAGGGGACAAATCCAGTGGCGGATACACAGAGGGAAGACCAGTGGGGGGTCGGGGGGGAGGACTATAAATAAATAAGTTCAAGTGCATCACACATCAAAGGAAACCACCCACCTCTGGCTTCTGTGATGGAGGACAAGGTGGGTGTATGTGGAGGAGGATGGGGCAGCCTACTCATCCTATTTCACTGTACGATGCATTAAAAATGTCTCGGTGGGGGCTAAGGGGCAATGACTGGAGGCCCCACTTTTCCAAAGCACCTTAGTCCACCATGAATTTACGATAATGCGTCTGGCAGACATTCTCATCCAGGATGAGTAAGAGATTCTGGTTAAAAGCAGAGGGGTGTTCCCATACCATTCAGGAGTGAACAACAGTCCCGTGTCAGGTTTGGAAATGAGTCACGATCTAATGGTGTAAAAGCAGGCAAACGAGCCGCACGACACAGACCCTGATCTAATGGCATGATGACACAGGCAAATAAGGCGTCCCGTGCTTATCTGTATCTGATCCCTGCCATAAGCGGGTCTAAGCTCACTAGCTCAGAGAAGGATGTATAGCAGCTCCGGCCAGGCCTGGCGTCCTTCATGAGGCCCTGGCATCTGTAGGCGGGCGAGCATAACCCGGACAGAGCCAGGGCTCACCCTCAGCCTCTGCTAACCTGCTAGATGAAACCCAGGAGCTCTTTGCCGCTGGAGTTCTTTGAAACACAGACATAAACACAACCTGACAAGCAGATCTGAAAGCTAACTGAGGGACAGATTGCACCGCATGGAAATGTATACCTCAAAATGACCCCAAGTTCACAGACAAAATCATATATTATTAATTACTGTTTTTCACTTTATTACCCAATTACTAAAGAGATTGACAAGATGGAAAATCCAGCCCTCCTCATCACGAAAACTATTATCAACTATACCGGTATAGTGTTTTGTTTATAGAATCCAAAGACAATAAAACAATGTAGGTCAGTCACAACTGACTTGGACTGGATCTGATCTCCCATGAGGCTCTGCTGCGGATCCATAATCTTTCTGGGCCAGCTCAGACTTAATGGCCCGTGTGTCCTGTTCCTCCCTGAAGTGGAGGTTCTTCTATTTCCAGGAGAGCTCAACCCTTACTGGGCAGACAGGCTCCCGGAGAGCACACAGACTCATCCTGTCAGAGAAGCAGACTGAATGAGAGGAGGGTGTGGGGGCTTCCTGGGAATCCGTGTCCCTTTAACTCCCTGGAGGAGGACCATTTTATATGGAGTCAGTACTGGTTCAACATAACGACCAATGGGTGACCTCCAGCATTAGCAAGGGACTCTCTCTTTGTAGGGCTTTTTTTACTAACAGGATATCTGGAGCATGGTGACCACCAGGATGGTCCAGTATATATCCATACATCTGGATTTAATCCTGGCTCCCCGCCATCCATTTACCCAGCAAATGGGGCATTTCTGAGGATGCGATGCTGCCACACAAGCTCAGAGAGAAGATCACACTGCCTACACAGGTCGCTCATTATGCCACATTCCCCTCATCTCCCGCATCTCCTCGCTTTGTTGTCCAATGTTGGCAGGGAACCAGAAACGAACGACACACAAATGCAGTCACACGGTAAAAAGCACACAGACACGCACATATACACACACACGCACACGCTACCACTCAGTTTTGATTAAGGACACAGAAACACACATTGAGCAGAGCAGTGCGGTAGCTACATAATATAAAAAAGGACAATAAACTCTGCTGTCACCAACAGCCATTAGGAAGATTCCCCTGAGGTGTATTTACAGTAACCGTGGCGATCAGAGCCCGGTCACATAGGCTGGGAGGGAACAGAGGAGGTCAGGTAACGGGCGGGTGGTGCTGCTGAGAAGCTTCATTAAAAGGCAGGGAGGAATCGTCCTTCCAGAGAGCAGGAGGGGTGTCAGTGCAGAGACCGGGCTTAGAGAAGTTCTAGATACGGATCCTTAGAAGGGAATTGTACCCTTTTTGTACCCTTGACCAAGGTGCTTGACAGAAGCCCTCACAGCATACATTTTACTCTGGATAAATCAGCCACTGCTTCATATAAAGGAGTTAAGCAAACCAATCATTAGAGGTAAACCCACTGACCACAGAACCTGACACTTATTTAAACCTTGGTGGTAGTTTGGAACATTATACATGAATATATTTGGAGTCTTGTTTTGACGCTGGACACACTTGAGGCTCTGTCAGCAAGCAGGAGAGGCGGAGTCTGCTCCAAACAGTCGTTTAAACATTTTCGCTTTGCGGCTGATTGGTGCCACTGAACGAATGCAGCAGTCATCTTACCATGGTCTCTGTCTTCAAATAAGCCTCCTTATCTGACTGTAACACTTTAATAGGACAGGAAACTTAGTTGGTAGGAGCGGCCAACATCATGTGACAGATTCGTTAATGAGTGGAGATCGTACAGGAAAGCTGGCACGGCCGCACCGAGGAGACCTCGCCAAGAGCTCCATCAGGGGTAGTCCCCGGTTTCCATGAGCAACGGGAGATACTGATGACCTCATTGGTTTGCATTTTGCAATGTTTTGCAAGGGTGCTGCATGCCCATGCCTTCCACCGCTCCCATCGACGTTTGTGAGAGTTTACCAGAGCCCTGAGAGGACTGAAGTTACATACTGATCATGGGAATAGGATGCAAGGTGGCCCTGGATCCATCCTGATGTATGGCTCCGTCAGCCCCAGCCCATTAGAGAGGGCCCTTAGACTCTGCGTGTAGGGACTGCGTGGCCCAGTAATCCAAAGTGGAACCGGGCCGGGCCCTGCAAGCTGGTGCTGAGGCGTGACGGGTGCATGCTGCTCCAGGGAGTGCAGGGTTACGAACCCGGCCGCCCCATCTATGTGTACACAATCAGTCAGTGTCCTGAACATCCTTAATCTCACTGAAGCCTATTGAGCGTTGCTAAGGTAACAGAAGAACCAACCATAACATATGAAGAGCCTGATCTACATCTTCCATTACACAGAAACAATTATGACAATTATTTGTTAATATACCTGAATGAGAACCATTGATTTATTAGCGACTGTTAATATAAATTTGCCAGTTTTATATACATTCTTATATTTCCCCATTTATTTCACCAGTAGAACTTCCTAAATAATTCTCATGAATTCTGCCGTCTTTCCTCTTTTAGTGAATCAGGGCTTGCAAAATACTTCTGAAGTATCAGCGTCCAAGTCAGCATAGTTAGTCTAGGATTGTCGTTCCATGGGATAAATGTATTAAAGGTTCATTTTAATGACCATCAGAAGATCGGCTCTTTCTCATAAATCAAGCAGCCAGGAGCTAAGATTAAGACCCAAGTACTGCTGGTAGAGAGAGAAATATTCAGTTAAAAATAAAGGAGTCAGTGCTGAAATCTATCTTTAAAAAAGAATGCTGAAGCTTGAACAGGGTGAAAGACAGATCAGGAATGCAATCCCGCTGTGACAAAAAAGTCGGCATCCCGTCAGTAAAGTGACAGCAAATCTCAGCCTAAAACGAAGTGTATGGCATCAGAGGCAGAGAATCGAAAGGCGACACCCTTTCCTTTCGTAGCTGTGGAGGATTTTTTTTCTCACTGAATCCCATCAACACCCGCGTGCAAAGATATATCCTTCCAAGGATTCTCAGGGCTGATCTGATGTTATGCAGATTTCCCTGCTGCACTTTCGGAACAGCACCTGTTTCTACAGTATAAAACAAGGGCTCATTATAACACTGAAAAACAGGTGACACTCCCTCCATGGGCTCCATTCCCATTAAAACCTCCATGTCCTGGGCTTGGCCTGTCTGACAGAAATGAAATACTGACAGACAGCCTCTGGAGGCCTCATCCTCTGCTAAATTGGGAAGGAAACGTTTGACTGTCCTTCCGTTTAACCCGGATAATTTAGAAGAACCTCCGGCCCGGTGATGTCACTGAGGTGAACCACAGCTGGTTCTCGTTCCCGACACAGTGGCCACTACAGCTGCATGGGGGTCAGTGTGGATTGTTTTGATGAAGGACACCACTAATCCATTTGCAACTGATCTCAGAGAGATTGTAACTCGCACCCACACACTCAGGTACACACACAGCAGCTGCTTCCAGGCATATTTAGCAGCTCATGGCCAATCGTCACACGTGATATTAGCACACGTTTACTGGACCGACTCAACGTCCTTCACCATAAATCTGTCCTGTGATCATTTTGTGTACTGTCACATGGACGGCCCAGTCACCTGGAGCGAAGCAAGAGTAGAACTTATAATCAATGGCCTGCTTTGCAGCACGACATAAAAAGCGTATGTTTACTTAATGATGCCCATTGTTGTCTTGGTGATGGCTGGCAACTGAGACTCATGCTAACAGAGGGGAATCTGCCGACACGCTGAGGCATGGCAAAGTGTTATTTATAATGCTGCATGACTAACGAACACGGGCAGCGTGGCTGTACGCCTGGTGTCACAGCAGAACCGTGTCACTTATCTGATGAAGTTGTAATCATGGTCTGACTCTCTGAGCTGATGAAGCTGTATCTGAGGTCCGACTCTCTCTCTGATCTGATGAAGCTGTATTTGAGGTCCGACTCTCTCTCTGATCTGATGAAGCTGTAT
>JAAGVU020000032.1:12045562-12065847 GCA_011763525.2 Mormyrus iriodes
TGAGGTCCGACTCTCTCTCTGATCTGATGAAGCTGTATTTGAGGTCCGACTCTCTCTCTGATCTGATGAAGCTGTATTTGAGCTCTGACTCTCTGATCTGATAAAGCTGCATTTCAGGTCTGACTCTCTCTGATCTGATGAAGTTGTATTTGAAGTGTGAGTCTCTCTTATCCAGTTAAGCTGGGGTCTGACTGAAAAATATCTTAGTAATTATCTGCCTCACTGGCCTTATTTATGTCGGCACACTTGGGAATCTCATTTAATTTGATGTCCGTCGCATTCTTTCAGCACCGATAAATATCGATGACTATTTGTATATGAACCAGCCGAGTTTAACAGACTGGCAGGCTCATTTCAAAAGTGATAAACACGATTCAATTAGGCTGCCCCCACAAATATAAACATCCAAATGACACCATCCTGACACGCTAATGAACGGCGGACAGATGTAACAGCAAAGAGACGTTATTATGTAAAATAATGGCTAGCGTGGAGGTAACGACCCCCTACCCCTAACCCTACCCCCGGCCAGGCTTCACACTTTAGCCTTGAGTCGCTTCCAATTTACTCATTCATAGCGATGTGCCACCCTGTTAAGCAGCATTCCCCTGTGGACGACTTCATGGTACAATCGATTTTCCCGGCTTTAAGCAGACAGACTGATCATGCTCCCTGTAACCCCCAGTTTCATGGGGCCTCCCCCAGCTTGATGATGGTGTCTCTCCCCATTACACCGCCATTCACTTGATGATCGGGTGTCTGCAGGCACTATGCTCATGGCCTGGGTCCCCCTCCACCCACCACTGGCCAAACTGATGGGGTGGGAAATTCCACCCACTGGCAGGAAAAACATCACAGTAAAAAACTACGATTTAACCACAGAAAACAGATTCACAGATTCAAAGATGGAATTTATTCACTTCCCTTGTAATGGAGATTTCACCTGAGATTCTGGGAATAAAACCTGACCTTCTCCCCTGCATGGACGCATGAAGCCACGCACAAAGGAGGACAGCCGTTTAAATGACCAGTCTTTCCTCGGTGAGAGACGCAGGTACGACAGAAGATTTTCACATCCATGCAAGGAAAAGAACAGCATGCAGACACCCATGACGCAAACGCCAAGTCTCCTGGCTTCATTTATTAATGGAAAATTGCACCACTTTTAAATCAGTAGAGGATTCTTCATCAAGCACAGAGATTTTTACAATTAACATGACCATCAATTAGTGTCTACCAAGCCATTACAGCTTAAATGTCTCAGAAGCCCGTATAATTAAGACAATGGCCCGTGGGATATTACATTGTTTTGAGACATCCTGGCTATCTCTTAGTACCATCTCGGTCTGTGATAATCCCTGTATCAGTCTTAACCAATATAGCAGAGACAGGAAATGTTTACACAAATTTTTGTTCTAGCCAAGCCCCTAATAGTCTATATTTTCCAAATTCATGTAAAAACAAATAACAGTAATTGAATCTCTGATGTAAAAAGCAAATAAATGGAAGGGGAAAATGGTAAAAATTTTACTAAATCTTTTTTCTATTAAAGATATGTTTGAACAGACATCGACTCAGTTTAATGCAGGTCAAAAACAGTTTAAGGCAAGCATACAGTGTATGTAGAACGTGCAATTTTTTTTGGTCCATATCGCAGCCAAATTAAGCAGTATTTTAGGGAAAAAACACTGTCTTTAGTATTTGCAGGGACTTAAGGGGTCAAGGAATCAAAATCAGGTAACGGGAACCTTTCTGTGGAGTTACCCTTGTCCCGGTCACTGTATTGTTGTAACGGTGCTCGATACACGTCTGTCTCACTGCCCCCATCCAGCCCCCTGGTTGGGATTACCACTCAGCGACATCAAGCCTTTTCCCTGCCCCTGAGCATCTCATTGTCGGGTGGAATCAGAGTGTCCCATTACCGTCGGCCTCTCAATCAAGCATCTGCAGGGAGCAGCCGCGCCGGCCGCCATCGGGCCAGGACGCGGTCAGGCGCAGACGTGAGCTCATGCGGGCCTCCGCGACGTTCCATTCTGTCAGCGGGTCCCACCTACGCCAGGGTCCCATTACTACGGCATCTAAATCGAGTCGGGGGGGGGAGCAGAGCGATGTTCGCCTATCCTCACTGCCGTAACTGAGGTAGCTGACAATAAAGCAGTTCGACGGATGCGATCATAAGGATACCAGTATTTTTAAAATGAACGCAACAGATGCTCCACCGCTACACTGAGCATGCCATGGGAAGCCCGTGGACCAAGAGAGGTGGGGGGACATCCTGGAGAAATGACGTCTCTACGGCTTCCAGGAGTCAATAACAATGATGATATTAGGTGGGCATCATCTGGGAAACCTCAGAGTGTGTGGCTCCTACAGCCAGACTATCCCTTTATTTACATCAATCCTGTAACAGTTAAGTCATTCCACACAAGCCGACGCTCCTGCGTTAAAGCAACAGCCCTTTGACCAATGGTTCAGGCTTCATCCATTAACATGCCTGTATTCTCATAAGCCACTGCACACCATGGCCTGCCTCAGCCAGGGGAAAGAGCATACTGTACACCACTGACAACGAGTGGTCAACATCTCTAACTGGGTGATGAAAAATCTGCTCGGAATAACATCAGGTGTGATGGCTTGAGGATACACTAAATTATTTTGGATGCATCCAAGCCAAATCACAAGTTCTCCATTATCCAGCTTCTCCAGCCTTCCCTGATCAGCGATAACATGTGTTAATGGGTGTTTACTTCATGCATGGCCGGAATCTCAAACGACCTCTCTCACCTCTGTCGGATGTAATTATGTTTGCAATGCATTATGGTTCCACTTCCCAATTAGCATGTAAAATACATGCAGATTATATATTTAATATATTATAAACGGTGGTTGTCTATCCTGAACTGTAGCATCCTAGTATATATGACAGTTTTTAGTGCATTGCTTTAATCAATTAGCTTTAATCAGGATGATTATTGTTGATACAGTTGAAACTTTTAAATTGAACAATAACGTTGCATGTTTTTAGAAATCAAGTCCCACTGATTTCTGTTGGGACGAGGCTTAAATAAAAATATGCCCATAACATAACCTGGTTTGGAGAAATACAGTCACTGCCTTTGTCAAATTGCATCATGTCCAAGTTGATTGTCTCTGATGCAATGATGAGTGTAAAGTGCCCAAGCAGAGCACACTCAGGGATTCTGCCTACGCAGAATGTGGGTGTCCTGACAGAGAACTGAAGGCCAGGGGAGGAGTTTGGCACATTGGCACAGGTGCAGAGGGCTTCCTGCTTGAATTACAAGTGGAGATGAAGCGAAGCTCCAGGGTCCTGTGATGGACGCTGGGTTTCAGTGGGATGTGGGGCGTCGCCTCTCATCCCAGCATGGGGGAAAGGGGTTCCTGCCATTTTGGAACGGAGGACAGGTTTGTGTGAATCTCCCTGGATCACAGCAACCGCTGGTGGCTGTGAGGGAGAGCAGCAGGCCCTCTGGAGAAGGCAGGCCAGCTGCTTTGTCAATATCCGTCTGGTGTAATGGAATAGCGACCCACCCAGGCCTTGTTCTGCCGTGCACCCCAGGCTTTTGTGAACAGACTGAACACAACTCCCTGATAAGCAGCTACCCATGGATACAGGTACATTCACACATAGATAGACAAACCTATCATACAGTCAATCTATATATACTGTGTCTTTTTACAGAATTAAGTATTCCAAGATTTTCAGTGAGCACTGTGTGCGTGTGCATGTATGATTTTATATATAATATAGCTATATGACTCTGTCCCCACCGCCCAGGAAGAGGAGAGCCGAAGGGGAGATTCGTCCTCAAATCGTAAGTCCCCGCACCACTGGTTCACTGGGCACTTATGCTAATACCACCTGCCCCCGGTTGATCTTCCGTTTATTGAAAGCGAGGCAAATGACGAAGACCTGGATTCATTTGCATAATAATGACAGAGCTAGGTTTCCGTGAGTCTGGAGAAAATGGAGCAAGCATAGGCTAGAAATGAAATTCAAAAATGGAAAAAGGTCATCCCAAAGAAAAATCCATCTATCCATCATCCAGCCCCTTATCCTGGACAGGTGGCCGTGAGCCTATCGAACACTAGGCAAAATAAATTCACACTGCTAGGGTTGTGGGTTTGAATCCCACGCACAGCTGTGTGTATGTGGAGTTTTCATGCACCCCCTGGGTTTGCATGGGTATCTTCTGGGTACTACACTTTCCTCCTGTGGTCCAAAATCAGGCAGTGGGGAGAGCTGGCATCCCTGAACTGCCCATATTATATGTGTGTGTGTCCTGTGATGGACTGGAATCCCATCCAGGGTTCCCTTGCCTTATGCTCTGTGTTCTCTGGGAAACGCTTCAGGCTCACAATGACCCTGTACTGGATAAGTAGTATAGAAGATGGATGGATGTATAAGTAGTTAAAGGTATTATGAAGCTGCTGCAAATGTTGATTTCTTAGGGTCAGGGCTTATCTTCAGAAGACTGGGGTTGATCCAGCAGTACCTGTTGAACAAGGAGCCCACTTTGAGTTTCACGTGGTAACCCAGGGCTAGACTGGGAAAGCAAGTGACTAAGCAAGCGATTCACAATACGACAACCTCTCAGCTGTCACCAGCTGTCACTCTGTAGTCCACCAGAGTTCTCTCTCTCTTTCTCTCTCTCTCGTTCAGCCTCTCCTTCACACCTCATCCAGGCTGGGATGAGCAGAGCTGGCAAAGCTGAGAGGCAGTGATCCAGAAAGTACAATAAAATTAGCAGTAACACAGTGAATCCCCCTCCGATAAAGCAGGCTGCCTAACCTTCAGTGTAATCTCCCCTTGAAGCTGGACTTCTCATCGCTGTGCTGTCTGCTGTGACTGAAGACTGTATCTGACAGTATACACCCAGCGGCAGACACACATTAAAACGTCAGTGTTCAAAACATCAGTGTTACACAGATCAGTGTTAAAATATCAGTGTTAAAACAATAAAGAAAAGGGCACCATGAGTTTGAGTAGTTTGAGATTTTTCATATCGAAAGACTAGAACTGGAGACAGTGATGTGGATTCATGATGGGGATTTCTCTTGTTCGAGGGGAAGCCCTGATGAATACAGAAAGGCCTGAGGGAACCTGGAAGCTCAAGTGTGGGACAGAGGGAGGAGGAAACTGGCGAGGAACCCAATACCAGACTGATTCAATTACAGCCCGCAAAAATCTAATGTGAAAAAGTATATTCTGGCGGCCACTGAGATGGAAGTCGGGAAACGTGACCTGGCCAGGCTTGGCAATGGGGGGTGTGGGGGGCTGGTCCAGCAACTCTGACTGGATGGAGAATCTGTGGACTGGACAGCTTGGGCTTCATCTGATTTAGGAGTTCCCCGAAACTGGTGGGGGGGAAAAACCAAGAGGAGACAATGAGGGACAAAAACGGGTAATTTAATTTAATTTAATTTAATTCAATTTAATTTAATGGCGACTCAGCAGACATGCGGGTAAAATGCAGGAAGTGGACCTGCTGGATAGCGAGGCAGAAGGGGAGTGATGGACTGGAACCCCAGAGATGAGCTGACCTCATTCAAACAAGGTGACTTTTATTTAAAATGATGTCTCTAAAAGCAAGCGTCTACTAATGCTTGTCCCACCTTGTCTCCTCTTGAGTTTGATGAGGCAGGCAGAGTGTTTTTTTTCTTTATCATGGTCAGTTTTCTAGGGCCATGTTAGACCACTGAAATAAGACACACAAGAGCTGAGACCCCTTTACATGGATATTTATCCATTTCCCATAATCGTATGTACAGTGTACGGCCTCAGTGAGCTCTACAAAGGTCATAGCAAGAGGCAACCCATCACAATGGATACATGTCTTTGAACATGTGCAAGCTTCTTCAAGCAATTCAGGGATACATACAGAGCCTGGGACTCAAGTCAAACCCACAACCCAAAAGGTTTGAGGTCATGATGCTATCTACTAAGCCCCCCTCCCCCATATAAACGGAAAGGACAGCTTAAACCAGGGGTGTCAAACCCCAGTCCTGGAGGTCCAGAGCCCTGCGTAGTTTAATTCTTTCCCTGTTCCACCAAAAATGATTCGGCTCAAGAGCTGAGTATTAATTAGCACGAGGAGTTGCCAGGAGTTGAATCAGGTGTGTTAAATAAGGGGAAAACCAAAAATGTGTAGGGCTCTGGCCCTCCAGGACTGGAGTTTGACACCCCTGGGTTAAACGGTGAGGAGCAGAGGTGTCAGGGCTAGTCAGGTGCAGACATAAATACAAATAAAAGCAAGGAAAAATTAATTTTGAGGCAGCAAATAGAGTCCTGCATTCACAAACACACAAACAACAACGACAACACGCATATGTCCTACAAGTGGAGCCCCGCCCAGGGTCATGGATCCCTGACTTTCCCTCTCCCTGAAATGTAGCCTGCACCACGGCCTATCAAGCTCCCCCCCTACCCCCCACCCATACAGGACAAGTGCTGCCCTAAGCAGGTGAGGGGTGCCTCATTCAGTGCCTCCGCGGTCAGCCGAGGAGGAGGCCAGCAACAGTGTCCGGCTTTGCATTACCACAAAGGGCAGAGTCAGGTTACCAGAAGGTAAAAGTCAGGCATTTAACACAGAAAGGGCATGCTTACAGCTGCTTTACACGGGCCGCATGTCACATCATGGACATTTTAAAGGCAAAGCAACCATTAGTGCCCAAACATGAGCAGAACCTCTACCTTTTTGAATAGTTTATACAATATACAGTCCCATACAGGGGATATAATCAGGCTTATCATGATGCTATACTGGATAAGCGGCAATGGAATATGGATGGATGCACAGTCTAGTATAATGCATTGGTCATTATAGGAATGGTCTTAAAACTGCCTTCCAAATCTAAATTGTAAACTTGGATAACATGATAATGTGTCTAATATTTTGCAGATAACTCAATCCTGATGGGTCATTTCTGCTGGGTTCTCCGGTTCCCCTCCACAGTCCAAAAACATGCAAAGGTGAACTTGAGTTGCCAAATTATCCATAGATGTGCCTGTACGTGTGTGTGAAAGGTGTGAGTGCACTGCGATGGGTTGGCACCCCACAACCATATGGTCTTGTAACCATAGCCTCCAGGATAGGCTCTGGACCCCCACAACCCTGCCAAGAACAAGAAGGTACAGAAAATGAATGGAAGGATCCAGATTCAGAGGGGAGGCCCGGAGAGGATCTGTCCGAGGGTGAAGCCAGCCTCTAGATTCAAATTACAAAGTGTCACACAGGAAAAGAGCTCTGGACCATAGTGTGGTGTGTCCAACCCGTACATCCCTAAAGTGAGGCGTCCATGTGCTGGTCACATACTTAGCCAGCCTACCTGGGGCTGCCTGGTTCAAGGGCTGCTAAGCCCCCCTTTCCCTGGTGATCATAGGAGCCCCACAAAATGCTGGAAGCAGCATTTTGGTGGAAAGCAGCAGATGAAACGCAGCACTAGCGAGACTCGAGCTCAGCCAATCCAGTCGTTAGGGGATTTATCAGGAGAAAAAGAACGGCTTGAAAGGGTGAGATGGGGCTTTACATGAAAAAACCCAAAATAGGGGGGGGGCAATTCTCCAGCACTCAGTAAACATGAGGCTGATTGGGGATGAGGCTAAAGAGACCGTGGAAGCAGCCACCACCCCCATGGCCATCACCACGCCTCACGCTCTCTCTCAGATGCTCTTGGATTTCATCCTGAGAAAGAGTGACATGCACCTTTGCCCACCAATATGGGCCCAGCAACTGTCACCATGGTGCTGCCTGCATGCCTGACCAGCTCTTCCATACTGCTATATTAAAGATCATTTTCAGCAGTGTTTTCCAATATGGTCATTGGGAACCTACAGACAGTCATCATTTTTGCTCCCTACTGGGAGCTGGGGGGGAGCAAAAACAAGGACCGTCTGTGGGTCTGCGAGGACCAGGTTGGGAATTACTGATTTACA
This sequence comes from Mormyrus iriodes, assembly GCA_011763525.2. Lineage (NCBI taxonomy): Eukaryota > Metazoa > Chordata > Actinopteri > Osteoglossiformes > Mormyridae > Mormyrus > Mormyrus iriodes. The sequence continues at coordinate 12,053,517 of JAAGVU020000032.1, forward strand.
GCACTTACGGCCAAGTTTGCTAAACTAGCATGGGAGATACAGCCTTTCAGGTGATGCTCAGCAAGGAGAACATTCCCCTAAAGGCCTCTTACCCCTCACCCCAGCTGACCACTCAAATGATCAAAATTTTAAGGTTTACCTCTTGTGTTACCCCAGTGTGTCTCTTAGCTACCAATTATCCTGCCCTGATTGAACCCTTGTGCTTCACCTAGTTTTATCCTATATATGTGAAGCAGTAGGCTCAGGCTGGCGAGTTGAGCATGAGTAGTGGGTAGTGTTACCTTTGCTGTTGCTAGTGTAGATGATGTTGTGTCAATGGTCATGTCCTCCGTGTTCCCTTGATTGAAATAATCTGCCTTATGTGTCGCTCAATAAACCCCATGGACTTGCATTTGCATCCTGGTCACCCTACACTCATACCTGGCTGCGATGTGACAAAAACAGACAGTGGGACAAAAGACCTACTATGCTCATCTTCTTATACATGCGTAAAAGCGTTCATTAGTTTTTCTCTCCCTGTTGCTATTTTAAAGCAAAAACAGCATTTCCCACAAACACTGAGCAGGGAGGTCAAAGTTACAAAGTCCCAAATGTTATCAGCAAATAGAAAAACACAGTGTCAGCTTTACAGCGCATAGAAACACTGCAGCGACGTTACTGACCCGCCGTGTTCACATTCGGCGCATACCAAGCTTGTTAAACTGCCTTTTACACGATGCTGCACTTTAAGAGGACACATGTGGCATAGTTTACTTTTTAATTTCTGTTTAATCCACCCGTAAGGCTACAGGAATCACAATATGTGCCTGAGGAGAGAGCTTCCTGATCCAAGGACCATCTCCCCATATGACAGGTCCCCTCACCTCATGCCGTGTGTTATCTACAGAGCAAAAGCATGGGCAGGGACAGGGTGGGTGTTGTTCTGGTGGGACACTGCCAGATCCCCCGGGTACAGCCATGTGCTGGTGATGACGTGGAGAATGACCGACCATCTAGACTGCATACTCTACAGAGGACAAGCAGATGGAGGACAGTCAGAATGTACAGCGGACAGAAGGATAAGGAGAATGGGACAGAGGACAGACAGAAATAAGACAGATAGAGGACAGTTATTATATCCAAGAAACACAGATAAGAACTCAGACAAACTCTACAGGGTCCAGACAGATAGAGGACAGTTATAATGTCCAGGGGACACAGATAGAAAACAGGCAAACTCTACAGGGACCAGACAGATAGAGGACAATTATAATGTCCAGGGGACACAGATAAGAAACAGGAAAACTCTACAGGGACCAGACAGAAGAAAGAAAATGTACAGAGGACAGAAAGACGGGAAGATAAACAGAGAACAGGCATGTGGTACAATATTGCAATGGAGAAATGGCCAACCATACAAACGCAGAGACAGAAAGACACACTGCAGATTAACAAACAGAGAACACACAGACAGAACAGCTCTCACACACACTATTTGTGTTAACTGAGAGAAATCTCCATGGCACTGCAGTTTAACCATTAGATGAGTTGTTACCAGGCCTTATGTTAAATATTTATAATCAGTTTTTCTAGTGCAATTTTTAGCATATCTGTACTTGCCTCACAACAATGTTTTGATAGGACAATCCTTACAGAAATAACAAAAGCACATTAAAAATGGCCAGTTCTGCTTTGTTCTGAGTCATTACCATGAGCAAATTATTAACTGGAAATACTGCAGTTTCAATAAGATGTGAACTTTATTTCCTTGCTCCAATAAAGGATGATTTAAAGCATTTTGTGGAATAATGAGCATTTTGTTAATTTCCTGCCCTGTAATTTCCTGCAGAGTGCTATGAGATGGGACAGTGGTGATCATATGGTCAGACGTTTGAGAATTAGTTGGGAGGGGGGAGATTAGGTTTCAGGGTTACGTCCTCTAAATGTGCTCGTTAATCCCTAATTCAGATGACTGCTAATGGGGGCCTAATTGCAGACCATAATGGCAATATTGGAGAGCACCAAACTCATTGGCTTGTCAGTGTTAAGGCAGAGGTGCAGTGGAACATATTGCAAATTTGTGCCGTTCAGTAAAGCCTCTCTGGGTTCCAGAACAAGTTGAGAGGATGTCCATGTGTCTGGACTACATTATTCAATCATAAAAGAATGCTATATTTACTCTGTAAGTACTAACAATTCCCCATAAGTGTGCGTCCATTCCCTACAGCAGGTGTCCTGAGCATCGATACGGATGGTTTGCTACGTTTGTACAGCTGAGGCAGTGTGAAGATATGATTTCTCCAGCCATGACTGCTGATGCGGAAACCTGCTATCAGAAAACGCTCATCTGCCGCGCTGCTCCATTTCGGGATGCGTCGTTTGCCCCCTGCTGGCAGTTTTCGACATGCATTTATGTTCACTTTAACCAAACACTGCCGTTCATGCAGCTACGGCGCTGACCTCGGAGTCAACAGCGTGTCCCAGGGCCGACAGCCGTCAAGCGTCTGTGGGACTGAAAACAGTCTGAGATGGAAAGGAAAGGGGGAAAGGACAACTCTGATGGTGAGAAAGTAATTAGACGAGAAGTAATAACAGCACTAAGACTAAATATCAACTTCTTTTTAAATAAAGAGGCACAGATGCCTGAAGGAGATGGGAGCAATTCTTCAAGATGACATCACCAACCTCCCAACAGCGTGAGGCAGGGGATGGGGGAGGGGTGGGCGGTACACAGGCCTGTAAAGCTGCAAAGTGGCCTCAGGGTGGGGGAAGGGGGGCCTTCTGGGAAAATCCTCAAGCCTTAAAGGTCACTCAGTGTTCATAGGACACGCTGCATTTCACAGCTGTTTAGAAGGAGGCCTTCTCCAGCTGGAGGAAGGTCGCCTCGCGGTGGCGGCCGCCTGGGAGCACAGCCCGCCGAATGAGGATGGCCGTGCAGTCACCACTTCCTTCGATTCCTATCTAATTTGAGTAAATATTACGAAGTGGAGAAGGAAAGATAGTGTTTGCTATGGTGGTGGGGGGGGGGGTTCATGACAGTTTACAACAAACACTGAGAAGCTGTCTTTGTTTTTAGACTTTCCATGAGAGGAGGCAGTAACCAGTAAGAGGGCAAACTCCAGTGAGTGCCTCCTTCAGCCGGGATGACAGGCTTGCTGACGGCGCACACCTTTACTCGGGGTGGGGGGGGGGGGGGTATTGGGGCTTTCCAGACATGCCATCTCCGTGAAAACAAACGACTCCCGAGAAAGTGCCGTTAAAGCGGCGTGCGACATTACAGCCGGGGACGGAAATCGTTTCTTCCTCGCCGCTATGGCACTCCCTTAGCAATACAGCAAATTCGTTCACTCATCCAGTGTATTTACGGGGCTCCCCGGTGAAAGATCGCTGTCTGGCTCCTGGCCGCGGACATTATGGGTATGCGTTTAAAGCGCAGCGTTAAGGATTACTCCAAAAACGAATTTTCCATCCTAATATAACAGTAAACAAAATAATCAGTCCTCGTCTGACAGCCACCTCTGCCGTCGCCGCCCTCCCCAGTGGGTCGTTTTCCGCAGCTTAAGCAAACTGTCATTTTACACGTCAGGCATCGACAGGCTGCCAGCTGCAGTAACGAGTCTGAACGGCGTTCCTGACTTCAGATTTTATTTTTCATTTGTGCTGCACACTCGACTTCCAAGGATAATTAATTGCCCAATTATTTCTCTCCTCATGCAAAATTAAAAGAGCGCCAGTCACTCGTGATTTATTTGCATGTACCTTATTTTCTAAACGCGATTAACTCGGGACTTAGCACATATAACACCGGAAGCTCAAACGACTTGATAATTACTTGCCGGTGAGCCAAAAAATTCCTTTATATTGCTCCTGCCTCTCAGACAAAAGCAGCCATGATGTAATACTAAGCTTATCACTTCATTCTTTGTGAACTTTTTTTTTTAAAGCATAAGGTCATATTGCAATTCCCAACCATCAATCTTCCATAACTACATATCCAGTATAGGGTTATCCAGGGAGCACGAAGCACACCTAGGGTGGGAAGTCTATACACACACACACACACAACCCTGGCAGGAATTGATCCCAAAACCCCACATGACCACCAAATTATAAGTCTTAAAATAGTACATTTTTGTATCACAGTTATGCGTCTTGTATCACAGTTTATTATTAAGTCAAATATTGGAGAGAATAGCCTCATTATCCAGCTAGAAATAAAATTAATCAGCCCCCAAAATTCACAAAACAAACGCAACAAAGAAAATTTAAGAGATCTGAGGCCGAGTGGGATCACTGTTCTAATGGTCTGATTTGCTTTTGTTACTTTCCAATAAAAGTTCGAGCTACGGATGAAGAGCAGCCTGCTGTCAGCGGGCCAGCTGCTGACTCCTACTCATCAAGCCGACGGAGACCTAAACGGGATCTAAATGAGGGCTTCTATTTAAATTTACAAATCCACAGAAACCAAAATGATGCCAGTTCACTAATACTGGGATTAGACAGCTTCCACCTAGTCCTGGGGGAAATGCAGGGACCTTTTTCAAATTTCCAGTAGAACATTAAGGAGAACATGGCTGTGGAGGAAAAGTCGGAACTGTTGGGTTATCGATCTGGTATACAGAATGTTGTGCAGGACCTTCATTCTGTCCTCTGTGTCCCAGGAGAAGCAAGCAGTGGAAGAAAGGGCCATAACGACGTGAAGGACCTTCAAGGCTTTGTACTAACTCCAGAACTAATACTCCTGCCCCAAAAAAAGGCCAGGAGGTGCTTCCTGAGAAACCTTTTCTTTGTTCTATCATTTAATAATAAAAGATTATTTCTAAAAAAAAAAATACTTCCATCACTAAATTGAGCTCTGAAATAATTGTCTATTTATAAGCATGGCACTGGTATAAAGAACAGTCAAAGTGCGCATGTTTTAATCAGTCAGGTAATCATGGTCACCTCCAGTACGTTCTATTTGTCTCTTGTTGATAACTAAACATATAAATCACTATATTCTGTTCCTTCTGACCTCACAGTATATCCAACCACTCCCTGATACCCATTATTATATGATGATTTTATTTCTCCAACACACACATCCAAGTTTAGGTTTATGATTTGGGTTAATTTTTATTACTCTCACATTTCCCATTTTGTGTTGTGTTGTGTATAAAGAAAAAAAAAAGTTTTTTTCATTACAAAAACATCACTGCTATCTCAAACATTCGCTAATGTACATTGTGTTATCATCCATATTTTTTTAAATCCTCACAGCAGGAAGTATTTGTCTAAATGACATCATCATTATTTTGCTTTCACCCTGCGGCACACCGCATATCTACCAAAAATCGGCCAGAAAATTATTATGAAAAAAGTAGTCACATAAAATGGAGCATCTATTTTTAATCTCAGCAGGATATCAAAAGATCCCTTTGGCTGCGAGTACTTATAATGCATCAGGTATCCGGTTTAATCAACTGTGAATGCGAGCGAGCCTGTCAGAAATCACAGCAGGAGCCCTGCAAGGGTCTCTGAACCATTCGACAAAATTGTCTTTCAGTGTCATGGAGACTGCATTCAGAGCCAAGGATTGGCACATTTAACCAGATGAGATGCACCTCCAGAATTTCAATTTGGACCCCAATGAGGCCACCTCATCTTCAGGAGTGTGGGGGAGGGTCTGTGGATGATCTGAAGACTGAAGTCAGAGGACCAGCCCCTTTACACAACTGCAATCATCGGCTAATTACTGACAGAAAGTCATGGTGAGAAAGAGATAGCATCCCCTTATAGAGACCAGATGCTACATTCGGCCTTTATGCTTAGACTCTTGCTTTTTCCCTTTCGTTTAGCCCCTTGTCAGAGACAAAGCAGTTGCCTCTGGCATTTGCTTCACCTCCCCCCCTCCTCTCACTTATACCATAACACTTCCCACCCTCTGACCCCCGTGTCACGAGGATCGTTTGCACGTTCCGATGGAAGCAAATCTTACAAAGGGGTCTCCCCTGCCCAAGCTGATAGCCAATAACAGCAAGCCTCCTCCCTGAGGCAGAAGGAAGACACACCTCACAGCATCTGGGGACCTTCAAACATTTACTGCCACTCTTCGCTTACACCCACTTAGTTCCACATAACTTCAACACAACCATTCTGCAAATTGTCATAAGACTATTTCACCAGTTGTTTCATACATCTCATTCTCAAACAATATAATTTGTGATTCTGCCTGGCAACACAGTTTTTATCTTGAGATTAATATTATTAAGGAGATTCCTTCAATGTTACGTTTGCTTTTATCAAACGATAACTGTATGACTTTCAGCCAAAGAAATACAACGGAGATGTAACCCATAACAACGAACCGGAAACAATGCAATGCATTATATGTAGTTGTTTCACAATCTTAAATGAGGTACACATAGTAGGTCTGTAGAGGTAACTTTTTGTTAGTATGTTTATTTAGCCAGCTGGCATACCAACCCGCAAAGTTCTGATACTGAAACATTCAGGAGTATTAAAAAAATCGGATCCCGCTGAAATATAGGTTATACTGTATTTACATCTTATAGAGCAGCTGCTCTGCTTTATCCAGCCCTTGTATGTGTTTTTCATGCATGGTATCACCTTATTTTGCTTTAAAATATGTACAGGGATAAAGATGCACAGACACAGAGAAGATTCTCTGGCAAAGCAAGTTGTTCTTGAATATTAACCTTCCACTCTGTTATGCCAGTAGCTGAAATATAAATGAGGCAAAAACCATGGGATAAACAGCTCTTCATTTTATTAGGGCTCTGAATTAATGGGTCTCCGAGTGAGAATACTTCCACATCAGCCACTGTCTGTTTCGTGATTCATACAGTCACACATGCTAGCAAACTGCCTTCCTGGTTATTTTTTAAAAGGCTTTTAGAGTGCAAAATTATTCAGCTCCGTCACGCTGTGAGAAACAACCCATTTACTTGCCTGATTATAAAGGTGGAAATGCAGGAGGAAGATTTAACAGGCAGCACCTGTGCATGCACGCCAGCCTGGAATTCCTTAGGAGGTCCCAGGTGGAGTAACACTGTTATGGGAAAGCAATTCTTGACAGTAATCAATCCCAACACAAAATGCTCATCACACAGGGAAATCAATGAGAGGGTTTGAATGCTGGTGGCCCCAGATCCCTAGTGCTCTGGACAGGCTGTGAGGCACCTTTGTCCCTCCTTACCACAGCTCTGGGTTTCCTCCAACGAATTATTATTATGTATTAATTATTTACTGTTAGTATTAGTAGTAGTAGTAGTAATAGTATGGAAATTGTTATTCTTGTGGACACCTAATTATTGATATTATCTGGAAATTCTTTAAGCACAATTAATCAAATTAACCTGACAACAAACACTGTTTGTAATATTGTACATAAGAGTCAGCCAGCTTCGGATGTGATCATTAAAAACATACAGACACAGAAAAAATTAAGAGACCACTCTATATTTTTAAACAAATCTGCATTTTTATATCCTGGTTTAATCATGGTTCTGCTGGCAGAGGCTAGGCTGAGCAGCAGGTTGCTTCCAGGTTCAAAATTTGTAAGACAGCAGTACACAAGAATAAGGTGAAACAGGAGACAGTGGGAATGACCAGAAACCAGCCAGGTAAAGGGCGGAAGCGACTTTCCAATGCCAGAGATGACTGTTAACTTATCAGGCAATTTCTCATGAATCAGAGGATGACATCACATTACCTTCAAAAGGAATGGGAAACATTAAGTGCAGGTGTGAAGTGCACTGCTAGGACAGTTTGTATCAGGCACCTAGAAGCAGGACTGAAGTTCCAAAAAGCAAGGAAGAAGCCCTTCATTAATAAGAAACGGAGAAGAACCAGGCTGCAGTTTGCAAATATATATATATATTATTCATAGACGCACAGCCATAAATTGAGAAATGAGTAAAACAAAAAATTGTGCTGTGGTCTCCTAATTTATTCCATGCCTATATATTAATTTAAGATGCACTATACGGTTCCGATACGTCTATCCAGCCATTATTTCTCATCACAAAGATACTGTCAACATGCTGAAGGGTCTCACTATGACCTTCCCTAGCTCTTTCACAGCCAATCAATGACCCTTTGGTAGGGGGATGGGGTCACAGAGGAATACCAGGTATTACTGAATGGACACCACCATCCACCACAGTGACCACACTGAGAGCAGGAAAAGAAACCTCTTCAATATACCCATAAAAGATCTCATCTACTAGGCAGCTACAGCCAATTAAAAAAAATGATAATTATATCGGCTCATTCACCCACATTGGGTCAGGGGCGTAGGAACCAGGCAGGATGGGGGGGGCGGCACTTGTACCCCCAATATATAATTTGCCTTCATTTGTCCAACACAAAATATAGACCTTTTATTTAAATTATTAAGTTCCGTTCCTCCCAATATCATTCTATCTCCTATACCCTTGCTCTGGGTGCCGATGTCACAGTAGTGCAGACAGATGCAGGTTTATCAACCCGGGCCAGGGCGACTTTCAAGAAACCTCATATATGCAAGCGCATAGAAACACAAGGAAATGAGTGCACAGAGACACAACGAAAGGAGCGCATAGAGACATGACAAAAGGAGCACTGAGAGCCATGATTTCACCCATCCACGGGCAGGGTAGCCTGAGAGTGGAAACCCACCATTAAGAATTGATAGAGAGTCCAAACAATATTAATTAAACAGGAAGCCTGTTGGGCTCGGGTGGCGGTTATATTAAAGCAGCGTGCGGTGATTAATCCAAGAGGGGACGTGCGGGCCAAGCTCATCTCCCCATGCAGTTCCCTCCAATCTGGGTCCACCTGCCACGTGGCTGGGCTGACCTAGCCAGCCCCCACTGCAGGTCAATACAAACCCACCCCCCCACCCCCCAAAAACATTGTGAAAAAATCAGTGTGGCTCCCACACTATTTCGAGAAGAAGAGGTGGTTTAATGAATGATGGGGGGGGGGAGTATTCTGTTCGACAGACCCTCTGTTTTAGACCCTTTGTGCTGCTGGTGGTCATGGCAGCTGATTGGACAGCGAGCGGGACATTTTCCCATAGTAACCATTTGTTTTGTTCCGACACTTTCAAAGTGTGAATGAAACTTGAAGGGGGGGGGGGGGGGGTTTCGAAAATCCTGCCCAATATGTGCTTCTGCAATTTCTGAATGATTTAGTGATAACATTTACGTGCATGTATTAGTGGGGGGGGCATAATAGTAAAATTTAAAATTAAATTATTAACATAATGGTAAGTTTTAAACAGAAACAAGGGCTCACAGGGTGAGTGTTGTATTTGGTCCAGTGTTAGGTAACACGGTTTGGCCTTCATCTATTATCTAAGAGTCTTTGGCTTTAAATCTGTGGGTTTATCTGGCAGTGCCCGCGGGGGTAATGTCAATCAAGCATTTGGTGTCCTAAAGGCAAAGCCACCAGGTTTCCATTTCATCTGCTGAGACAGTCCTTCAAGGGGCCATGCAGCGCCGGAGAAACACCAGCTTTCAGGTAGCAAAACGAATCACCCATCCACTTATCTGGGACAGAGGTGCAGAGGGACTGGAGCCTATCCCAGGCAGTATAGGGCACGCAGGAACACCCTGGATGGGATGCCAGTCCATCACAGGGCACGGGGGTACACCCTGGACGTACACAGGGCACGTACATTCCATGTAACAAACAGTTACACACTTCCGGCAATTTAGGGATACTAATTAACAAGGAAGCTGAAGTGCAGAAGGAAACTTGTGCAACATGGAGTGGACACGCACACAGAGAGAGGCTGTGACTATACAGCTGGAAATGGGTGAATGACAACAATGTCAATAATAATAACAATAATTAATGATAATAACAGCAACAATAACAGTAATAATAATAATAACAATAATAATTATTGTTCTTGTTGTTATTATTATTATTATTATATGCTTCTCCAGTCTGGGTCCACCTGCCATGTGGCTGAGCTGAACCAGCCAGCCGCTGCTGCAGGTCAATACAACTCCCCCGCCCGCCGGAAAAAAAATCAATGTGACTGTCTCACACCATTTCGAGAAGAAGAGGTGGTAATTATTATTATTAGTAGTAGTAGTAGTAGTAGTAGTAGTAGTAGTATTATGAGAGTTTTCATTCTTATGGAAGCCTGATCATTATTGATTTGGAAATACTTCAAGCACGATGAATCAAATTAACATAACAAACACTTTTTTGTAATATGGTACGTAATAGTCATCCAGCCTCACATGCGATCATTAAAAATATGTATTCATTTACAATACACTATGCTATCTTGATACGTGTCTAACCAGCCATTATTGTAATCAAACAGATTCTGTCAAGTCAGTAGTCGATTTCCACGTCATTCTTACATTGCTTCGATCGAACTTGAAAACTGCTTGCTAGTAACAGGTTTTAAGGAGGGTGGTCTCGGTGTATTTTGTATTTGAGCAGCCTGAATTGGTATAAAAGCCCAAACGTCGGACTTCACGGACAGACTGCTATCTACAGCCTATCAGCCCCGTCGTGAGTGAACACGCGAAGGAGACTTGATACCATCTTCATTGTTTCATAATCGTATTTTAGTTACCTCATCCCATATTATCCGCTAAACAGATGCATCAAGCTTATTACAGTATATCAAATTCTCATTTGGGGGATGCGCTACGACGGGGAAGTTTCTCACAGACGGCAAAGTAAATAATAGCCGGTAACGGTTTAAGCTCAGCCTGACTGGACGCACCACTCGTCTAGTAGTCTGCTGTTTGTTTATTCGCCGGTGAGCGGTGGAGGGGAGCTTAATAGGGTATATATCGCTGGCATCTCTTTTGTTTAGAGGATTGCTCCAGGAGCCAAAACCCATTTGACTGCAGCAGCATTTGATCACTGGCCGATCTACAGTCGCGTCTCAAAATACGTATTCAAGTGAATTCAGATTAATAAGGAGCTGTGATGTGACTGCTGATAAACCCATATCTTGGATGAGGTTTGAACGGCTTGCTGAAATGTCAGACACTGCACCTCCTTGACCAAGCCATTAGAAGGGGATGTGCCATTTTCCATTACAATATGACAATTTCATTACGCTACTCGGGAGCCTTGATAAACTGCTCCCAAAGTCTGGAAATAACTGCAAATGGAAGTGGAAATCCTTACACTGTTCCAGACTCAGCACCAGCCTGTTATGTCATAAACTATCTACTGCACAAGACTGTTTAATGCGTTTGACTACCAGGAGAGATCTGCAAACCGCAGTAGAAGGTAGAGAAAGTGACCACGTACAAATGTAAAACCTACCAAATTTAAAGCCTAATTTAATGCGACTTGATATGCATAAAATGGTAGGAACGCAGACCATTAAATCGATTCAGACTCGCCGAACGCGTCTTTTACAGAGTACGGCAGCGATATAATGGGAATAAGGAGAGAATTTACTTCTGCAGGTTCAAACGTATACGTGGAAAGTAACCGCTAGGAGAAGCAATTTACAGTACCGGCCTTAGCCGATGTGACGCCCTAGGTGAGCATCAGTGCCGGCGCCCCCGTCCGAGGCAAAGTGAAATTGGGTGGCAAGTCGGCGCCCCCTCAGAAGTCGGCGCCCTAGGCGGCCGCCTATACCGCCCATAGGATTGGCCGTAGTGCCGCCATCCGCACACTGCCCAATAGTCTGGCTGTACTTTTAACAAGCAACACATGTGCGGTCACACCAGATTATGTCATTACACCTCTCGCCAAACTGTTTGCGCACAATCAGAGAGAAAGGTGACAGAAACCTTATACACCCAGGGGCAAATCACAGTTTGCTATAACTCACCTGAATTGACCATAAATAAATACTTTATTTTGCATCTACTGCAGGCGAGTTGGGTTGTTTTACTTACAAAATTATTCTGAATATTGCTTGTTAAACGTAGTGGCTAGTCAGAGATCCTTACAGTATGTACCACAGAATATCGACGTATTAATAAGCATAAACACTGCTGCAAAAATGAATTAAATATTTTTATTGAATAAATAAACGGCGCATTTGCACCACCGTAAATAACTTGGCAACAGTAAGCGCTGTTCATTCATTTCATGGCAGTAAGCCTATACATTTCAGACCTGGCTGACCGCCGAGTCGTTAAAGCTCTGGGGGAATCCTGATGTTCGAGCCTACTTATCATTAGAAACTTATATCATCCAGGGAGGAGGTGAGGAACCCTTTTCCACTGCGTCTGCTCGTTCGGAGGTTATATTTAAACAAAATTAACGTTTTAATCAAAGTTAATTAAAAGTAAAGGATGACTTCTGGCGCCAGTATACTGAAGCCGGTGTCGGTGTACAGTCACAGAAGAGACCTTGAAAGCATCAGATA
>JAAGVU020000032.1:12065925-12076701 GCA_011763525.2 Mormyrus iriodes
ACAAATGCAATGTGATAAAAACCTTGATAACCACTGAGTACATAGAACAAATCTGATGAAGATATCTCATCAATTGCGTTTGTAATAAATTTTTGAAATTGTAAAGTGACTTTATGGACACCCTGTATATAAATTGAGTTTATAAATATTACCACTGAACATGGGTACTGTTACGTCCGATCACTCGGGTCTATAGCCCAGAGTATTTCAATCCTGTTGTTTTTTAACCCTGATGCCAATCTTCCTAAAAAAAAAAATAAGTCAAGCCCCAGGTAAATTTGACTTCGCCCCTGATATTTTCACTAGCGAGAAACTCCCCTGCCACTGAATTTGTTGTTGAATTTGGTTATGTCGACCATAGTAACACTGTCTTGTTTGTAGTAATTCTCTAAATCGTAAATCACTGAACAGTGAACATAGTTTTTTTTCTACGTCTTTAACTAAAACAGTAATTTCTTTCATGCATTTATGGTCGCTCCACAATAGCGTTGCCAAGTCACGTAGTAAAAATATTTTAAATCGGTACGTCATTAATAACCATTGAGAGGTTGCAGAGGGAAAGAACTGAAGCTACGAGATGGCTACCCTAGTCATAAATAATGAACATCTTGCCATCAAATTGCACTCTCTGGCCAAAATGTACATGTTACTGCAGAAACGGGATGTCCCCAGGTTACGAAAGTCTTAAACTGGCAGCACAATACTTAAACTTGTAATGATGTAATCTTTATGTAATGACTTGTAACTTTCAGTCAATATCTGAGAGAATCGGATTACTCAACATACGGGCAGTGCAGTGATTCTGCGAAATATGCGCAAATACGTATAAGTCGACAATTGGAAAAAGGTCTCATCTGATCGTTAATCTAGTTTTTAATGTGGACCAATTATTTTTAGCAGTTTCGGCGATTGCGATTCTGCTTGTGGACATCTGCAGCCTCTCCGTAGGCGAGATACGGAGCAGATCCCATTTTTATGCGGTGGAGAAGCAGGTTCCGCAGGTGGAATTGCATCTGGCAACAGGTATCCAAGACGCGGCTTTCCTGCAGGCGATCGGGCGTGTGATGTCATGGAGAACCGTGGAAATGCCAAGAAGAGCTGGATGGAGGCCAGTTCCAAACGGCCGGCAGGGGAAAAAACAGGCAAATGGAGATTATCAACTGCAACTAATAAAGCTAGCCAATAAATAAATAACGACACGGTAGCGATAGAAACTTGGAAGCAGACGGTGAGAGATATGGAACAGTAAACCTCAGACACGACACTTTATTTAGTGTGAATGGTACCATCTCTGAATAATTGCCCCGGAGTCAAGAACAACGCCAAAATATTGACTAATTTCCTACCATCTAACATTTATGAATCAAGAAAGACATCTAAAGCGCATTAAGGAACACGGTGCACAGGGTGTCCGCAATCTTTACTTGGAGTGAGAGCGAAATCGCTAACGGGGGCAGTGTCGGCGCTGCTGGGAAGCAGGTCAGTAGCAGGCATTGAATCCATGACTCCATCTCCGACTCTTTTATTGCGTCTAACGAAAGCCGCACTAGAGATCATAAAATGCCGACGATGAGTCACGTCAGGCTATTATAATTCTCTTCCATCTGCGATCGATTACTGCATCGATATAAACATTTCAGTGACTTAGCTAAGGGCGACGCGTTTAGGCTAATTGGAAAGCTCCAGCCAGTCAAACTAAAAAAGCTAAAATATCATTGTTCTTTTCCCCGAGTTGAACATTATCTCTTCAAACAGCAAAAGCCGCTATACTGTCACATTGTTAAGTTTTCAGCTCTGTTCTCCATACTAAGGAAAGTTGACGCAGAGGATTTCTTCAGATATGATTTTATACCCCTTATCCGATTGCATTTAGACACAGCACCAGCAACATCAGTCGCTATATTTAGTTACTTCTCACCACCAAAAAACAAAACTACTTCTCACGCGAACTCGACGAAAACGGCACTTAAATCAGAGCGTATTGCATGTAATACACTCGCACACTAAAGACGTGGTTATAAACCATATATGGAGGCATGTCATTTCAGTAAATTACACCTTACAAGTTAATAAATAATATAAACAGATAACGTAACATAACAGATGAGAGCACATCATTTAACACAGATACTGATTTGCCCCATCTGTGTACTCAGGTTACTGAGGGCTTTGGTGTTGGGAGTGTTGAGGGCTTCAAACCCACCAGTGGCTTAAAGCAAAAATACTTCAATTCTTCTCATATACATCCTGGTGTGCTGGGAAAACCACTGCACAGCTCCAGCTTTTTTGAAAGGGGGTGAAGGTGCTACATCTGAATGCTTGAAGCATGCACAGAGTTTTCATTGGTTCCAAATTATTCTTAGCAAGTAATTCCAGAGCAAACTGACCCAGATCACAAATTTGCTTCAGGAAAAGTACAAGGCTACCCAAACAAAGTGTTGGGGTGCGGAAAAAGCTGAGGTTTTGGGACCGTCTCAGTCCATCAATCATTGGCACCAAGCAGCAGTCCTGCAGCCACAGTCATCTAACCTGAGAATCGATGACATGTGAGATGGGCCTGATCATGCAGCAGGGCAGAAAATATAGGGGATAGGGAGCCGGTGTCTACATGGGTACCTCGCAGATTAAGGGCTACCCCGCCCCTGAGATGACGTGCGCTGGGCAGGGAAATCCAGTATTGAGGCTCATCCACTGAATGGCTGGCCTCTAATCTGTCCATTAAGGGGAATCCCCCTGGGAGGTAGGGGAGCTTGAGCTGCTTGGCATAGCTGTAAATCTGATTTGTACCCAGTTTTAAACCTTGAAGCCTGAAGCTGTCATTGAGCTGAAAAAGCCTGTGCAAATTAATGATTCATTGAGAAAGCCCAGCGCCAAGGGCAGCAAGACGACTTGATGCGTAGGTCTTAAACGCACACCTTCAGCAGAAACTAGAGTCCTCAACCGCACACAAAATAAATTTTAAAAATGCAAGGGACTCTTTTTCCTGTACAGGGTGTGAGGGAAAAAATATGCACGGAACGAAATGTGTTTGTAAACACGGAGTAATTATGGTCTGTACCTGTGAAATCCCACGCGCTTTCACAGTCTGGGGAAATGTGTACAAGCATCTCAGGTTATGTACGTGCAAACAAACAGTTCTGTGCATTTTACAAAAGGGAGCGAGAGAGAGAGAGATAACATATACAGATGGGAGGGCTTGGATTTAATGAAATGTGACAGGCTTAGAATACAGTAAAAACTTTAACATCTAATTAATGTCAGTGGGTGTGAAGAATTTTATTGTCTGAAGCTAAATTAAACAGCTGTTTTTCATTAGGATACTGTATTAAGAGGATGTTAAAGCCATATAGTAAGTCAATCAGCAGAACACATACTGCTAATTTACATTTTGCAATTTTTCCCTAGTGTGAGAAGCATTTTGGGACCTGCAGGCATCAAGATAACCTGGGTTCGACATAGAGGGGACCCCGTTCCCAGCACAGGGGAGTTCATAAGGGTGCTGGGCTAGTCAAATATCACGGGAGGTACATCCCTCTTCCTACATTTGCTTTGAGGTACCCAGGTAAAAAGTCCAGACATCTGCAAGTGTTTTGAGATTAGTTGGTAGGCTGCAGTTCCCTTCACTAGGATAAGGCAGCAGCTTTCGGACCTTTTTCGGAGCTGATGGAGAGGCAAGGCTGGCTAATGCTTGAGGGCAGAAATGTTGAAAGAGCCACTTGAGGTGGTTGGGGGGCAGGGGGTGCAGAAACTGCAGAAGACTCAAACCGAAACACTAAAAAGGGGTGTCAGACGGAAGATTTAAACACAAAGCACGCTCTGAGCTGTAAGCAGTTTTATCCGAAAGGGAGCTGTCTCTTCAAACATCGATCTCTTTCAGGGTAGCAGGTGGTGTGCTGCGTAAGAGCGCACTGCTTGCCCCATGGAAAACTTAATCTTGCCGTGTATGATAAATGTACAGTTTGGGGTGTAATGGTAAGGCGAGGCTTCCCCTTTCTCAGACCACAGAAATACTGTGTCTGTGAGAGAGAGACAGCCAATGGAAATTAAAACAACGATCCTCCTCTGAGCACTAGATCCATTATGAGGAGTATGAAAATGAGTAGTGCTGTACCTAATAAAAACTGAGCTTTAATGACGCTCTGGGGGGTGCAAGATGGCCATACTGTGCTGTCTAAGGGCTCCAGCCACCTGGGCTGAAGCACTAATGGGCCCCTGAAGGGAGGCCATGACTCACAATTAACCAGCAGTTCTACCTCCCATCGGTGCCTCAGAATGGACGCCTGGCATGGCCCGGTCTCATCTGCATCTCGGGGCCTGGCGCTCCTGCTGGAGAAGACCTACACTCCCCCCTCTAGGCTGTCTTATGCGCAAAGCCAGCCAGTGGGAGCCAGAGCGAAAATATAGGCCCAGGATCCAGAGATTCTCGACCTGCCATGGCAATCGATTACCAACAGATGCTTTAGCTGTTAATGTTCAGCTGGCCCAGATTTGACTAACAGCACTAGTGGGGCTCAGTATGGTCAGCTGGCAGTTTCTGGGGAGGTGAGGAAGCCACAGGCCAGCTCCCACTCTTGTAATTTAACTATCCTGTAGTTTGATGTCAATGGTTGCCTGAGCAGTTCAGATACCTTCTTAAAGGGACCCGCAATTAATTTTATGTTTGCCTTTTTACTAATAAAAAAAAACATTTGTTATTGGCATCCTAGCTGCCTGCACCTTCCTCCTGCCAACATGGCTGCCCCCATGCCACAGCCAGTCACATTCCAGTCACACTAGAACCAGACGATCGGAAAGCTCTTACCATTTCATGCAGTGCCACACACGTTTGTTGAAGCACTGTATCCCTGACCGCTTACTCGCTGGTCCCGAATTTGACCTTTATCTTCGAACTGGGATTAAAGCACTTGGCCCCTCCCGTCATGAGGGCCCATAAATTTTAAGCACAAAGTACATCCCACAGCCCTTTCAGATTTTTCTAAACCAATTATTTCTTTGACCGCTCAGGCAAATTAGATTAGAGTGAGGATTAAAAATGAATGGGGAAATCCAGCCAGCTGTAACCGTGAGACAAGGAGCAGTGGGGAAAAGCAATTAGGAGAAACCATAGCCTAGCATAGCCGCGGCCTTCTAGGTGGAACGAGGGGCCCGGTAGCAGGTTTCACTGGGTGTCTGGGGTTACAGCAGCCACCGTGCTTCCCTCCCACGCGTGTCACCGCCAGCCCGGACATTGGGGCTGCTCGCCTGTGTCACGTCGGCCGTCTGACGGGCCCGCCGCTTCGGAGAAAGGAGACTCTGTGAGTGGTCACCCAATACCGGCAAGTGTATATGAAAGATGAAGCATTTGCGGGGCCTGCTCTGCACCCTGCGGACGATTCGGAGCTTATACCGACACGGTCCTGCAGCATCAGCGGAGCACAGGCATGCTCGTTTGAAAAAAGGTGTTTTATGGGACTGCGTGGCATGCATTGGTGCATGAGTATCGTGAGCTGAAGGGACAGCCATTACATTATTCATGGACATTATTTACCCGTTCTTGTAAATGCTGACAGATAGCCATGTACAGATGACATCAATCTGCAAATCACATTTCAGCCACAAGTTACAGCCCATTTTATGAGCTGTGCTTACTCCTTTGGAGCACGTTATTAGGTTACGCAGCGCAGGGGAGTGTTTGCACAAAATTACAGCGTGTGGCTGGGATTCCCACCTGGAATTCTCATTCTGACTCTTGTTAATTTCCAGACGCTTCCATGTTTATGTGACCTTATGTTTCAACCTAAACTTTGTTAACACCAATAAAAAACACCAAGTGTTACTATTAGTCAGCTGGAAGATTTTGTAGACATTTCATTGGTTTTTAGCGAAATGCTTGTTAAAATCTTGCACGTTTAGGCGTCGATCAATTGCAAGGGTGTTGTTAAGCTCGAACTTCTGTCAACTGTAGGGCAGACACAGCCCTGGTCATTTGGATATAAAACTAAAAATGTACATTAGGTTTGTAAAGGGATCCCTTCCTCACAGATTCTGACACTGCTGAACTGTCTGTCAAGCAAGCATGCGGAAGAATTAGTGAAGTGAAGGAAACCGCAGTCATCAGAGACATTTGTCTTTGTGTCAGGTGTGGGGGGGTGGGGGTGTTGCAGTGGTAGAGTCCGCTATCCCTGAGTGGGGAAATGAAGTCTTCACCCACACATGACCCCTTTTTTTCAGCAACGCACAGCTGACCTGGTGCTGCCGACCCCCTAACATATGCTGCTCGGTCGTCAGCGTGATCCAACCCCCCTCCCCCAGCCCCCCCCCCGTGCACAGCCGGGTAGAAACGCCCTCCCCGGGAACTCCCCGGGACACTACACCGCTGCTACCGCCCCCGTTCCCGTCCGCGGCGTGTCACCGCTGCCGAGTTCCACTTGCCCAAGCGCTCGCAGCCTCTCCGTAGGGGCTCACTAGCTTCGGTGCCCGACAGGCCTGTCGGAGAATTTATATTTAACTTATCATGCTTTCCTGCTGATAGTTACCTGAGAAAGGAGCACAGAAAAGTTTACATAAAATGTGCTACCTTACGAGCAGACCTGAACAAACCGGCGACCAACAATATTCTTTAAATCCCGGGGGCTTTGCTCTGGTATCCCTGTACCGCAATTAAACACGCACTACACTTCCACATCAGCTACCATTTTTGCAGGGCATTTGCTGTTCCCCCTCCTTAAATAACACAAAGCAGCTCTGCAAGAGCTTGGTTAACCTTTATGTAGGACATACAATTGCCCTTTGTTTATGAGATGCAAAACCTGAATGTACAAAACAGCTAATAAAATTCCCTCCCAATTCTACATCTCACTGCCCTGCAGGACAGCCGCAGCAATTCAGGCACCAGGGTGCTGAATGTGCCCTTCAGGGACCTGAAATGGCCTGATATGTTCCACAAACAAACAGAACACTGGTGACCCAGTTCCTTTGTCATATCCAGTTCAAATGCACTGAAATCTTTTTCTTGTCTGTTCAACATACACTATCCACACCTTATCCACCTTTATCCCATTTCCTCAATTTCGTCTACACTGACTGAAGCGGATTCAGAAGGGGAGACCACAGCTTTCGTCTAGATTCTGCCTGTCAGGTTCCCCGAATTTCTGGCAGCTGCCAAATGTATCGGTGGGTGGCAGGGAGAGATGGGCCTGCACACCGACCGAGACCCCCAGAGGACAGAAGTGCCATGACCAGTAGGTCGGCACCAACCAGCCTTAAGTGCGTCGAGGCTGGATGAGTGGGACTGGGTCGAATGGGATTGGGGTGTGTCCAAAAACAAGTGTGGAGAGAACGGACAGATTTCTAGCCAATATTTAAGCATCCACTTCAGGACTTGTTTTGGTTATTTTCCATATTTACCAACGTGACATGTAATTATATCAAGATATTTAATTATATATTACGATTTTCAGTCAAATTTATAACCTGATTGTAACATGCTTTTCTATAGTTTGGGCTCACTGTGCTTAATTCTGGTTTCTCAAAAGTCTGGCTTGTGTTCTTACATCAGGTTCATCGTTTATGTATGACGCACATGTTAAATTATCCAGGAACCCCCTTATTTCTTAATCGTCCTGAGACCCAGCAAGTCATTTTTGTCCTCTGTAGAGGACATTATGTTTGTGCTCAAATTTCTCTTACTATACATGCCACTCTATTAAGTTCTGTTACTTAAAGAGGAAAGTTAGGGCTTTAGGATGACATCATGTGTGTCTGGGTGTGACCTTGCCAACTTCCTCTTCCTGTTAAATCAAAATTTTAATCAATATATTTATTTTTTCCCAGGATCTCTGGAGGTTAGAATGTATATATTTCACATGAGGAAATACAACAGCTTAAGTGACCGCATGCCACAAGGCCGCAAGACAGGGTAACAATGAGGTTAAAATGCTGAGGACACGCGTCTCGCACAGCAGCACGTTCGATCACTCCGGTGCGCTTTCAGTAAGCACTTTAATCTCTCGGAAAATTAAGTGCCCTCAGGATGGGTGTTCAGGAGGCACTAACGGATGAACAAGAGCATAGCATGGATTTCAGCATGGTAATGAAGAGCTTCCAAAAGAGAACTTCCTCTGTAAGCCATATTGTTCGAGAAGGATTGCTTTGGAAAACACATTTTAATTTAACAGTCTTTTGTTGATGGTAACTCAAGTAGGAAATGTGAAAGTTTTTAAACATAAACTCCAAATGACCTGTACCCTACTTAGACAAGTGGAAACGCAACAGCAAACCGATAGATTGTTGGTTTAAGCCCCGGTCATTATACTCTTGGTGGAGCACTTAACCTGAAACATCTGAGTGAAGTAACCAGCTGCACAAACTAGGAGGAGGAGAAAAATAGGTTCTGGGTGACGAAAACCAGCCGAAGTTCTGTTTAAAGTGTGAAGGTTGAGAACCAGGCAGATGTTAGTGTCACTGCCCCACAAGGTCCCCAAAAGAACAGCTCCCTACCCTGGATGGACGTTCTATTGCCTCACGGCCTCCAGTGTCCTGCAACATTTCACTCCCTAGAGAGTCAGCATGGGCTACACCGTGCTTGCGGTTTGCTCAGGATTCTGCTAATGTCTGCAATTCCGGAAAGCTAATGTCCGCAACCTCAGGAAACATATCCGACTCTTTAAATACAACCAAAAATGGAAATTATCGGGGACCACAGATTTCACAGAAAAAAAAACCTCCACATAAACAATTATTTCATTCTAGTATCCAAATTAACTCACAAGGAATTAATTAAATATTTCGAGATCTGGAGATCCACAGCAAAAGGAGAAAACTTCACAGGTCTGTGACAATTCTAACACAGCTCACAGGAAGAGTGTAGAGGACATCGTGGATGCGGTGGAAGGAACCACAGTTGCAGTCCGCTCTGTTCATGGGCACCATATCAGCAGGGCAGTGTCCCACTAGAGAAAATGTAGACTACCAGTCAAAAGTGTTTGCACGCCACAGGTTTTTACCACACTTTTCCTTTTATTTTATAAACTGCAGATTTTTTATTCTCGTTAAGCACTGGAAAGTTGAATGAACACCTATAAATGAAAATATAAAACAAACAAAACTTGCACTTGGGGAAGTGGAATAAAACAAGTTTCCTTTATAACATGGAAAGAGTATGTAACAGTGCATGTCTGACAACCTATTAACTGGCTGTGTGGTGATGGCATCGTCAAATACTAGGCTGTACTTTAACTTTAAATGCACTAGTTAACCATTTCATTCCATGAAAAACTGCAGTATTTAATGTTCCTTGCAGGAAGAATGCCTTGAATTTTCTCTGCTGTTATAACTGCTAGAGGAGGAGACTTTCATGAATCAAAGATACGACTTTTTTTTTTGCTAATAAAGGTACTCAAACGGTGAAAGTACTGTCAATTTATTTCTTAGCAAAGAATATTGAGTGTATTTTTAGTAAATGTTAATTGAGTAACATGCAAATGTAGAAAATCTTAGTGTGTGCAAAAAGTTTTGACTGGCAGTGTATGTGTACCAGTTTCTTTAAAAAAAAAAACTCCATCAGCAGATTCAGTAAATTGCCTGTTTCCTCTCACCAAGGCATGGTCGACAGCAGCGCATTAATTAAAAATGAAGGAGCAGTATCATGCCTTTTGTTCCTTTACCTCATCCCAAAGGAAAGGAGAAATTGCAGAAAGATTCCATCTTTTCCCCATTATGTTTCTTCTAGATAAAAGCACAAAGGTCACTGCAAGCCAAATTTGAGACTGCTTCAAAAGGCTGAGCCAAAAACTCACAGAAGGTTCTACTGGATCTACAAAATATATCTCAGAGGGGTATTTGTGACATCTTGCCTGATGTTCCATCAGATTTTACAAAGAGATTACAGTAAACATAGACTTAAGACTTTCTTTTAAATTTTTTGTGAAGTGTTTTGCCATAAATAATTTCCTGTGGGACGGACAAACGAAACGTGTCCTCAGCCAGCTGGTCTTTTTTTCTACCTTTTCCAGCCTAAAGACCTTAGACACACAAATGTATCCCATATCTGGTTTGGATCATTACTTTACATGTTACTGAGATATGACGCGACATAGTATAGAATCAAAACCTCACTGAAATTCCCACAGGCATATTAAACATGAAAGCCGTTGGTTAGCTACCTTCCATACACTCTCCTACCGAAAGGTATTCCATACTTCTAGATAGCCCTTACAGCTGATCTGATGACCAAGGAAGATTCCCATGATCCTTTTGACAGCTGACACAGAATACACAGAGCGCTGCTTTGTAGCTTATGCCATATCATCATCCTCCCCACCCACACTGCTGTATGTTCCCCTAAGTGCTCGTCTCACATGCACCAAAGTCCTACACACAATGATGGAGTCCAGAGCAGGGATCACTTCTTCTTTGACACACCGGTGAAGAAAGGCATTCCACGGTGCTCAGGTTCACGAGAGAAACAACATAAACATGTAACTCAGTTTTTCCCCTCTCCTCAAGATAATTTTATAATGAGGAACAATTCTCAATAAATATAAAGCTAGCTTTGCATTGGAATAACTTAAAGCTCCTTCGTAAGCCAGTCATTTGGTAATGAACACCTCCAGGACCCTTCCAGCCTCCCTTCGCATGACCATCACGACTGTTTCTCCTTCCAGTCTTGGCTTCCCAACAGAATTTCCCTGCCTCTCTGTGCTCCCACCCCCCCCCGCCCCCCCCCCCCCCCCCCCACGAAAGAACCTAGACGACATCCCCCAATCACTAAAAAGCAAACAAAAAACACATCTTGAG
>JAAGVU020000032.1:12076801-12112046 GCA_011763525.2 Mormyrus iriodes
AGCTTTGCCTCCCCAACAAATTTCCCCCCCCCCCTTGGCCCCCCCCCCCCCCCCGCCACATGCACACAAACATACTAGATGTCGTACACCATGACTTACTGATACATCAAAGGTAAACTCGCACAGATAGTGCAAGGCGGTGAGTGATTAGATTAAATAAACAAACAGAGGACCTGCTTCAACACGAACACACACCAATCACCGCTGCAGCTGGAGGTGGAAAATCAGGATGCCTCGCCCTCTCTGTTGCACTGGAAGCCTATTATCGAACCACAGCTTGGAGACACTGCCTGGTTGCTGGCCAGCCACTCCTCCTAGGCCAGTCTGCTCGAGTCTGGATTCTGAACCCAGTTTTGGGGGGTCGGGGGCACCCTGCCAAACGCCAGGTGCACCTGTGTTTACACAGCGCTCAGTGCAGGCAAACGACACGGGTTCCTTTCAGGAAAACCAAAAATGTTCAACGGACAAACATTTATTCAACAAAAGCTGCTGTGCTCCTCTCCACGGGTATATTCTGCCCTTCCAGAGCCACCCCCAGGGCCTTAAATAAATCTGACACTCTTGAATGTTGTATGTATGTGCCTTTAGCTTGTACAGTGCCACAGGAATGACAACTCCAATTCCCAAAAGTACCAGAAGCCCTGTGGCCGACAAAGCACTTCAGCTTACACATGACCCGGTCACATGACCCTTACCATGAGGGATGTGTGTCGGGTTCAGGGTCCCAGCCAGGGCTGTTTATGGTGTACCATGTTGGCACTCAGGACAAAGCCAGGACAGGAATGGCAAGCATATTGAAGCTGAGGGTTTGGGCGCTCTGCCTGCTGAACGGTCCGTCCGTCTCTTATGTTCTTATGTCTCTCCGAGCGTCAAGGAGCTAGGGGTTAAACAGGGCCCACGATCAAGTGGTAGAAATTCCCAGAACGCACATTCATATTGCTTTGCTCTGTGCCCTTCCACATTTTCTGCAGAATGACCTTCCTTGGGGTTCATGGGGGGGTTGAAATTAATCCCGCTATGTTTTGCATGGGGAATCCATAGATAAGCCCACAGTGAGGCAGAACGGCAGTGCATCCCGACAGTACAGCTGGCCAGGGGCAGCTGCATTTGGACTGTTTACCACCGATGGGCCACGGCTTGTACGGTCCACCTCTTGTGCACGACTGGGGCCGCCAGCCACTACATTCTTTGCACAGCTGGCTTCCTGCAAGAAGAAGAGATCATACGCCACTGCAGTCCGCTGTGTTCCATCAGGAACATTGCGTTTTGCACGTGCGTGCATGTGTGTGTGTATGCGTGTGTGTGTGTGTGTGTGTGTGTGTGTGTGTCTGTGTCTGTGTCTGTGTGTGCTGGACAGCAGGGATCCTTCAGAAGTTCGTCAGTCCAAAAATCAAAGTCCGGCGAGAGAAAAGGCCAAATATTCCAGCAGCGCAAAAGCTCTTCTGTGTCCCGCTGGGCGCCACCTGACTCCACACCCTCTGCCAAGTCACTGAACGTCATCCCCACACGCTGGCATGACCCATAGATGAAATAAAACCCTCCCCTACTGTGACAGTAAGAAGGCAAATGTAACCATCTATGGTTGGTCAACAGGACCTGGTTGGAGTCTCCCCAACTGCAGCGGTTTCCCTCGTTTCTACAGGCTGCTGTTGTACAGCTAAGCATTTGTAAAACAGCAGCCTGGGGAAACAAGGGAAACCCCAATAGTGTCCCCACCCCCACCCCAAGTGTAGAGCCCACGCTATAGAGAGAAAACGTCATCTGGGGAGGGCAGGGCCTGTTGTCAGGGAGCCACAGAGTCCTGGGGGCACCACACTCCTCGTTTTATGGTGCTCAGCCAACGCAGGCAGTCGGGCGGGAGGCAAAGCAGCTATGTCCATATATGATCCGCAGCTCTCCCCCCCAACCCCCCCACTACCCGACCAGCAGCCTCAGATGTTTCGTCGAAAGCAAAACAAGCCCAGCTGGCAGCTTGGCTGGAGGGGGGGGGGCACCAGCACCTCGTCAAATAAACGTGCCGTCTCCAGCGGAGAGGTTAAAGACGGCCGGCCGCGGCTGTACACCAGGGGGCAGGCACGTTCGGCACCCGCTGCATGAAGGGGGTGGGCATAGCCAGAAGGAGGGGACAGCGGCAACGCCGACTACACCCAAGGAATAACGCAGAGCACAGTAAATCCGACACACAGCAACTTAACAACACACCAAAATAAAAAAATCTTAAATAAAATCACTGCCTTGTGTTTTAGTACAGACTGCCTGCCCCTGTGCAGTCCATAAACCGACAAAGCATCTAGACCAGCCCATGTAAACAGTGGAATCTGTTCAAGTAGAGAGCACAGCAGGGGCGATCAGTAAATGGCAGACTGAAAGATGGGCGTCAGCCAAAACTCTCTCACGCAAGATGAAATCAAATTAACTTCTGAATTCCTCCAATCCAATCTCTGCCACGGTAATAATTCCACAGCTACATGCTCCCTGTGATGGACTGGCATCCCGCCCAGGGTGTACTCCTGCCTCCTGATGTATGCTGCTTGGGACTGGCTCCATGCCCCTCTTGTGACTTTCCAGGAAAAACACCTGGATGATCATGAGGATGATTATAATGATGAGGATGATTATAATGATGAGGATGATCATGAGGATGATTATAATGATGAGGATGATCATGAGGATGAGGATCATCCTCATAATCATCATTCTTATTTCTACTCCGATTTCCCACAACATCTCAACCCTCATGCTAGCATCTCAGGGGCATGTCTTCACCTGGATCGCACACTATTGTCCAAAACTGAAGCTCTCCAAACTGAGGTCACCTTGCTTCACCTTGATTCTTTCATGTCTGCTCAAGATTAATTGCTCTTCAACCTCATCTAACTCCCAGTATGGGGGAAGGGGAATTAAGGATAACCGGAGGACGGACACCCACACAACAATTCCTCCTTCTGACGACCCAACACAACACAGCGACTCCAGGGAAGCATTTTAACCAATCCACATTTCTTGAGCGACACTGATAGAGCAGTGAGAGATACAGAGGGTTGCTGCAAAGCTGACACCTTGATATTACCGAAACAGCCAATGCAGGCCCTAGATTGGCTGGTTAAAACCTGAAGAAACAATTCAGGCAATGATTCAGACTAGGGTACTCCAAAATAACGATGCTGCCAATATATGAGTTATACAAGTCATTACTGTTGTAAAACAAGAGGCAGGAAACATCAGCGAGCATTTTGCCTATTGAGTTCTTGACATTTCCTTTGGTTTATGAGCCTTAATCACGTTTCCTGTTATACTTCAATTGGCCACTAAGCACAATGAAAAACTTACTAAAGGATCAAAGGCTGTTCAAAGCCCACAAACCCACAGCACTTAAATACCCATATCCGATTCTCCTGTGCAGAGACTCCCTTCACCTCGGCTATCACTGATATACTTACACACTGAATAATCCCAATATTTTGAGAAACACGACGACCTAAAAACCAAGTCGGTGCAGAAAGAGACCGGACCACGTCGGCATTAAAAACAGAAGGCGGACCCATTTACATAACCTGGAAAAAGCTTCTAATTTGTTTTTGAAACATAAAGCTACGACAGGCCCAGCCAAGTAATTTACCTACTGCCCAGTATGATTTACTGCCTTTTGTCCGCAGGCCAGACAGAATCCCCCGGAGCGCTCCACTCCGTCCCCATTTTCCATGTTAAATCCAGTCATCATATTGTTTACACTTCGTCTCCCCTCGTCCTGAAAGCCTCCGAACGTGGGCGATGCTGGGTGGCTGCGCTGAGCTGGGTGTGCGGCCAAAACCACCTGGTGCAAAACTGACCAGTGGTTGTTTCTCAGGACTTGCCCACCTCACCCCCATTAGCTTGGCTGCTAAGGAACAGGTCAGGGTAATTAACAACTGGTGTGTGTGTGTGTGGGGGGGGAGGGTCCGTCCTTCTGCTATACATGCAGCACCACAGCCGCAATGGGCGAGAGAAGACTGATGGCACCCCTGCTGAGAGCCTGCTCCTTCACTGCTCTCAGCATCAGCACTGGGACCTGAGCAAGGATGGACCCTTGAAAAACTGCCACTGGGCCGCAGCTGACGCAGAGTGACCCACTCGCCGAAATGCTAATGATGACCCTCGATCCGCCTTGCTGCGAAAACAGCAGCATCGATGGGCGAGCGGGGGGTTGATTATCAAAGCCGGAAATGGGGGTCAGAGTCTGTTTGCAGACGGAGAGAGGGAAGGAGAACTGGCCGGCCCACGTTGTCCCACCTAACTACCAGACCATATGAACCACTCAAAGAAAGAGTGATGTTGGAGGCGAGGATGGCGCGGGCTGTACGGCAGCAGCGGGCTGCTGAAGCCTTGTAGCAGGTGCACCCCTGCTAACAAAGCCACGGACCCAGATGGCAATGAGCACACAAGCGCTTAAGGAAACGAGGGGCGATATTTATAGGCTTCTGGCACCAAGTCCGAACCAATCAGCACAGGCAAAGGGGGAAACGGGCTCTGCCTATAGGCTGAGTGATACTTGAGGCCTCCAGTCACAGGGCCTCATCTGGCAAACCTAACTAAGCAATCGGTGAAGGATGATGGATCGAATATCCATCGGTAGTGAACTGCAGATTCTGCAAAAAGGTGCAGTTTGTGTGTGTGAATACATATGATGCATTACTTTATTAAACACTGAGTGCTTATTTTAAATCATTTTACTTTAACATAGCCTGCTTCCATGCATAGGTGCCTCAGAGTGCTTTAGATATACAATACTGTGCAAAAGTTTCAGACAGCCAAAGTAAATGATGTTTAAATGATCTTCATGTTGGTGCAAAACTATGATATTATGCCTGTCAAAGTGCATCACCTTAGTCATTTCAGAGCCTCTCCCAAAATCACCCCAGTGTTTGTAGGAACCGTGCAATACACACGTATTTTTAGACTCCATCACTACCCCACCTCATATAGCTAATCAATATCTCACTGACCGTTTAACTAACTAAATTATTAAATTAAGTAAACTGGTGGCGAAATTTAATAAACACATGGAATGGCTGGGGTGCCCCTGAGGAGAGGTTAGGGAACTGAACTGGTCTTCTAGCCTTGCAACTAACCTCCAACAGTAACTTTTTGGGGAACAGAAGAAATTTTTACTAGATTTTATTGTTACTTTTAATTTGCATGCATTTTAATGCTAAATTGTGTGCTATGTTCTGAGCAAAAGTGCACTTACTACCCAGATTAACAGCTTTAAACATTTCTTTTGACTGCCTGAGACTTTTGCACAGTACTGCATGTATGTAAACAGACACAGTACACAGTGTAAGCAGTAAAGCCAGAAGACACTAGAGGACCAGCGGGTGAAGAAAACAGGTGGAGGTGCAAGGTCAACTCACTTCCATTAACCTTATAAGTTTAATTGGATTTTCAGATATCAGAGGATAGTTAGATAATGTGTCCATGGGGGGTGGGGGGACCCTACCATGGGGGCTAAAGTGACAGTATCTGTGGGTTTTTGGGTTACCTTTCGCCACCGATACACCCCTAGAGCACCGGGCAAGCTTCGATCCAATCCTAAGATCAGCTCCTCTATGGAAACTGAGCCCTGACAGAGCGAGAAGCAGCTCGCCCCATGAAACCCTCACTGCACCAGGATTTCCCATCACTGCCGGCGGGCATGAGCAAAAGTCACTCCATCTCCAGCCTGCTCTGAACAGAAGAACATTAAAAATATTTAAAATGAGATTCTTTTCAACTTGGGTATCATCTTGGGTATATGGATATTTCACATATAAATGACCAGGAAATTATATCTAATTTTGATTTATAGATGGCAACCTATAGATGGTACCTCAACCACGCAACTGCAGGGCTTCATCGTTTGTATCAAAAAAGATTTTCTTGTTTCTGATCAAAACTTGGCCTCATGTCCATGAATCAATACTTAGTTTCTCAGTCACCAGAGCTGATGTTCACAAGAAGAATTCTCCTCACTCTACATCTTTACACCTCAGATGCCACCAGATGTTGCCAGAATGTCCTGAGCGTCCTCTGGCCGAGTGATGCTGAGCCCTGGGTTCATGTGATCTTCTGATAAGGATGGGGAAGAGGGTCAGTTTGAAAAGTTTACAGCCCTGCTGTGATGGATGGTGCGCCGGCCGCCGCAGCAATGGGCTGTTGGGCATGACGGGGGCCTATTCATCAACCCGAAGGCCGCTGTAGGGCCCTCACAGCGGTCACACGGGAGTCTGTCCAAAGGCACACCCAGGCCGTGGCATTGGAAGGTAGACCAATGTTTCCCTCGGCATGTCAAAATAACCCCATGCCGTTTTTCTAACCCCGGGGCAGAGAATCCAATCACAGGGCCTGACCTTCCACCGCAATGCCAACGAAAGCCAGCCTAAGAATCAAATAACCTCTAATCCACCAAACCTTATGGTGGAGATGGGGGCAGAGGTGTCACAGCGTGGTTTCCCAGAATCCCCAGGGGGCCAGGAATTTCTCCTCCGCACCAATACAGATAACATCACCGGGCTGGTCCAAGCATCCATGTCAACAATTACTCTTGCTATAAAAGGCATTTATTTGTACTCTCTACATCTCTTGATTCCATACACGCTGTACTGGTCTGCCCAGAGAAACTCGACACACTTCATCAGCCTCTAAGACTAACAAATTTCAGCAATTACTATACACTCGCTGTCACGCACTGAAATATTCACAACACGTAGGCAGGCACAAACACATAAACAATAATACACAAACATGACTAGCGTCTTTCTGAGTTAGGTTTATAATTTTCCAGTGGCTGTACAGTCCATTCATCCTTCATGACGCCTAGAAATATCCTTGTAAACAATGTTATTTTTCCCTAAGTTGTTTGAATATGGAGAACAAAAAAAAGAAATCAGAATCTATCAGACTAAAAGATGAGATCCAAAACTCTTTTTTACGTTTCCTGCTGATGATAGATGTCTCTGACAGAGCTGATCTCCACCAAAACTCTCTCTTACGTTTCTTCCTGATAAGAGGTTTCCCTGACAATGCTGATCTTTCCTGAAATCAGCACAATACAGGTGCTCAAATAAACAAACCACACAACTAGCCAACCCAGAAATGAAGGTCCTTAGCATTCTTCATCTTGTCACAGAATGATTCTCTTGAAACCCAAGGCCACGACAGCCCAAGGCCCGGTGAGGAAGGGAGTCTGAGCGAGGCGACCCTACCGTCTTTCCTGTAGAGAGCAATCTCCACCTTCCGCTCCTCAGAGCCAAGCAGCGCCTGGGCCATCTGCGCGACGGCCAGCCGCTTGGTGTGTGGGCCATACAGGAAGTCGCAGGTGCACGGCTTCTGCATGACCTCTGAGCGTGTGTAGCCGCACAGGGCGCAGAAGCCATCACTGCAGAAGATGATGGCGCAGTTTTCGACACGCGCATTGGCGATGATGAACTTGCGACCTGCGCAGAGGGGGGGGGGGGATTAATGGCTCTTCCAATTATCTTGCTGTTTATTAAAAGTTCTACATTCATGTTTTCTCTAGCTATAGCAAGTCGTGCCATGCAAGGAGAAGATTTAGACAAGATATAAAAATTATAGGTGATTTAATGTTTTTCCCCCCCTGGAAATGGATTATTTTAAACTAAATATTAACAACCTCCCACACAGCACTGACCAAGATCAGCAGTTAGAATACAGATGGATGGATTGTTATTAACAGCATTCCAAGCAGGGTGACCCTTGCCCTGTGTATCCTGAAAAAGCTCCACGATCAGGATGGATGGATGGATACAAATAACCTAGTTATCTCGAAATTAAGAGATCACAGAGTATCACAGAAAGTTAAAAAAAATTCAGAAGTCTTTATTCCAGCCATCTGTGATCTCTCACTGCCAGTGAACCTCAGAAGACATTTCACCTTAATTAGCAGAGGTCTCTCTGGTACCTCATGTAGCTTTAGTTTGTTTTCTTGCACTTTGATGCCCGAGGGCCTGAAGAAGAGAGCCGTCAGCCCCCACTTACACAGCATCCCACGGCTGCACGGCTGGACGCTCAAAACAATACCTCAGCTTGGCCTTGTACGTGACACCGTACTCCTCTCTGGCAGCCGAGTGGGGAGTGTGTTAGCCTCCCTGAGCCAGCATGTACATTCACTCCATTCAAGGCTCACTTTTCTTGCTGAGGAAGATTCCAATAAGATGAGCGACACTTACCGGAAACACAATGACTGTCTGGCTCTAACGAGAAACAGAATATATTCCCTTAATAATGCCCGCTAGGTTGCTTTAAATCTGGGGGGGGGTTGGGGGGGATGAAGGTGACACAGTGGGTAGTACGGTTGCGTCACACCTGCAGGGCTGAGGGCTCAAATTCTGCCCCCCATCATGTGCAAGTCCACCCCAGTCCAGAAACATGCAATCAGATGCATCGTGTCTGTAAATTGCCTGTGGTGTGTACAGGTTTGTGCCCTGCAATGGACCGGCATCCCGTTTAGGGTACACCCCAGCCTTGTGCCCTGCGCTGCCTGGGATAGGCTCCAGAGCCTACAATCCAGGCCAGTATAAGCATCGGGAATATGGATTGATGAATATTAAAACTTATTCCAGCTGAAACAGTGCAGGGCACCACGTTCAGAGCGACTCGTGTAAATCACGACATCATTCAGTGCCTCAGGTACCCTCCTCACACCTTCCACCATGGAGCTCCACACGTTTGAAATGTTTTCTTTCCCATATTTGGTGTCTTAATAGGGCCGAGTTGGAATAAAATCCCACCCCCCCGCTCAAGGATTAGACTGCCAAAGGAAAACGCTTCAGCAGCTAGATGCTTTTTCAGTTTGCTCACATAATTGTGCACGGGGCCTTGCAATGCCTGAAACTTTGCGGACGTAAAAATTTGACCTAAAAAAGGAATCCTTTCCTCAGCGCGTGGTGTTTGGCGTCCCCTCCACCCCCCCCCCCACACAAAAAATAAGCACGGGGAGCCACGGATCTCGGTTGCATTGTCACGAAACAGAGGTTTATTTAAACGTCGAGTAATAGGCTAGTAAAATAAGGTGCCATTTCAGAGCTGGCGGCAAGAGGGATTCATACAGCCCTTTCGAAACACTCTGCTTCTGTTAAATCAACTGCCTGCTGAAGGCCAGAGCTGAAGACAACATCTTATTTTAGCATCGGCTGTCAAGTAAATCACTTAGAAGATTATTCTATTATTATAGATAACCATGTGCTCCAGCGCCTAAGGACGTGTTTGAGGTCATGGGGAGTTTTACACTCCCTGCCGGAGTCATTTAAGAGCGGACAAACAATCCATGTGCAAAGGGGAAGGATGGGGGATTAGTCAGCGATTCCAGAGCCCTCGCTTTCTAGGCAGTGGGCAGACGCAGGCCATCTGAGTTGAAGTGGCCTGGACGGGGGTCTTGGCGTGAATCGGACATCCATGCCTCTTAAACCCCCACCCACCACCCATCCGTAAAGCCCGGCGAGCAGGCCCTGTTGCCTGTGACAACAGCAGCCCCCCAGGGAATTTTATGCGGCAGCTGCTGAAGACTAGAGAACAAAGAAGCAGCAGACTTGATGCTGCACACGAGCGCGCGTGCAGATGCACTCATAGACACACGCAGCACAAACAGTCATTCGCCACAATGAGTCCTATACAGGACACAATGTAAGGTTCAGGATATACTACATACCCCAGGACAGCTGTGAATCAGCAGTGATATCTTCATATCCTACAACTATCTACATATCCCACAAATTATACCTTCATAATTTATATTTCTACAGCTTTGCTACAGTCAGGGATGTAGCTTAAAGGTAAAGTGAGGCATATTACATTTAGAAACAGTAAGTTGTTATAATTAATGGCTTGGTGCTTGTATCAAAGACAGTATAATATTTGCAGTTCAATAATGAATGAAAAGAATTAATGAAAAAATGTCAATGAAAGATATCAAGTTTGTATCACAATTTAGCCTCTGAAAACCACATGCAGCACTTTACTGTGAAAGCATGGTTCAACACGTTAAGGGTCTGTGATGAGATGGTTGCTGGTTCAGATCCTAGGGAGAGTGATTTCAATGTTGGGCCCTTAAGTAAGGCCCATAACCCCAATTGCTCCAGGGATTGGCTGATGGTTTTTCTTTGGATAAAAGAATCTCCTATATAAGTTCTTATGGCTATGTGGAGTTTGCCTTCATGCTCTTCCAGAATCCTGGATCCAATGAAATATAAAGTTATGGGATATCCCTGCAGATAGAAAAATGTTTGGGTTTTGAAGAGAGTAGAAGAGAGGGTTATATGAAGGCCAAAATAACACTACCTAAGCCCACCCAAGAGGATCCATGCATCCTATGCAGGCTGTACCCCAGCCTTGTGCCCTGCACTGCTTGAGATAGGCGCCAGACCCCCCCCCCCCAACCCTGCTCAGGATAAGTGGTTATAAGATAAATCAATAGAAAATGAGAAGCACCTCCCGCAAAGTCCAAAATAAACTAACGAACAAACTCGGTGAGAAGAAAATCGAACAAAGATGAGATGATTACTGTTCACGTTACACAGAAATAAATATTTAATGCGGACAGCAAGAAAGAGCTTCCAAAAGAGAGAGAAGACTCTGACCTTTCCCGGTCGGAAAACCCTTAGGTGCGTTCTGCTCTCAGCCTGTCAAGGGAGACAGTGACGGAATGCCAGCACAAGTCCCCTTATCTGCTAGTTCGTAATGAGACTTCAGAGCCAGTTTTATATGGAGACAAAGAGCAGATTAAAAGAAGAGTCTGTCCTTATGAAGAGCCTCAATAACCACTTCACCAAGCGAGCATGTCTCACTGTTCTACCATCTCTCAGGGGGCATCTCCCTGGCATCCAGCGGCTATCTGCTAGCACTTCAGAACCCTCAAACTCCCTGCATGTGCCGGCCAAGCATGCCAGAGCACACGCGTGCCCCCGTCCATGTAAGGCATGCCATGGATGATCCTGTGAGGGACCAGAGGTCGACAGTGACGGTCTCCCATCCAACTCCTACCAGGCAGCTGATAAATGGGAACCCTGGCGATTTAGTGGTAATCAGAAGTGAAATTCAAACCGAAAGCCTTCGCTGAAATTTAAGCCAGCGCTTCACTTTGAAACAGACGCTATCTTATTGGGGAGCAGCATCCCGTTTTGTACCCGCCGACCCATCAAGCCCCTCACACTGCCAAACCCAAGCTGGTTCTGTCTCACTAGATTTTCACATCACTCCTTTATTCTCAACAAAAGCCATCTGGACTAAGATGCAGCATCTCCATGTTCAAATGCAATTCAGTGAGCAAAACACTCTGCTGTATTGTTACTTTCTGTCCCATTACATCTCACAAAACAGAAGAAGTGCTCGCAGAAAAAAAAATTACTACTTCAGGAAAAAAAAAAGTATTTTCAATTTACTTTCCTGACAAAGGAAATAATGCAGAACATTAAAAAAATGCAGTTTTTATCTTCAGACCAAAATTTTCATCTGCTCTATGAAACAAAGTGCATCTTATCAAACAAACTACCCATTCGGTGCCAGCCAACACAGGACTGTCCAATGCCCGAAGGAGAATAATATTCAAAATGAAAAACAAACACACGACACTAGGAAATGGGGTCACAGATGCCGTGTGATTTTCCTTAATAGCGATACATTTGGATGCATGACTTACAGGTGAACGATAATGCATTTTCTGAACAAAACTTGAAAGATTTCCGAGAACCCAGTTATCCTTGCTAGAATGAGACAGACAGTGCGAACAATCTTGCAGAATTCCTGACCTCAAGGTGATATATCTGGGGTTTTCTTTCTATGAATTTCTGTATATCAGCCCTTAACACACCGTGTTACTATTAATTTGTTCATTAGCGAAGGGCTTCTTACTGTGTTTTATCTTAATACCCTCTTCTGGGCTTCGGAGACCAGAAAAGTGCATGTTAACAAAGTAAACACCAGGAATCGCTCTTAGACCTCACAGAACTGCTCAGCTGTGGCATGTGTTTGTTTACGAGGCCTCCGGGAGGCTCTCGGGGAGAAGTGGCCAGGGCTTCCAGTTAGACACAGCTCACGGCTGAGACGGTCCACCGGACCGCCTCTTCTTTCCGGGATCCACAGACTACTCCTAAACGGAAGCAATAAAGTGATACTCCTCCACCCAGTTGAGCTCTCTCCCCTAAACTGTTGGGGGCTATAAAACGACACGACAACATGAGTGCTCTGGGGTAACATGGTGCGACGGGACAGTCGATGGCAGAGCACCACAGGTACAGGGGTCAGGGCCGTGTGGCCCTGGGAAATCTTTTTTTAACCCGGAGTGGCTCCGGCGTATTTGGACAGCAGGTCTCGGTGTGTCACCCTGCGGACAGCTGGTGGCGACCCCGACAGGGATGAGCGTGGGATGAGCACTGCTGGTTAGTGCCGCTCTGCTGCCAGGCACGGTGACTGGCGTATAATGGGCTGCCACTGCATACAGAATCTCTGAATCGCTATTCTATCCTCAGTCACTGCTCAGCAACATGCCAACTATGTGTAAAGTTTGCCCCCCTGTAGCAAGTCATATCAGCAAAAACTCTGTAACTAAACTTCCCAGAGCCAGCAGGACACATTCAAGAAGCAGAGGACAGCTATCCCCTAATTCAGGACAGCGTCTTTGATATGGATGTAGGGGACCGAGTCAGCCATCTCCATGGGCGATCCCCGGGAAACAGAGCTATCAGCTGCCCAGGTTGCCTGGGCGATGGTGTGTTTTGCACACATGAGGGCAGCATTTAATATCCTTCCCAGCCCCTATCATCATATGTGTTTTATTGCATGGTGCCTGTTGGGAAAGCAAAAACAAATATCAGTTATCAGGACATTCAAAAGGGTTTCCAGGTAGTTTGTCTCATTACCGCCTGCAAAGTAATGAATATGGAACATTTACGCAGGAACAAGGCGATTGTTCCTCATTTGTCAAACATTTTCAGACTGTCTAGAGAACGATCAAACAACGACAGCCAGCCCCAATCCCACTTTAACCCTTCATTGGCTCCACCACCTCTTTGGAGATCTTCTTACCAAAGATATTAAACTCAGGGCAAAATATTTAAAACTGAAAAATGTTATTTAATTAGCCAAATGCTAAATACAACATTTCCAAATTTCTGGACATACTTGTGATAGATTCTATTGCCTAAATTACAGATGAATCATTCACATACCTAAAAAGATTTCTAATCTTAAGTTTGTTTGCATTTCTCATAGCATAATATTACATTGCAATAAAACATCTAAATAACTATGTTTAAGCAGAATACATTTGCTCAATGTGGGCCTGATTTCAATCCATTCACATAACCATGCTTCATATAACCACTATCAGAGCTGTAGAATGTACCAAGGCAGTGATAACTACTAAATTATCTTTACCCCTCTTCAATGTTTTTCACTCATTCTAGTTCAGTTTTTTCCACATAATTTGTTTACCATGCAAATATGGCACAGAGATGGCACCCGTACACCTTCAACCCACACGCAAATGTGCAGAGAAACCTAAAAACCACAGAAACGACGCTTCCGAGCATCATCTTGGCACCGTGACAGGTGTAAGCCCTATGGGAACTGCACAGAGGCCCAAAAAATAAGGATGGAGATATAGGAGTCTTAATGGGTACTGAGACGTGTCGTCCCATTACTGCATTCACACGGACAGAACATAGTCACAATGGGGGTTACGCAGTTAAACACGGTGTCTGCCCAGGGGTTTAACAGCCCTACCACAGCAAAGAATGCTATAAATACATTCAAAGCATGCTTGGTATAGCCGATTTTAAATAAGTCATATATTTCATTTAACATTACATTATATTAAAACCAGTTAATTCTTTCCTGGCAGCGCAAGATATAATATTTTTAATAAGTTTTTATCTCCAAACGCATCAAAAACAAAAATTATAAGTAAAATTTGAATACTTTTGAAATACTTCTGCACAGTGAAGGTTTTTGCACACTGAGGACAGTAGGAACCAACAAATCACATATGGCACAGACTAATCTGTTGGTTTGTTTCCGCTAGGTTTAATCATCCACCCGGTCACGCTAATTTAATTATAATGAGACTAATCGATAAACTCAGTTTTAATGGTGCGACGAAGTTAAATAAATTTCCAACTGTACACATAAAATTACTTTAATATATTTACCAGATTGTTCTTTTTAATAGATGTGTCATTCATTTGTACAATACGCCTAAAACCACCGCTTTTCTATATGATTCGCGACTACATTTCAATTAGTTATCATTTTGTTATATT
Organism: Mormyrus iriodes; assembly: GCA_011763525.2. Taxonomy (NCBI): domain Eukaryota; kingdom Metazoa; phylum Chordata; class Actinopteri; order Osteoglossiformes; family Mormyridae; genus Mormyrus; species Mormyrus iriodes. The sequence goes on from JAAGVU020000032.1 coordinate 12,091,090, forward strand.
ATAATCAAGTTTAAGATGTATACACTGGGCATTTGAAACAAACTGTATCAACGTCCAATAATCCTACTGAATCAGACCGCACTCTGTAGAAGTGAGGTTAATTTCTCCACTAAAAACTAAGGAAATATATACATGCAAATAAAATGATAATGAGAAAAACTGCTTCTGGGAAAAAACAACATCTTTTTTCCAAAACACTGATTGGATTTAATGCACAATGTGCCGCTTACGCTGAAAAACAAAACCATTAAAAGGGACCACAGAAAACGTTGAGTTCTAGCTCAAGATGTTTGTTTGTGCATGATTTTGTATGAATATAATAAACGTAGGTTAAATAGACAGTAACTCGTGTAAAATAAAGTGAGAATCACCCAGGACTGATTAAACTTACAGTAAGGTCACATAAATACTTTTCCCGTGAAAAAGTTCTCAGCGGCACTAGCTGTATTTTTCTTGTTTACAAGCAGTAACTGACTTCGAGATGAGGGTCTTTTTTATTTCCTCTTATTTTTGTTTCTGATCCCTTTAATACACCCACGATCGTAAACACACACACGCACACACGTGCATTCAAAGACCGTTAGCGTTTTAATGAAATCAATAAAGGCGGTTTGGATTAATTTGGGACTACACGTTTCTTCCCAAATTTAACATCAAATATAAAACTGAAAGCCTTCGGACATTATTGCAATTTAAACATCTGCCATTCGAACTTGTATCACCAAAGCCATAACTTACTTTAACTATAGTGGGATTAATTGTCAAAAAACCTGCCAGCTGTTTTTATTGGTTACCCCACAGGCAGTACAGTAATAACCCTCAAAAAACCAATTTCGCTTTTTTTCTAAAAATGAACTGTACTGCTATAAAGTGCATCAAAGCGTGGACGCAATTTCCTACGGAACCTCCATTTGAATCCATCAGAAGTGAAGAATGCATACAGCATGCATTATAAATATATTTAGATAATATCAATGTATTATAAATGGTGGTCTTACTCTGGCCTTCGAATTTCCGGATGATGGTGTCCAGGAAAGTGTTTTGCGGCGCCACGTGTCCCCGTCGCACAGGCATCCTGGTCCCAGTTCACGGCTGGAGCTGCGGGGAGTCTAGGGAGCCGAGGCGTCCTTCACGCGCGGTGCAGCATGCAGCGCTTGGGGCGCCCTCCTCAAGCGGGGCAAGTGCTGCGCTCCGCCACTTGACGCGACTCTCGGAAACTTTCGATGAGAAACAACAGGCAGGTCAGGACGGGATCGATGAGACGTGCAAACGAGCCACTGCTTATTCTTCATGGAGAGCCCCTTTCCAGGTCTTCCGGGATGAAGGGCACCTATATGTTTACGTCCTTTTTTTCCACTCCCCCCTCCCCGGGTCTGGAATGGTAAGAGGATGCCCTCCCCCTGTCAAGCGAGGGCGCCGGGTTACTTCGTGTCTTGTGTTATGGAAAAGTCCGACACAGGCTGACCGAGCTGCCCAAGGAGGCACGGACACTTTGCCATTTCTGAGTGAGATACCGCTCCGTCCCGCCGCTGTTTGTGCGCTCCTTGCGCCGGTGCCCCAAGGGAAAGGCGAGAGTCCGCTCAGATACGCCCGGATGCAGCCGCGCTGGGACGTCTTCTCTCCCGAGCGCTCTTCACTCTCCACCGAGATGATCTCAGCTCCCCGGGAGCGGCACCTCTTTAACCCTTCATTATCTTACTGTTAAAATAAGCAATGCCTTCATTTGACATCTAATTGTAACACAACGCACGATAAAATACTAAACAATTAACTACGATTTCGATATTATTAACATCAGTGCCTTAAGTGGGAAACACAGGTGACAGTGTTTCCCTTGTTCTTCAGTACCGGCAGATTATAATAGGCGCCGGTACTCTGAACAGAAAAAAACAAAGTGCCTACTTCAAGCAGCGATTAACGTAGCAAGAAAATATTTGGACATCTAACTTGGCTAAAAGATATTGCATGCATAGTCTTTGTAACTATGTATCTATATTTATGTTTAAACGGTTCCCTTTTAAGCCATAGCTATTAAGCTTGAATTAGTCTTATTCATTTCTTAAACGCCAGAGAGACCCTAAAAGTTACCTCACAGGTGTATCTGCGTGCACAGGTGCAGGCTCGCGCAGGTCTCCGCGCGCCAAAGACGCGTGATACCGCTCGTACTCCTGCCGCCCCTCCGCTCTCCTAAGATTTACTGACATATCACGAGGCCGCGGTGTTCTAACAAAAAAACGCTACCGGCGGCGTTTCAATTGCAGCGATTTTTAAACGAGACTCACCTTTCCTTTAATTTTTTTGGTCACATGGACTTGTGAGTTTGTAGGGGAGGACGCAGTTTTTACCTTCGTTTCGCCAGAGATTCGGACAGTGCCAGACACGTCACTGCGCGTGCGAGCGCAATGGATGCGGAGTTCCCTGATCGTCACTGAGCGACGGACAATAGCGTCGAGCCGGGGATGCCGTTTTATCCACCCCAATCGCTACATTTCGCTATATTTTTAATATGATTACTTTCCATGCTGCTTTGGTCCCTTTCGTTCTCCAACTATGCTATGAAAAGAGGCGTTAATGTATGTGTTATTTTTGCGCACATCACGTAAATATATTGCTGTAACAAGCCCACTTATAAGCGCCCCCTCCCATTCCCTTTTGTGTATGAGACGGGGAAATCCGTGCGCCACGGGCGGCGTCCTCAACTGCCTTTTCTCGGCTCCCATATTTAGGCACAGACCCACACACAAAGCTCCATTAAGGCGCCCCCTAGCGTCTGTAGCAATACCCCACCCATTACACCACCATATCTACAGAAACACAGAATCCAATATGTATATCCACAAACTTATTTAGTTCTTTTTTAATAAGTCACATTTTCTAAGAATTGTACTTATTTGAATGTACAGGATGCTTTCACCTAGGCGTTGTCGGAAGTTTTTAGGCACCGGGCCCTGCTACTTTAGTATTAGATAGCGATTCAATTCGGTCGTGTATTATTTAGGCGCGGCATTAAAATTTCTTGAACGAAACTCTTTTAAAGAGGTAGATACTGAATATGAAATGAATTGTGTATTTTTTTCTTTATTTACTTTGTTACTAAAATATGGAATGCAGCGTGACTGGCTCATTGGGTAGCTCGGTTGCTTCACATCTCCAGTGTTTGGGCTCCAGATCTTGCCTCCACTCTGTACGTGTATGTAGAGTTTGCATGCTGTCCCTGTATTATGCGTTTTTCCTTCTGTGGGCCAAAGACATGACGCTTGGTTGATTGGCATCTTTAAATTGCCCTTAGTACGTTTGTGCCCATTGATGGACTGGCATCCTCTCCAGGGTATACCCCAGTGTTGCGCCTTATGTTGCCTGGGACTGGCTCCAGCTCCCTCCTCCCCCACATGAGTGCATAGAACAGTGTTTTTCAATCCGGTCCTAGGGACCTACAGCCGGTCCAAGTTTTTACTCCCTCCAAGCTCCCTGCCAGACAGTCTACATTTTTGCTGCCTGACAGCTCAAAAACATGAACTGCCCGTGGGTCCCCGAGGACTGGATTGGGAAACACTGCTGTAGAAGATGGAGGAATACAACAAAATAGAGTACTTATATTGTCTAACACTGCATTTTTTATGTTTTCTTTGTTTTGCTTTTTACAAGGCGTAGTACCAGTGCATCAAAGTGTGGACAGCCTGTCCACATTTTTGCTCCGTCTAAGCTACCTGCCAGACAGTCCACATTTTTGCTCCGCCTAAGCTACCTGCTAGACAGTCCACATTTTTGCTCCCAGAATCTGCAGTGAAGAATGCACATTACACACATTATAAATATATTTAGATAATATCAATGCATTATAAATGGGGGTCTTACTCTGGCCTTCAAATTTCACGGATGATGGTGTCCAGGAAAGTGTTTTGCGGCGCCACGTGTCCCCGTTGCACAAGCATCCTGGTCCCAGTTCACTGCTGGAGCTGCGGGGAGTCTAGGGAGCCGAGGCGTCCTTCACACGCGGTACAGCATGCAGCGCTCAGGGCGCCCTCCTCAAGCGGGGCAAGTGCTGTGCTCCGCCACTTGACGTGACTCTTGGAAACTTTTGATGAGAAACAACAGGCAGGTCAGGACGGGATCGATGCGACATGCAAATGAGCCACCGCTTATTCTTCATGGAGAGCCCCTTTCCAGGTCTTCCGGGATGAAGGGCACCTATATGTCTACGTCCTTTTTCCACTCCCCCCTCCCCGGGTCTGGAATGATATTTTTTTGTTGTTTTTTTACAAGGTATAGTGTTAGTGGGTCAGGGGGAAACTAGTAGCAAAATGACCATGGTGCAAACATGGCATGAATTCCAACACACTGCTGACTGTTTCTGTGGCATTCTGGAAAATCCACTCCACACCATGTCCACTAGTGGAGCTGGGACCTGTCCATGGTGCTGGAGGAAACCTTAAACACTGGGCCCTGTGGTCTGGATTAGTGCAACTGGTGGTGGAAACAGGAAATGACCATCTTGGTCTTCTCTCGTTCTCCTTGCTTGGGTACAAAGATTTGTGTTAATTATAATAGATTTAAATTTCAAGTTTAAATTTTACTAGAATCTACTAGAACACTGCAGAGTAAAAAAGACAAACTAAACTGAACAAACACTATTTGCAATGCAGGGGAAACCAGTGGAACGAGGGTGGGGGGATACCCCCCAATATTTCATTTGGCTTTATTCATCCCCTCAATAAATAGACCTTTGTGTTTAAATTATTGTTTTTCCACCCCAATATCAAACTTTCTCCTACACCTTTGATTCCATGAACAATAAAATATTAAAGAAATAGAGCCAAACATCACAGCAGAGATTCCGAGTGACAGAAAGCTGCTTCTGGTCCATATGCACACCCAGTGCGCGAAGTTGAATTCCAAATGCCATTGCTCCTCTCCTTCAGTATACGTGTTTAAAATAGTATCCTAGAGTCACACAGATTCTCTCAGATTCTATCAAGCTGGGCAAATCCTCTCGTCACCGAGACATCCCCGAGGCCAGAGGCCTTTGTCGGTATCTGCACTCTACACGAGTGGGCCTGCTGCCAGCGGAGCGAGAGGTTGCTCTCCAGAACAGTACTGACTCTCAGGTCGTATTTTACACGGCCAGCTCTCTTTTCAGCAGTGCAGAAGGTCACTAGCACACATGATATCTCCTCCACCTCTGCTAACTGTCTCTTACCTTCCATTTCTCAGAGAATCTGCTCCTGGTCCCTGTCTATTCCTCTCATTTATTATCATTTTTCTTATTATTTTTCTTGCATCAGCAATGGGTGCCCAAGGTCATGGATTCACATCTGGACAGCAGAGTAATCATATCACAGCTGGGCCCTTGACTAAGGGCCTTAACCCCATCCCCTCTAGGGACACTGGTTGATCCTGCTGTTGGTCAAAAGTATTTGCTAAATAAATAAATGTGACAAAATGTGGATATTCAAATAAACCAAAACTAAAACTAAAGGGCACTGGAATTAGCAATGGGCAAGCACTACTTCATATCTCCTTTTTCCACTTCACAACTTACTTACATGTCTTAGTATTATTCTAAGACAACCAAATATCGATTGGTGCATGTGTTTTGCTCAGAAGTACAACAGCAGCCCCTTTGGGGACTTTACACCACAACATTTTGGTCAGATGCCCAGTAGTTTAAATGCTATGCCACCTAACGCCCCATACCTGCAGCACGACTCAGAAAAACACGGGCAATAGGCCAGTTTGTAGCCGATGCTTAAACTTTATTGACAACATATTAAAAGCTGTACAGAATAACAACCTCAGTGAGTTTCATAAAGCACTCTATAGCAAGGGAATCCAGTCATATAATGACTACAGGCTACAGTGAAACTTCATTTTCGGACTCAGGAAAGAGACAGAGGGCTCTCTGGCTGTCCAGGGATGTCCATTCATCCCACTAAGTGAGATCAGCGTCTGGACAAGTCCCCACCTGCAAGGAGAAAAGATTGGTGTGAAGGTTGGTGCACATTTGTGATTTCTAGTAAAGTTGGTATTAATAACATTGGTAAAACACTTCACTATTGCATGTTTCTTTAAATTATGGTACTTATTAAAAACTAGTCCACTCGACTGCGACACTGCATTAGGGAGAGAGAGAGTGGTCAGGGTGAGGTCCATTGGGATTGGTCAGGTGGGAGTGATCAGGTTAAGAGCCAATGAGATCAAGCAGGGCTAGCTTGGTCATGGTGAAGACCAATGAAAGAGATCAAGGTGACAGCAGTCAGAGTGAACACCACAGGGAGTGGTCAGGGTGACAACAGTCAGGGTGAGAAAAAGTGTGAGTGGTCAGGGCGAAAGAGAGGCTGAGAGGTGGTTAGGGCAAGAATGGTCTGGGTAAAGTCCATGTGAGACAGCCAAGGAGTATGGTCCACACCCTGACAGCTGGAGCATTCGCAGCTGTGGATGACAGGAAGCACCACCGGCTCAGTCTCCCCGCTCTCGCACTGCAGGCTCAGGAAGCGCACGGGGCTGCGGGGGTCCAGCCGGTAGCTGCAGCAGTCACAGGAGGCCTGCAGGTAGGGCTCCTGAGGGACAAGGTGGCACAGAGCCAGTCAGCCTGTGTTTGTATCTGTGACACAGTGGCTGTTCACCTGCGCGGGTGCTTACAGTCAGAAGAAAGAGGACCCCTCCCATATTTATTCCCAGATGCATTCATCATATCAGCATTCACATTCAAATCAGAGCAGAAACACCCTCGATCTGGCCAATACCATCATAGACACACCTCCAAAATGACATCCGTCCCAGACAGACAGCGCCCCTTGCAGTAGCTGACTTCCACATCGTCCAGGCGACAGTTGCCCTTGGTGATGTTCCTGACCTCGGTATAGCGACGACATTGCGCCTCAGGTTCCCCTGGGGACGGATAGGTGAAAAATTGTCTACACACATTTCTGTCTATAGAATACATATTCAACGCAGATGAAATGTAAAATAAACATAAATATGCACACAAAATAACTGTTTGGAACACAACCAAGGAGAAAAAATGTTCTCCTACCTGGAAACTCCACTCTGCACACTGGACAGCAGCTTCCTGGTTCCAGAATCTTCACTTCCCCCTTAGTAAGGAAAACCAGAGGTCAGCCCGACAATCCCAGTGCAAAGAACTCCAGTTCCAATCCATTAAAACGTCCATGTTTATGATGCACCATGTTTTTAAATATTTTTATTGCAGTTTTTTGCCAAGCACTAATAAGGCCAAACGAGGCCGAGGCGGCATAAACAGGAACGAACCGGACTTTGGATTAATTGCTTCTCCATTAAAATTCCAGAAACTGTAACATTTATTTCACAGAAGATAAAGAAAAAGCAACGACAGTAAGTTAAAATGGTTAGCTACCTTAGTCTTGTCATAGGTGTAGCAGTAAGAGTGACAGAACAGCTCCGTGACAAAGAGAAATATCAGAACTTTTGTGGAGACAATCCCACACACTGTGGTGGGAAACTCACCTCCTCACAGTGCGGGGGGGGGCACCCAGACCAGCACTGCTTCAGCCCGTTCACGCAGCGGCACGACTGGCACCCCTCCGCCCACTCTGATCCTGCCTGTGCCAGGACATTTATGGTGGGTGGAGGGGTGGGAGTGGGGTGCAGGGACAGTGGTTGTTGAAATTTCTGCTCTGACTAATGCGTATAATTTCATTACTTCAATATTCCTCTCATTTGGAAATCCATCTCCAGCTCTGCCAAAGCTCATTAGCTATTACAGCCTAGCCACTTACACGTGGGTGAGTTATTAATCTATGTTCTACAGGGCATAAGCAGATCACCGCCTCATTTCCCGAAATAAACACGCGAATGCAATGAGACCCCCACAGTCGGGTACCTCTCGGAGCGTCCCGGCCTCCTGGCACTCACAGAGAGCGGCGATCACGCACTCGCCCCTACTGCTGCGGTATCGACCCTCCTGGCACACGCAGCCCTCCCCCACTCCCACCCCGGGGTCGCCGCAGATAGGGGGTGTGGCCTCGTAGATCTCAGCACAGCTCCTCTCACAGTGGGATGCCGCCCCTGGTCCGCTCCTTCTCCAGCGCTCTCCTGAGGGGCACTCTGAAAGAGATGGGGGGGGGGGGGCGGTCATCCAGTCAGGCCATTAGCGTGGCCAATTCCCCAACGCAAATTCCAGGCCTTAAAAACAAATCAATCTAAAATCAAAATCTGGGAGAGCAGTTTGTGTAACATGATATAAACAGGGCCGACTCAAGGTATAAGAGAACTAAGCTGCTGCTCAGGGACCAGCGGCCACCAGGGGGCGCCCCATCCAATCAGCCTGTCAGAATGGGAATGAAGATGACAAATGACAACTGGGTTAATCAAATTTTGCTTACAGCCCCAAAATGGGTTGGGCCAGCCCTGGATATAGATTATGATGTGCACAAGGTATTGTCCAAAATGCCTTAGTCGCTGATCGCTGGTCAGGTGGCACCTCACAAGGTCTCTATTCTTTACACACTACGGACCACAAGACGTCAAGGAGAAGCCTGCATGGAGAGGAGGAGCAGGAGCAGGCGGCGTTTGATGGCCAGTGAGTGCTAGATGGTTCCGTGGGAGGCACTTCTACAGCAATCAGCACAAGGAGCCTGGCTAACGCAAGGCTATCGCCCCCGTGAGCGAGGTGAGCATGACCCGGCCGGCGCCGCAGGTCCCTGACAACCCTCGGGGAGATGTAGAGCACTTAGTCATGCCGGGGCTTTGTACTTTACTTCATAACAAGTATAACTTTACTGTGCACGACGCACCACATGATTGCGGCTTATGAAACGTTTTTAAAACATCCCTGGAAGGTAGAGTGATAAAAGAAGCCAGTGTATGAGCAGTCCTCTGTTTGCCAGGGTTATTATCCATAACGAAAACTAATATTATAGGAAAACATGTTCATAAACTGAAATAAAATAAGATAAAAATACAGAAGTACAGCTAGATGAAAACTGCAAACAATGCTTCTGAAACTAACTGAAAGAAACTAAAAACAAGCAACAAATACTTTCTGATGCCGTTTTTAATATTAGCTAAAGTAATTTATCTTTAATAACCATTTTGAGGACCTTAATACACAGTGTGCATTGTGTATTCATGTCGGATTCTTCAATGATCAGACACATTTTTCAATCCCTAGAAATAGAATTACTAAAATGTAAACTGAAACTAAAATACATAAAAACTAAACAGGCAAGGGAAGTTCATTTATACAGCACATTTTCAAAGATAGAGGTCATTTAAAGCGCTTTACATGAAATAAAAGATAAACAGAAACATATCTTTAACACAGAAGCTAAAAACTAATAAAACCCCACTGAAAACTAAATGAAAAGTAAACTGGATTTCAAATGAAAATTGAAAATGATATAAAAATAGAAACTAAATTAACAACTCAAAAATATAATAACACTGCTGTGTGCTCACCGCAGTCGGGCCTCGAGCAGGGCCGGGCGCGCGACGAGGGCCCCTGACACTCTGCCCCCCCGTACCGCCGGGCCTGTAGCTCCGCCCGCTCAGACCGCTGCACCCCCGAGCCACAGGTTGTGGAGCAGGGGCCCCATTCGGACCAGCTACCCCACTCACAGTCCACTGTAGGGGCGGGGGAGAGATCAAGACAGAATCAAGGCATGACAAAGACACACCATCCATCGACCTTCTGTAACCGCTTATCCTATTCAGGGTCACGGGGGGTCTGGAGCCTATCGGCACAAAACAGGGAATAACCCAGGATGGGGCACCAACCCATCACAGGGCACAGTCACACACCATTCACACCTACAAATAATTTGGAAACTCCAATTAATCTCAGTATGTTTTTGGACTGTGGGGAGAAACCGGAGTACCCGGAGGAAACCCCACCACGACACAGGGGAGCATGCAAATTCCACAAGGACAACATGCAAATTCCACACACATGGAGCCATGTTGGAGACTTGAACGCAGGTGTGATGCAGCAGTGCTAACAACGGCACCACCATGCCGCTCAAGACACGCCATCCACTTGGCAAATTATTATTATAAAGATTATTATTAATAGGACAGGTTATTAAATCTACACCAACATGACAGAATTATCATTAACAGAAAACAGGCCTGAGTTACACCTCAATATCATAAACTCACAGTGTTTAAATCTACATTAAAGCATCTCATGTCTTGCATATTAAATAGAGGTGTATCTTCCCCATAATATGAAACAGACTCTCCTGAGTTAACCTGGGTCGTGATGGAGTTAACGATCCAAGTAATGGCAAGAAGGGACGTGACTCTCACCATCGCAGGGATCTTCAGTGCAGTTAAACACGCCGCCTTGGCAAACGCTTAAGACAGGCAATGGGGGGGAGTGATTAGCACCCAGGTTGGGCTCAGGCATAATAATAATAGTAGTAGTAGTAATAATAATAATAATAATAATAATAATAATAATAATAATAATAATAATAATAATATGAGGAGGTTAAAGCAGAGGAGCGGGGGTACCAGGTGTTACAGAGATGCTGAAGGACCGTCCCAGGAAGGAACTCCTGCTTCTGCTCCTCGGAGGTCAGGTTCAGGGGCCCATTGAGCGAGAAGGGGGAGCAGGGACACGCTTCATGAGGAACGCAGGATCCCTCAAGCAGGACCTTCAGGGGGAAAACAGGGCACTTAAACTGCTAAACGACCTCAAAGATATCCGGCTGGAGAATCTCAGAGGCATCTGATCTCACGCCAAGACAGGAAGATCTCCAAACCCTCAAACCACACACTCTACTAGAAGGACCTCTGCAACGTCTGACCACACAGCAATGCCGGCCATCCTCCAGCAGATGGTGATCTCACAGACCTTGCCGGGTGGGCAGGTGCAGCCTGGTTGGCAGGGTCCCGGCACACACTGGGTCTCAGGCCACAGGTCCTCACACGTATAGGGGCAGACGCCTGCACAGGCACTGAACACCTGGCCTCCAGTACAGTCTGCGGCCATGGTTAAAGAAAAATGATGTTCTTTAGAGCACATATTTAGCAGGATTGGCAAAGCGATGGAAGCATAGAAAGGATTTACAAGAATCTGTGCAGTGTGCCGAGGTTATTCTGCATATGAATTTCTAATTATAATATTCAGCGTAAAATTTCGAAAATGAATTTAGCTCTGGGTTCATTGTTAAATGTACTTTGCAGAGTATCTGCTGTTTCATGGGGGCTGACACTGAAATGACGAATGTCAAAAAGGACAAATTCCTTGTTCTACGTTTTTTTTTTAACTACATCAGCTTCCAAACAGCGGTGCTTTGGCAGATTCGATTCAGCACCTTCAGCTGCAATAAATTCGGCCCCCAAGTGCAGCTATGTGAAATGTGTGTGTTTATATAAAGGGGTACAGAAATTCAGCTCACCCACCCCCCCAAAAAAAAAGTCACCTTAGCTTGGGAAGGCACTTTCAATAAAAATTTTTGGCAAGTTTTGGGCCCCCTGAATCTGCCAAGGTATCCATGCGCCTCTGATGACCAAATGTCCCCACAATGTGATAAACACCTGTTATTTTGATGTAGTGGGGACCATTTTTTCGGTCCCCACAAGGGGAAACTCAAAGTTATATAGATCTGTGACTGCAATGAAAGAATGAAAAATATCAAAAGTCTTGTACTTTGTCTGGTTATTTATGGTTAAGGTTAGGCCTGGCTAGGGGTTAAGGTTATTATTATTGGGCTTAGGATTTTGCCCATAGAAATGAATGGACGGTCCCCATAAAGATATGAATACAAATGTGTGCATGGGTATGTATGGGAACATGAGTGTATGGGAACACACCTGGAAGGCAGCTGTGTGTATTACAGGCAGTGTGCTGCTCCAAAGGCGACGGACAATCCTGTCCACCAGGCTGGGGCTGCTGTAGGACAGTCTTGTTCCGCACCGACACGCCTCCTCCACAGGAGGCGCTGCATGTGCTCCAGGAGGACCAACCGCTGAGCATGCAACCCGCTGAGATAGGCAGAAATGTTGTCAAAACGGACTAAAGTGGACCCAGCTGATCCCACCTGCTAACAGAGGTAGTGCTCACCTGGACAGGAGGGCAGGAGACAGGACTGGGTCTGGGTCATGTCCTCGCAGGGTGGTCCGCCGGCTCTGTGCCGGCACGTGCGGGTGCGGTTCTGGTACCCAAACCCACAAGAGGCAGAGCAGCTACCCCATGGCCCCCAGGATCCATACACAGGGCAGGGCAGGTCGCTGCAAGCCAGGGAGCCATTCTTACATGTACTGGGGAAACAACAGATTCTGTCAGGCCCTCTCACTTCAAAGCAACAAGGAACATTACCAGTTGTATGGAACTTGTTGCAATGCCCTCCTACCAGTTGTTGCAGTCCATCGTGACTACCCCTCCAGGTAAGATCTCCAGGGTACCATTTTCCATAGGGATGCCACAGCGGCACTTGGACTCAGGGACACAGCGTCCGTCCTGCATGAGCCAGTCGTCAGGGCATCGGCAACCTGAATGGAGGGAGAGAGGCAGAAAGGATGGAGGGATGCATAAAGTAAGAGCATGTGTGAGAGACAGGAAAGACAGGAATGCAGAAAGTAAGAGCATGTGAGAGAGATAGGAAAGGCAGAGGGATGCAGAAAGTAAGAGCATGTGTGAGAGACAGGAAAGGCAGAGGGATGCAGAAAGTAAGAGCATGTGTGAGAGACAGGAAAGACAGGAATGCAGAAAGTAAGAGCATGTGAGAGAGATAGGAAAGGCAGAGGGATGCAGAAAGTAAGAGCATGTGTGAGAGACAGGACAGGCAGAGGGATGCAGAAAGTAGCAAAAATTTTACAAACCTCGAAATTCATAAATTTCATAAAAGACAATGATTCTATATGGCCTGTAAAAGGCATTAATTCCCATGTAGTACTCCTACCTGGCTGACAGGCTCCCTGCAGACACTGCACGTGTTCCCAGAGGTCCGTGCAGCTCCGTGGGCACCGGTTGGCACAGGACTCCTCATATATGCGACCTCTGTCCTCGCACCTCTCACCTGAGTGATACCACATCCCCCCCTCCCATGTCATCGTCACTCACAGCTGGGTGCTATGAAGTCTGACATCATACACCAGTCCAGTGATACCCCCCAGCCTTGATTTTGGCTATCATACATGTATGTGTTTTACTGTGTATAAGTCTTACTGTGTATATGCGCTTCTGGCTCACCTGGGCAAAGGGCAGTGTTGCAGCTCTGAGTTTGGGACTGCTCGCCCCGGCACTGGGGCCCCGCGGGGATGTCCTGGCGTGTCCTGTGACGCTGACGGAATCCCCCGCTGCAGGGTTCTTGGCAGGCGCTCCAGGGGCCCCAAACACTCCACTGGCACACATCTGAGGACCCCGCAGGGGGACAACATAGAACCATCAGCGCTAGCCCACGGTGAACTGGGTCAGTGCTTAGGTCAGCACCGTCCCATTCTAACGGACCTACCCAGACAGACAGCGCGGTCTGGGCACAGCCGCTCCTCCTCCAGCTCTACGCCACAGCTGCCCTCCTCTTCATTGCCAATGGGCAACCCAGAGTCCAGGTCCAGACAGGCACGGTACCGGCGCTGGAAGGACAGCGGCCGCAGAACATCCAGGGGGGCCATAGTGGGGTGTGCAGCAGGTGGCAGCACACAGGGGGAGCAGGGGGTCCATTCTGACCACTCACTGAGGGATACTGCATAGGGACGACATGGGAGAGTTACCTTGCTTAATGCTAAACCCTTATAACTCCTGTGCTAAATGCAAAATGCTAAACCCCTTGTATCCCCTGTACTACATGCTAAATGGTAAACCGTTATTTCCCCTATGCTAAATGCTCATGTCCTCTGGGCTAAACCCTTATATCCCCTGTGCTAAATGCTCATGACTTCTGTGCTCAATGTGTAAAATGTGACAGTATCTATGCTAAAAGCTAACATCAACCATGCTAAACATGCTATGTTCTCTGTACTAAGCATGTCACACATTACATACTGTAAATGTCACAATAATTACTCTTTTCCATTTCCCTGCACTACACATGCCATGTACTAAACATGCCATGTTCTCTGTATTAAAGCATGCTACACTGCCTTCCATTGAATATTCAAATTCTCTGTGTTGACACTAGAAGCATTTGTGCTAAATGTATAATACAAATACTGTCATTTTCAAACTTTATGCATAAAAAAGTTAAGGTTGGGGAGAATCCAACAGACAGACATCACGAAAGAAGCTCACAAAAAACAGGCTCCACTCTCTGTGCCCAAAAAGCTCACTAGGATCCAACCTGCTTTGACAATCTAACAGTGCTGTGTAATGATACGTTAGGCAAGACTTGACCAGCTACCTATTAATAAAAAAAAACAATTAAAGCTATTATTTCAAATTTAGTTAGTTTGAAAGTTATTTAAAAGGCAAAATACATCACTTGTCAGGAATTAAGAAATATCACGATTAATGGACCACATACTTAATCCTCTTATGAAATTTCTTAGGGAAATGAAGAATTAATGTCAGGTTTCATTATATTAATTTTGGATTATGAATTACCAGGCTAATACAGTTCTAACTTTAAGAAAATACTGTTTAACACTGTAAGAAAATATTGTTTAATATGTGATATATGTGTATATAATATACATATACATACACATGTATACTTCTATACATATATACATACATATGTCATTATAGATATACCAGTGTTACACATGTATATGTGTTTTAAATTTGTTATATATTCATAGTGATGAATTTCCATGCATTTTGTCTATGTGGCGCTTTGTAGGTGAAGGAGCATAGAATCAATGTTTTTCTCCACCTCATGTGCTGCTAACACAAACTCAGAGCTGTTATCCTCTGCGGGTGCGCCTTTCCTGGTAAGCACCTCCCACCCACTGCACGGAGAAGGCTCTCTGATGCCCAGACTCGCTCAGAAGCGTCACTTGTACTGGAAACTTTGACACGCTTCAGAAACATGAGGCCCGGTCTCTCATGCTCACCCTCACACTGGCGGCTGTCACATTGCAGGCCTTCATCCTGACACAGGCTGTCAGAGACAGGAACAGAGACACAGAGAGATGCTGAAGGATATCTCCACTGTGCCTCTTTGAGACGATGTACTGCTAAGGCACACCCTGTATCCCAGGGTGGATCAAGCACATGTTTCTGTGAAATCTATCCAGGATGGTGTATCTGGCTGCCTCTGTTTCTCACCAGGTACTGCAGCCAACAGTAACCGTCTCCCCCTGCTGGATGATGATAGAAACAGGCCTCCCATGCAGCTGGTGTAGCAGGACCGTGCAGCCACATTGCCCAAGGGGCACGCAAGTCCCGTTCTGCTGAAGCTGGCCCTGGAAACACACAGCAGGGATCCGCATAACAATATGCGCTCCGGACTTCGAAGGATGCAATCTCTGCTGGGCGCCATTGTTACAACAAGGGGATGTACCGTACAGGGCACCAAAGGGACGCACTGATGGAATGTACCAATATGAAATGCAAATAGGCCATATCAATGGGGGGTAACAATGGGATGTGGAAGAAGGGCATACCTGAGGACAGTAGCAACCAGGTGTGCACACTGGGGGCCCGGTGCATGTCCCATTGTGTCCTTGAAGTGCACAGAGCTTTTCACAGGGGGAGCCACAGTTGGAATACTGGAACGGCTCCTTGCACTCTGTCACAGGAAATAGCAACAGTGCAAAAAAGAGCCACAGCAAGCATTAACATCAGCATCATTTTCAGTTATTTAAACTGTATCAAGCAAATGTCACAGAGGCAATAACTAGCTGACGTTATTATAATTAAGGATCCGTAACCTTTAAAATCAGAAAGGGGTGAGTGTTAAGATTAAACATTTTTATTAATATTCCCTTTTAAAGCAAATGTGAAGTTTTAAAAGATTTTAACAAAAAAACAAATCTCATCCCAACAAGATTAAGCCCACGCATACGATGGGGCGGCGTGTCGCTTAGCAGGTTCGGTCTCTGTGTCTGTCATCGGAAGGTTGCCGGTTTAAGTCCTGTCCTAAGCAGAACAGTCACATGTCAGCTGGACCCTCAAAATACTTCCAGGCTGCTGGATAAATGGTCAGACCCTGCACTCAGACCCCAAACTTTGCTCTGACTGAATATGGGGAGTTCCCCAGTTATGAGCGTCCAACTTAAAGACAACTCAAATTTTCAAACAGACTACTATAAAGTCTTTTATATTAAAAAATTTGGTTAAATTCAATGGTTCATAATAATGAACACACACACCACTTTATGATGCGCGGCTTCAGCGGTTCGTCGGCTCAAGGTGCAGTATTGTACAGTATGTAGTTACTGTAATTATTACTGTTAGTGTTATTATTATTATTATTATTATTATTATTATTATTATTATTATTGTGTACTGTCATATTATTTTTCAGACTTACAAATTCAACTTAAAGACAGACTGAGGGAACGGAACTTGAGGATTGCCTGTATATGTATATGTGTCTCAAAGGAGTGGAAGATGGGACATTCCAATGTATAGGTACTCGTAGTTGCACACATAAAGCATCATTTAATTTTCATGATTATATAAAATCAATGGCTCCTGACATTTTCGCAATAAAATATATCTCACAGGATTCACACACACACACACAATGCATCAGAAAAGTCACCCAGGCAATGTTGAGGTTGACAGGTCCTGCTTTCTGTCTGAAGCTCTGGGCACTGCTGCCCCCTGATGGCAGGAGAGAGTGGTGCACGATATCGCTGTTCCCTCTGAGACTGGCAGGAGCATGTGGTCCACTCGCTCCACTCAGACATCGGGCAGTCTGCTTAGAGACAGGGAGAGCAAGACGGAGTGAGAGAGGAGGTGAGAAAGTGAGAGAAAGGGAGGGAAAAAGAGGGAGAGGGAAGGTGAGACAAGGGGGAGTCAGATGGTAAAGCTGTTGTGTGCATGTGTTGCTGGGGTACTTTTATCGTGACAGTGTGATTCCAGCCATCTTTGATGCCAGTGTTCTCAGGAGACTGTTGCTACGAGCTAAAACCACAGCATGTGAAACCTGGGCAGGGCTGTTTATAGCAGAGTCGGGTCTCCTCTTCCTCCCGCACCCCCTCCAGCTCCGCTGGGCATGGGGCATCGCCCTCCTCGGTACACATGCACTTCCTGCGTCGAGACATGACCCCCGCGCCACAGGTGCGAGAGCAGAAGGACCACCGAGACCATGGGCAAAGGTCGTCTGCGAAACAGGCACAGGAAAGGTGCCCATGTCACAGCCATAGAAAAAAATCCTGACTTCTTTATACCATTCATTCAATGTATCAAAAGTTAAATATCAGAGCACCAGTGATCAGGGAAAAATCTGATTAGAGTCCAATAATAAGCATAAACACTACATACAGTACAATGCAAAAGTCTTGGACAGTCTTAGGATATTTATCTTGGTAGTAAGTGTGTATTTGGTCAGAAAAAAAAACAGAATCAGATCATGTGCAAATTAACAATAACACAATAAAAAAAATGTAAACAAAAGTTACTGATATCTGTTTCGATGGCTTGATGAACACCGCTTCACCAAACCTCTCCTCAGGGGCACCTCAGCCTTTCAATGTATTCATTATAATTCACCGTCAGCTTAATTAATTCCTTAACCTAATTAGTTAAATGATTCAATGAGGTATTGATTAACCAAGCAAGATGTGTTAGTGGTCGAATTAAGAACATACATGAGAGCAGGGTGCCATCTGGTTGGGGGGCACAAAAGAGCGAGTGTAAAAAATCCAAAGAAATACCTCTGGTTGGGTGGACCTTGCATGGGTGTACTGGATGGATGCTGCAAATACTGGGGTGACTTTAGTTCCGGTTTGGTTTTGAAATGGCCAAGCTGATACACTTTGACCGACACATCACAGTTTTACATCAGTAAAAGATCATTTAACCCTTGTGCATTTTACTTCTTCCTTTCTAAATTCTAGATCCTATAGAATTTATCTTCATTTTGAACATACTGTTTCAGTGTCAGTACAGGGTGGACGAGGGTCAGGAGACTTTGTAGGTGAGTCCTGGGCAGCGGGAAGGCATACCGAGACAGGGCGCGGCACGGCAATCCTGGGCCTCCCTCTCGTCTCCGGTGCAGAATGTGCCATTGTTGCGAGGAGGGGGGTTTATGCAGGCACGGGTGCGAACACGAGGCCCATGACCGCAGGTCACAGGGCAGTCAGACCACACGGACCAGGGAGTCCACCCACCGTCCACTGGGAGAGGCGAAAGGGTCAGAGTCTGGACTGGCCACACTTGAGTCCTGTAAGCATTTGGGACGAGCCTGGAGCCTTGTCAGCCTCCACTCACCTTGACAATCGACATCCTGGCAGTAATCCCCCTCAGGCGTGCAGGTGCTAGAAAACATACAGAGCACAGGTGATATTGACCCCGAGCATGCTTTTACATTATCAGTAAACTTGACACTTTTCAGACGTTCTGAAGAAGCACTGTGAGGTGCCTAAGGTGATGCCTGTCTAAAAACATCACGCTCACAACCCCCCCACCCACTCACCATTGCTTACACTCCCCCTGTAGCCAGGTGTCACCCACGATCAGCTCCTGGTCGTCATGGATACAAAGGGGTGGGCATGGGCCTACGTCACATGGTTTTCTCTGCACTTCCTCGAACCGGCAGTCGGCACCATCAGTCTCCGGGATTGTTGATCTGGTGAAATGTGAAGTCATGATACACTTGGCGCTCCTAAAATCTTACTAAAAGTATGAAAATGGCAATCAGAAAAACGTGAAGATGGCAGCAAACCTCTCAAGTCAACTAGGTTATCAGCGTAAAATACCACATTTCAGCAAAACACGCAAATGGTCACTTTACTCTTTCTGAATCCCTCACAACAAACTGTCTTAGACCAGGAGTTTTTTTTTTTAAATAACAACTGAAACAGGGGTGGTGTGTGGCTTAACTGGCTAAGTCTTTGTGCTGATGACCAGAAGATCACTGGTTTGAGTCCTGCCCTCAAATGAACAGTTGCATGTGGGCCCTAGAGCAAGCCCCTTAACCCCCAGCTCCAGGGATGCTGCATGTTAGCTGACTATGCGCTGTGATCGCTAAGCTATGGAGAGCAAGATGGAATCAGTGAAGAAAAGCATTCCGATGTACCTGTACTTGTGCAAATAGCGAATAAAGCTTGTTTGAAAATGTACCCCTGCCCCTTTTTCTGTGGATGCATTGTACCCCTCCAGCCACTAGGGGCAGCAGCCACCATGCTGGATAAGGATTCTGGTGCCTTGAGGGGTCTCCAAGATGCTTAAGTAAAATTTTTCTAGTATAAAGGCAAACTGCACCCTGGATAAAAGCGGTAGCTAAAGATGGTAATTCAGCACTGACCGGAATCGGGTCCTGTGGCCAGGGCCACAGGAGGCGCTGCAGGAGGCCCAGGCGGACCACGCGCTCCAGGAGCAGGGAGCCTCTGCACAGCTCCGGTTGGTGCAGGAGAGGAGGCCGTCTGTGCAGCTGCAGTTGTTGCAGTCGTCCTGGTGCCAGCTGCCAGCGACCCAGCTGTGGCCCTGGGAGTCGGTGCAGTCACACTGCCACACGTGTACACAGGAGCCATCCTGCTGCAACTGACCTACAGAGTACAGCATTGCAGGGTCAGCATTCAGAGAGCCTCTTAATACCATGTCTAACATACTGCTCTGCAACAACTACTGCACTTACACACAGAGGTGGAAATTTCAGGTCCAGAATGTAAAAATCCAGACCAAGATTTTGTTTCAACCACCCAGTTCAATACTCTGTGACTGTGATTCTTTATACGCAACTGGCTGGTTGAAATGAAGTCTTGGTCTGGATTTTTACTTTCTGGACCTGAACTTTCCACCCCTGTTTACACAGAACTAATTATAACCAGATCTAGCTCACGGTTCGAGGTTTACATTACAGAAAAGCAAATCAAATTCAGAAAAGCTCAAAAAATATTTAAATGAATTTAATATTATATAAAAACATTTAAAGTTCAAGTCTCACAGGGGTCCTGTGTGAGCCAATGGGATGGCTAAGTTTAGTATGGGTGATTTTGCCATAGAGACCCAGCCCCCCAGCTGGCCCTGTGTGCCATCATATTAGGGTTATTTAAAGCAGTGATTTTCAAATTGTGGAAGCGTACCCCCCCCCCCACCCCAGAGTGGTGACAAATAATTCTCAGGGGTGGTGAGATGATTTTCTGAATTTCCATCAGTAGCAACCACCCCCACCCCCGAAATTAATCATATTTGAAATGGGTCACACAAGAGTCGACCAGTGTTTTTTGGGAGGCTTCAGATCCACTGACTTTACAAAGAAAATGATCTGGGGAGCTACCAAGTCATTACGGTGGATTGGAAGTTGTGTTGTGATCGACTGTAAATGTCTGATTTAGAAGGTCAGGTGAAGAAGACAGAAGCAAGAGGAGCTCTGGGGAGTAATGGGGAGGTCTGATGCTCCCGTTCAGTGACATTGTGGCTTTAGGATCTTTTCCAGCTGTTCAGTTCACCTTTAAAAGGGCTTTGACCCCTTTCTGGTGAGCATTTACCTATAATCCCCTGCCATCCAGCAGTCCTCTAGCCCGTAACCTGTCCTTGTCACATGACTAGGGTAATGTTCAGTAGCATGACTGTTCTCCTGTCAGCTGCTGTGGCGTCCATACTGAGCACAGCACTGTAATAGCATCCAGTCACCTGTCCGCAGACCACTCAGGCTGGGTCGGGTTTCCCCCCAGCATCGGGCCCCTCACCTGCTGGGCAGCGGCAACCAGGCTGGCACTCGCCGTCCTCCTGGCACTGGATGCCCTGCTGCAAGTCCGAGCAGCGCTGTGGGCACGCGTTGGCACAGGGTGCAAACTCCTGACCCGGCAGGCAGCCCTGATCATCTGCGGACGGACACATACACATACACACATACACACACACACACACACACACACAGATACACATACACATGCATACCTTATACACAATCATGTTG
>JAAGVU020000032.1:12115738-12130558 GCA_011763525.2 Mormyrus iriodes
TGGCAGGATCGAGAAATCTGGATTTACCAAACATGCAGGAGATAACCCCCCCCTTTTGTAGATTTATGAGAACCTGTTTTGAATTAAAACTACTGGGATCTGAGGACTTCAAGTGGCAAATTCAGGCATCAGTTTTTTGTAAATAAGATGAGATTATTTCTTCTTGAGTACAATCAGGAGATCTATTTCAGGAAAATTTCTAAGTATGGTCATGATTGAGCTTTTAGGCAAGGTACTCGGTTAATTCGAACCCTAAGTGTTGCATAGAAAAACAAAAAAAATTACCATGCATTAAAACAACTAATCAGCACCTCAGGTGGTGACATCATTCCAAATGGCATGATTCCAAAGTATGGCGCATTTAATCAAAAGCTCTGCTGAAACTAAACCCAGCATACAGTGGGCACCCACTACACACCAGGCTGACAGGTGGCTAGCGGTCAGTACCTGGGCAGTCCGGGGTCTGGCAGTAAGCGCGCTCCTGCAATGACCCCCAGCAGTCCTGGCCTCCGTATGCGGGGGCCGGGTTGCTGCAGGTCCGGGTTCGAGATTTCTGGCCCAGGCCGCCGCAGGACAGCGAGCAGGGGCCCCAGGGACCCCACGGGGACAGGCCCCCATCACGTGGGCAGGGGATGAGCGAGCAGTTCCACTGACCATGCTGGCATTGGCTGTGATGGGTTTCAGATAATAAAAACAGCAGCGTACATGGATTGTAAAGTTTCAGGCATTTTAACCAGGCTATACACGACAGTACTGCAATACCTGGACTGTGCCCCAATGCACAAAGCAAGGTCCATAAAGGCATGGTTGGGAAAGTTATGGAAGTTCTTCTGGTGTGGAAGAACTTGACTAGCCCACACAGAACCCTGACCTCAACCCCATCAAATACCTTTGTGATGAACTAGATCGGAGATTGCGAGCCAGGCCTTCATGTCCAGCATCAATGCCTGACCTCAAAAATGCTCTTCTAGATGAATGTGCAAAAATTCCCACAAACACACTTCAAAATCTGGTGGAATGCCTTCCCAGAAGAGTGGCAGCTGTTATAGCTGCAAAGGGGGGGGGGACCAACTCCATATGATGTCTATGGATTTAGACTGGGATGTCATAAAAGTTCCTGTAGGTGTAATGGCCAGGTGTCCCAATACTTTTGTCCATATAGTCCATATAGTATGTATAGGGTTTATTACAAATATTAAGGTAATAAACCCTTACATCTGTAAATTATTCTGCCTGGAATGTCTTTGCAAAGCTTGACATCCTGGCGGCATAAATGCTGCATGATTATTTGTCTACTTTGGTACTAAAACCTCATCATTTTTACCTCCAGGCTGGTGTCTGTATTAGGAACTCTGGCTCCTAACTGAAAAGTACAACAGCAATGCCGTCCTCTCAACCAGAAGCTGTGATCTTCAAGTTACAAACCTTAGCTATGCTACTTGCCTCCCAACGCAATTGACATGCGACGGTCTTACCAAGTGCTGCACTCATGCGTCAGTGCATCCCCCGTCCGTAGCTCCGCCCCCAGCGTCAGGTTCCGCCCCTCCGAATCTAGAGGGGTGGGGCTCACAGCTGGCGTCACTGACATGTTCCTCAGCAAAGACAGAAGCTCCACGTTTACCTCGCAAGGGCACTCCTGTGCACCAGGAGAGAGAAGGTGAGTCCCAGTGTCAGATTCATCCCCACCTCCCCTCCTCCGTACCCACCCCAGCTGTAAAATGCAGACAGTAAGTGCAGTCCTCAGCTGATTTCTGGACAGCACTGCAAATAATGGTGTGACCTTGTCTGCCCAGCACAAAAGAAATAAAACAGAGCTTGGGTCTGGATTATTTCTTCACTTTGTCATCATCAAGGATGTCAAGCTGCATTTCAATAGTTTTACCTCACAATGTTTCTCTAAAAAACTCCACATTCAGCAAGCTTTTGATCAAACGCACAGGCACAATTATTAGGGACTTATTACAAATTATCTGTGCATCGGTGCCTAACAGTAAAAGAACTGACTTTCTTTCCATCTTTCCCCCTCCTGTTATTTAATGATTTGCCCCTCCTTTCCCCTCTCCCGTCATGCAATATAATAATAGTGCAGAGAGCACAGAAATAAACGCTGACTAATAGTGGGACTAATTTGTGTTTCTGTTGATATTTCCCAGCAAGTGGCTCAACATGTCAGAGTCAGACACATGGTGAGTGTCAACAGACATGAATGCAGCTGTCAAAGTCATATAAAAAGTGCCTCACTGATCAGCATTAGCAGATGGATGGATGGATGGATGGACAGATGGATGGATGGTGGGATGGACGGACAGATGGATGGTGGGATGGACAGACAGATGGATGGATGGATGCAGGGCCGGCCCAACCCTCTTCAAGGTCCTAACCTAAATTTGTTTAACTTAGTTGTTATTTGTCATCTTCCTTCTCGTCAGGACAGGCTGAGAATATATCGGGCCACCTGGTGGCTGCAGGGCCATAAGCCGGTGCTTAATTTGTTTTTGCCTTGGGCTGGCCCTGGATGGATGGATGGATAGATGGATGGATCAATAATAAAATAATTAACTGAGATGCCTGCCACATTTGAATGATCATTTGCCAGAGTTGTCATCAACCTCTTGGTGATGAGAACTTGGATGGTAGGAAACAGCCCAGGAAAGAAACAATGCTGCCTGAATCTGTGACTCTGTGGATGATGTGAAGCACCCTCACCTGCACACAGGCGCCCCCATGCAGGTACATGCGTGGCGGGCAATGGCAGCCCTCGTCACAGCCGTCGCTATAGCAACCCTCCTGCCCACTGACCTGGGCGCAGCTGAAAGGGCAGCCCTCCCCCCACTCGCACTCCCGGTACAGGCGGCCAGGGGGACATCCCACCTCTGACACCCAAGGGTGGTACATGAGATGGGCAGATGGGGGTGGAGATGAGGATATCGGCAGCATATGTTAAAATAATAAAGAGAAGAGGAAATCAGGAGTATTCACATCATTATACTCTCATTATACTCTCATTATACTCTCAGATTCACATCATTGCACTCTTATTACACTGTCATTATACTCTCAAATTCACATCATTACACTTTCATTATACTCTCAAATTCACATCATTACACTTTCACTATACTCTCAAATTCACATCATTACACTCTCATTATACTCTCAAATTCACATCATTACACTCTCATTATACTCTCAAATTCACATCATTACACTCTCATTACTGTATACTCTCAAATTCACATCATTACACTTTCATTATACTCTCAAATTCACATCATTACACTTTCATTATAATCTCAAATTCACATCATTACACTTTCATTATACTCTCAGACTCACATCATTATACTGTCAAATTCACATCGTTATACTCTCATTACACTCTCACTATACTGTCAGATTCAGATCATTATAAACTAAGATTATTATACTTATAGATGTTGGTCATTATAGCCCCATTTCACTCTCAGATTTGCATGATTATACTCTTCTTATACTCTCAAACTCACATCATTATACTCTCATTTTACTCTCAGGTTCATATCATTATACTCTCTGAACAAAGTAGTAAAACATCCAGATACTGGGGGAATTTATAGCAAGTCACAATTTTCTGTACCTTAACTTGATTTAGCAGATGCTTTTATCCAAAGAGACATATAAATTTAATTGAAATTAGGGTCAGCCAGTCCATGAAGCAAGTGGGGATTAAGGATCCTGCTTTTTGACAAAGTGGAGAAACAACTCTGCTAATAATGGGATTCAAACCAGCAAAGTCACACTCACAGGTATAGTATCCTAACTTATTAAGCCACACACCAAGGCTCAGTTATGCTGTTATTATTTCTATAATTCTATAATTAAGCTATTGAGAATGAAGAACCACCCTGCTGACATTTATTCACCATGATTATACTGACTACACTGAACAAAACCATGCAGAATATGAAAACAGTTTGATCATATCAGTGTGAATTTATGAGAGCAGGTCCAGTTGGAAGATTTTATTTTTAAACATATATATTTTCCAATTATTTTTTTTAAAACAGATGGCATCAACCTTTGTTTTAAATATAGATATTTTTCCACAGGAACAACAGATGCTCAAAAATACAGTTAATTAGCTGGCTGTAAAATTTCACCATCTGATTTTTCCTTTGTGCTACATTTTGAAATAGAAAACAATCAACATAACTGTTAAATTGTGGTTATTTTTTCACAATTAACCGTGCCACCTAAATTCAACCCGTGGCATCCCTGACCATAGTACACACGCAGGCTGCAGAGGGTCTGAGTGTTATTACCTCATGTACAAACCTAATTTGGGCCTGACTGTCCAGCTCTATGGGTTACAGGTGAGGTTAGGCTCGCTGTCATCCGTTGCTGCATGTGACATACACACAGGGCCGGCCCAACCCTTTTCCGGGCCATAAGAAACATTTGAACCTTGCCCTAACACGCACACCACAAGCTGAACAGATGAGGTGCCCCCTGGGGGCTACTGGACCCTAAGTAGCCGCATAGTTCTCTAATGTTTTGGGGTGGCCCTATTTATGTCTTATACCTTGGGGCAGCCCTGCTAACACACACAGCATCGCCTCACATGTTTCCACACACACGCACGTGCATGTGGACACACACCGGACGCAGCCCAAACTCACCGAGGCACACCTGGGTGTTGCAGGTCTTACTCTGTCGCTTTACGCCCTCACAGGGCGCTGTGTGGCAGGTGCGTGACCGCGACTGCTCCCCGCCCCCACAGCTGACCGAGCATGCCGTCCAGGGGGACCAGTCGAACCAGGGGCCAGAGTCTGGCACACACAAACAAATGGCAGACATGGACCGTTAGGAACACACCTATTCGTGCCAGAGGGGGTGGGCGCTTTCCACACCTCCTACCCGTGCAGAGCTGGCTGTTGCACTCCTTTCTTTGCTCCGCTACCCCTGCGCAACCTCTGCCCCCGTTCTGGGGGACGGGGTTATCACACTGCCGAAATCGCAGCTTGACTCCGCCCCCGCATGGGGCAGAACACTCTGTCCAAGCTCCCCATTGGCTCCATGCGCCATCCACATGGCAACCAGGTAATGACTGACACTGCAGAACACCATCCTCACAGGTACTGGGAGAATAAGAAAGTTATACATAACAATGATTTTCATTTAATTTCAATAACGATAATAGCCGTGGTTCAATATAGGAACCACCGCAGAATTTAAGGTAGGGCTTTAAACGCAAATATTTGCTTGGGTGATAAAAATTAATCAAAAATAAATGCTTTAAAAAGCTGTCCAAGATCAGATTTGTGTCTCTCATCCCAGAACAGGCACCATAAAGCTGATTTATTTGCATAAGTGCCCATGTTCTGTAATTGAGATTCCGAAATGCAGGAAATACTGTAAAGAACTACCAGTTTTTACAGGCACCGGTGATAGTCTCCCCAGGGTCCATGAAGTGCCAGTTGGAGTGGCCGGGCCATGCCCACGAGGCGTTGGCTGAGTCCTGCCCACCTGGGGGAGGATCGGAGGGGAGGAGAGAGTGTAGTATTAACGATATTAGCAGAAGCGTTGATAGGGCAGTTACTAGGAACGGGGTTTGAACCCTACATGGACTAAATCAGTGGTTCAGTCTCAGAACCCACGTTTCTCCTTGGTCATTAAGTCTCAACCCAAACACTTAAAATTTTGAACTAAATTTATTTTGGTAACTGCCAGTAAAATCTGTCAACCGAAGTGACAGGTGCTGACCCACTTTGGGTCGTGACCCATCAGCTGAGAAAGGCTGGAAGAAATGGATCTTATGACCAACAGCTAAACCATTAAGCCAACTGTGACAGAGAGAGGCAGGAAAGGAATTATACTACAGGAGTCTTTTTGCTAGTTATTGACTACTTTTACAATATGTGGGACAATCAGTATGATCAAGATAACCTAAGTGAGGAGACCATCCAGCCATTATGATCAGTTGGCTAGTCACACGGCATCAGTAATGTGAGCGGTACAGTGGGAGAGGCGGGTCATGAACCCTTTACCAGCAGTGTTGTTGGGGAACTTGCAGTGACACTCATCCCGCCGCATGCAGAGGCCATCCTGCAGGAGCAGCTCGTTGGGGCAGCCACAGGAGGGCCGACACCCCGCGTCAACACACTCTGTGTCGCCGTGGAGATCAGAACAAGAGCGTGGGCAGGGCTTTCCACATGGCCATTCCTCCTGCCCCCCAGCACAGTCTGTACAGGTGGGGAGAGGCCATCAGAAATGAAGTTTCTTTGTAGGTCGTAGGTTCAAATTCCAGTGAGCATGAACTACAACCCTTTCCAACAAGTCACTTTGAATGAAAGTCTCAGATGAATGAATTGTACCAGATACACAAATGGTAAATTGTACACTGTTTTTGCCCAAAACATCGCTTAAATTAAGCAATTAAAGGTGGATAATTAACATAAATGTCAGACTGGCTCGCTCCAAGCAGCGCAGGTACACGGTAGAGATAAGGGAATGTGTGTCCTGTTTGGCAGAGAACAAACCCAACATCTTACTCCGTTCATAAACACAGACTGGGACAGGCTTATCAGCAGAGGGGCAGGCTGACCCGAACAGATGGTGCCGTTGTCATGGCACCCACGGCTCTGACGTGTCTCCCCGGGGCAGGGCAGGCCACCAAAGCGGGCCGGGGGGCTGCTGCAGACACGGCTGCGCGTCGACACCCCTGCACAGGCATCACACTCCGACCAGGGGCTCCAGGACCCCCACAGGCCGTGGACTGAGAAGTGGCAGAGCGGACATATCAGAGGGAGATAGCAGGAGGGAGAGAGAGCGCACAGGACAGGTAAGGCTGACAGCACAAAATAACCGGGCCATTTGTTCATAACGAAATGGCCAAATTGTACACAAACTGTGCGAGTTTTTCTTTTTTGGAAATGGCAATATCCATCGTTAATAAACAAAAAATGACAACAGTGGTCATTAAGTCACGTTTCAATTTTTAAAAATTGTGAACCAAATACATTTCACAAAAACACTGTGTAGTAACGGTAATAGTAAACAAAGCCGTGACCCAGTACAAATGGTCAGATGACCCACCCTAGCTGAGAAATACGGTATTAGAAAACACAGGCTTTCCCATTGGTACCCAGACGTCATTACCAGGACAGAATGCAACGGAGGGACAGGGTTGCCTCTGGATCTGTACCCCGATCCCGCCATGGACTTCCTGCTCCCCAGGGCAGGCTGGCCCACCTGCCTTGGGCTCGGGGCACCCGCAGCTACGGTACCGGGACACCCACTCCGCTCCACACGTCCGTGAGCATGGTGTCCAGCTGGACCACTCGCACCAGCCTCCTGCCACTGGGAGGGACGGACAGAAGGTTATTTATCAGGCACATATTTCAGTATAAGTGGATTTCTCAATGGGGGGGCATAAGAAGGACTATAATTCATATAGGGGGGGCCAACCTTATCATTAACCAATAATATGTTTTGAATAAGTGATTGATAGGGGAGGGGCATTCTAGGGGGCCAATCATCTTTCAGCTGGGAACTGTGCCCCCATGGATCTGCCCCTGTATACACCGCTGAATTCAAACCGTTTGCCTTTGGGGACATGTCCCCCTGTCTTTTCAGCACATTCACACAACACTATGTAGATGTTCTTACCTGGACAGGGTTCACTGGTACAGATGATCCTCCCACCCGCACAGGTACTGAAACACAGAAGGGTAAGCTGAGGTCACTCAGAAAGCCGCCACAGGGTGGCGACATATCCAAGCTTCATTCTGCTCTGTCCAACACACCTCCATCTCAGCATTGTGTGACGCTCACAACTCTCAGCCATCCTATATATCTACATAACTGTTTATTTAGCAGGTGGCTTTATCCAAAGAATCTGTGAGAAAAGTAGGGTCAGCCCTGGAGCAATTAGGGGTTAAGGTCCTTGCTCATCGACCCAATTATGAAATCTCTCTGCCAACCATAGGATTGGAACCAACAACCTTCCGATCACAGACATGTGGTGTACATAATAATAAAATTAAAGCACCTGTTATTCAAATAGGCTGCATTAATTTAGACTGACTGGCATTTCTGAATTGGCCATAGTGTATGATTATGCGTGTGAGTGTTTTTTGCCCTGCGATGAACTGGCATCTCACCCAGGATATTGGGCTCTATGAAGTCCAGGATAGGCTCCAGACCCCCCTGCAACCTTGCTCACGATAAGTGGTTCATTGGAAGATGGCTGAATGGTTGTATTGATTTTTGTATATTTCAACTATGCAATTTTATTGGCATAGGAATTCAGTAGAGAAGATTTCAGTCATGTTTCTTCAACAAAAAATACTTGCAGTAGCGGTAACGGGTACCTGCAGTATAGCAGGGAGGGACGTCAGGGTAGGTTACAGGGGCCATAGCACTGGTGTTGGAATTTCATGTGTGCGAAAGAATGAGTGAGAAATGGAGTGGAATTATAAGGAAAGTCTGATTACTTGTGCCTCAGTCTATGAGTTTTTGTGAATATGTGGGGAAACGTTGAGGACTGCCTGAGTAAATTTTTGGGATGTAATTAAAAGTTTGAAGGCAGTGCTCCAACTAACTACCAGGTGTGGGGTTTGAACCCACGAGGGCTCACACCCATTGGATCTTAAGTCCAACGCCTTAACCACTCGGCCAACCTGGTCACACAAAAGCATCAGCCACACTGAATGAATTAATATTGCTAATTTGGAACACCATTTAGTCAAATGTAAGTATAAGGTCAGACTGTGGGGAGCTCAGGTCTCACATATCAGCTCATACAGACAATGCATTTCAAGCCCTTCTAGACAGGGGGAGGACGACTATCCAAACGGAGGAAACTCCCTATCAACACAGAAGATATGTTTGGGGACCACAGCCACATGACCCAGGTGAGGGGCGGGGCCTGTGTATGAGACCTGGGGGCCCTCACCAGTTGTTACAGCCATCAGAGGCTGGCACAATTTCCCCTGGTGCCAGCCGCTGGCCAGTCGCCATGTCCAGGCAGGGGCAGTCCTCAGTCTGGACACAGGATGTCCCATTCTGGCCCAGGACACGCGTCCCCGTGCAGTAGCAGCCTGGTTCACAGCGCCACTCACAGTACTGAAACAGAAAAGCGAGTCATTTGTTCAGGTTCCAGTCTGGAAACTCACAAACTGTGGTCAGGCACTATGACACTCACAGCCAAGTCGTCACAGGACCGGGGACAGGAGGGGCCACAGCTGCTGAAAGCTGTCCCAAGGACCTCGGTGCAGGGGGTCACTGGGACATGATGTAGGGGACACACACATGCATAAACGGCATAGGGTTACACAGCTCCCACTAACACGCATTATTCTGATTAAAATACAATATTCCTGCCTGCCTCAGTACCGGGACAGTGATCGGTGTTACAGGATTGAATCTCGCTGCCCAGGCCTTCGCAGAAGTCACCCTTCCCCTCGGGGGAGGGGCTGTCACAGTCGCGTTTACGGGTCTGCACACCCCCGCCACATGACTTGGTACATTCCGTCCAAGGGGTCCATTCACCCCAGCCTCCATCACCTGCAGAACATCCTTGCATAATCACTCGTATATGGTGATATTAAAGTCATCAGTAAAAAACCCTGGGGATAGCTAGAGAAACACCCTCAGGGCCTTGGAAAACATATAAATTTTAATTTGGATTATTGCCCTGGCAATACAAGTGACCATGTTTGTATAATCAATCATTAGAAGATATCTTTCATCCTATGGCATCAATTCTAATTTTTATGCAGACTTACGGTCACAGGGAGCTTGAACGCACAGCTGGTCCTGACGGTCAGGTCCAAGACAGGGCAGTCCCCTCCCAGACCGGTGCGGATTGGAGCAGAAGCGGTAGCGGGACTGCAAGCCCGGCCCACAGGGGGCAATGCAGTCGCTCCAGGGGGTCCAGGCAGACCACTGGCCGTCCACTGTGAGGCAGCGACAGGGGCATCGGCTGAGGCAGGCGCATTGGTTAACATGTACAATGCGGGTCGTTTGCGATCCGAAACACTCACCATCACAGTGGAGGTCGGTGCAGTTAGCCAGCATTCCTGACTCACAGGTGCTGTTGGCGACAGTCACAACAGACAGACAGACAAGCAGGCAGACAGACAGACAGGCAGCCAGACAGACAGATAGGCAGACAGACAGACAGGGGGACAGACAGGTGGACACAGACCGATAGGCAGGCAGGCAGACAGACAAATGGACACAGACAAATACACAGACAGGTGGATGGACAGACAGACAGACAGACAGATAGGCAGGCAGACAGACGGATACTTTATTAATCCCTGGATGGAAATTTGAGAGACACATGACAGTAGAGATCAAAAGGATCAAAAATGACATGTGTTGGCCTCCACGATGACAACATCCTCAATGAAGTGTTCAAAGTCAGTAACGTGACTGGGAAGAACATTCATTTAGTGACCACAAGATCTCCATATTTAGCAAACGAGACAGCAAGACAAACTGAAAATATTTAATGTTTATGTCTGGAGGACATGCTCCAAAAGGTGCTCCAGATATTCCAAAACCATCTGACGTCATGGAGATACCTTCAGTCGGCCGTAAGTACTGAAAACATCTCCTTTCACAGAATGTGAAAGGCAGGTATTCAAGATGGAATTTGATGGGTTCTGGGAGTGTAAAAGTTCATCCCTCAAATGTGGAAGGTGGGTGGTCCGAAGTGGGGGTGTCCCTTACCAGTTCCTGCAGCCCTGGGTGATGGTGTCTCCTGGCTCATACTGCTCACCGTCCACGTGGCAGCGGCACTGAGGCGCCGAGACGCAGTTTCCGTCCTGCAGAAACCCGCACATCGTAAGAATAAGGCTGTTTTAAAGTACTACGGGCTACAGGAGAGGTGCCCCGCCCCCTATGAGGAGCTCCACACTCCCTCGCACGTCTTCTTGTGTGTTCCTCTCACCACAGCCCCCAGCAGAGACAGGCACAGGGTATACCCAAAGGATATACCCAGACCGCCAAATGGCGCAAGGAACTGACCTGGAGGAGCAGGCCGAACGCACACTGGCAGCCTGAGGTGCAGCTGCTGTTGTCGAATTCGGTACTGAGGTCAGAACAGGAAGCGGGACGCCGGACGCAGGCCACCAACTCCTGTTCCCCGGGGCAGCTGGACTCATTAGCTGGGGGGGGAGGGGGGAGTTCTAGCGTTTTCATGTGAATGAGTAGGGTGGCGTGTGACAGAAGTGTGAGCGCCCCCTGGTGTGTGCCACCAGTATTGTTCGCCAGAAAATCAGGGCCCAGGAAACCTGTCCACTTGCCGCAAGCTTTTCATTTTTCCCCTGAGAACAATTTGAGCCGGGCCATGAAAGGGAAAGCTCACTGTCACAGACATGAAGGACTACCCCCCCAACCCCAAGCTCACCGCACAGGTGCACATTGCAGGCACTGAACTGCTGTGCCATGCCATGAGTTCTGGGAGGTCCGCGGGTCCGGTTCCTGTAGCCACCGCCACAGGGCACTGAGCACTCAGACCACGCTCCCCAGGGTTGCCGAGCTCCTGCGGGGTGCACACATGCAGACACACTCACATAGTCAAACGTCACACAGAAGGAAACATGCACACACTGAAGTATGTCACACACAGGGAAACACATATATGGACATTATTATACATGTCCATATATATATATATACATCTGTGTGTGTGTGTATGTGTGTGTGTCCATTATATATATATATATATATATACAATAAAGAAACTATGCAATAAAAACTACAACTACAATTTGCAAAAGAATAAATTTATATACATCTAACATGTAAATGTGAGTACTGAAATTACAAATAGTGATTTGATCCATTGTGTCTAAAGCAAATTGTGATTATAACATCAGCAAAATTTGTTTTTATGTCAAGTGTGAAAAGTACGGGGTAAAGTACATCAGCGTAAGAAAAACAGTATTGCACATTTTGGGTATGTGAAAGTACACATGCACACAGAAGAAAGTCACACGCGGGGAAACACGTCACATACAAACATTGAAAGGTGTCACATACATGGAAACACGTCACACACAGAAATACATCAGACGCACACACGTCCGATCCATCTTTCTGGATGTGCAGAATACATAAAGAATAACACGCTTCAAAGCAAAGACCACAGGCAAAGCTAAAACACAGGAGAAAATGAACGTGATGTATTTTCCTGAAGCTATTCCAGTAACCTTGAGCACTGGACTTGTGGGTAGTGATATCAGAGCTGCACTTGGACCTGAGCCCTCATCCTCTTCTGTGAGAGCTGAGCACAAATATACAGGTTTCAGCTTATAACTGTACACCTTCAGGGTTGCTGTGAGGCTGAAACGCAGACAGCACAGAGAACAAAGGTAAGGCGACCCATGCAGCCACTGGGAGAGCGGGCAGACCGCACACACACGGAGCCAGAGGCAGGAATCGAATCCCAAAGCCCCGGCGGGTCAGGCTACGCTGCTAAGCACTGTGCTGCCCATAAGCTCCAGGTCTGTCAGAATTCATCTGCAAGGTAGAGCTGCCTTGTTGTGTCTCCTTGCAGATGCTAAAAGCAGAGCTCCCCCTATACTTTCAGGGAATGCAACCTGGTAACAGTCAGCTTGTTTTCAGCTGAGTGTAGCTATAATCCTGAAAATTTTAAAATAACTCACAGGGAAATCAACTATTGAGTGTAATTCTCATGGCAATGTGGGGTTGTAGAAAACCTTGGTAAGCGAGTTTGGAAGAAAGGGGTGTAAACTGTGGACTGGTGTTTTTTTAGGACATTTTCAACAAATGGAGCGGCAAGAATCTCCTTGACCGGCTTCTCGGCCAGCCCTTCCTCCTCGTCTCACACCCCCTCCTCTTCCTCACCCTGACACGGTTCCAGGCTACAGGTGTCCATCTCCATGCGGCTGCCTTCGCAGGGGCGCCCCCCAAAGGCCGGAGCAGGATTGCTGGGTGACCGGTAGCGCCTCCTCACGCCCACATCGCAGGTCCGACTGCAAGCACTCCATGGCGTCCAGGCGCTCCAACCGCAGTGTACTGGCCGAGTCGGGGGCAGAGGCAAGGGGATCACACATCATACAAATCATACAACTACACTCACATCATTCTTCATTTTAATGACCATGTGATTTTTTTTCTTATTCATAAAAACTTCACACGAATGGAGTTAAGGAACAATACAAATGCTACATAAAATTCTATATCAGTCCAGGTTTCCATGGCAATTTGTACAGGAGGCTAATTAAAATCTCTGTCTGTTAGAGGTAGCGGCATAGTCATTAAGCCGAGAGTATTATCAAAGCAACAATGCCTAGACATTTATCTTACGGTTTTGATGAATACGGATTCTCTTACCAGGGCAGGGTACTGTCCCACAATCCATCTCTCCGTCAATGCAGGTGCTGTAAAAGGCAGGGATTTGGCTGTGAGCTGGACTACTGAGCTCATTAACAAAACCATTGATTAATACTTGAGGTTCCCTGCTTACAAATCCATCCCCTATCTCTGAATATATAGAGGGAAAAATTTGTATCATTTAAGGCAGAAATAGGCCTTAGTTTTTGTCAAAATGGTGGCAGAGGTACAAACAGGAGCCCGCTGCTCGTCTCTGGGTGGAATACCAGTTTTTGCAGGTATCCTGTGACACGCTGGCACCTGGGGAGTACAGCACCCCCTCGTGGTAGCAGGGGCACGCTGACAGAGGCACACAAGAGCCGTTGAGAAGGTAGAGGCTAGGAGAGCAGTAGCAGCCATCATAGCAGTCGGTGGCACACGCTACAGAGGGCGTCAGGTCCAGGCACACGCGGGGACAAGCCCCACCCTGTGCCCGACATTGGTCGGCGCTAAGGTAGCTCATGCCATCGGGACACGCCCCTAAAAAAAGAGCGGCATGTAAATCGGACCGGTATTAACGGGCATCGTGTCCAGGGCAAGCATTGCTATTAAACATGTGCTGAGGGGAACCTGAGCAGGGCTGGGTGTTGCAGTCCCGCGTCTGGATGTGTGGCCCAGCACAGCTGTCGCCCCCGTACCGGGGAGGGGGCGAGTCACACAGACGCCGTCTGGTCTGGGAGCCGGAGTCACACTCCGACGAGCAGGAGGACCACGGGGACCAGGGGGACCAGCCACCAGCCACTGGGGAAGAGGAGGCACGGCGAAAGCAGCAATGAAGAGGGGGTGGGAACAGAGGCAGTTACTCCAGAAGACACATAGGATCCACACATCACAGCAGTGCAGAGCTTTTATTCATCTATCTGTTGCTTTTATCCAAAGTGACTTGCTGTACAAAAAAGAGCTAAAATTAATAGGAGCTCCCCAGGATTCAAAACCACAACTTCAACATTGCACAGACTAAGCGCTACTTGCTGAGCTACAGAGGCAGGACAAGTATCACTTTCTAAAACTTAGGTCAGCTATTTCAGCCATTTCATTCTTTTACATTTGCTGCACATATTTATAATTTATTTAGCTGTATTTTCTTTTTCAGCCATTTCTTCTATTTCATATTTGTTCCTTAAATATGTACCTCTGCAACTGCTAGTTTCTCTACTTTGATGTTTTGTGATGCCCTTTGTTATGCTTGTACTGTCGAATCCCGTTATTTGTTACATGTTACTGACTGGATAGCACCAGTGAGAATCCCTAAGTAAGAATGAACAAAAGTGAAATAAAGAATCTAGAATCTTCCAGAGAGCTAATTTTCATCACCGAAAATGTCCATTTTAATAGCAATAAACATTCCTTGTGTATTTTACGAATTCCGTTCTAAATTCTAGAATATATAGAATTTAACCTCATTTTGAAAATGGACTGGGGTCACTTCAA
>JAAGVU020000032.1:12130658-12155771 GCA_011763525.2 Mormyrus iriodes
ATTTTACGAATTCCGTTCTAAATTCTAGAATATATAGAATTTAACCTCATTTTGAAAATGGACTGGGGTCACTTCAAACCCAAAAATAACACAGGGGATATTTGGTGCCCATGTGTCACGTGTGTGAATTCCAGTGTTGCCATGGGGACGCTCTTGGACAATAAGAGCCCTGGTGTTTTCCGGACCCAGGCTGCTGTACCGGAGCACAGGACCGTGTTGCAGGGCTCTTGTTCCTCAGTCTCGCCATCGCAGGAGCCGCCATCTGTGCCGTTGCAGCTGCGGAATCGCTTCCTGAGGCCTACGTCATCTACGTGCAAGAAACATGTCTTGCTGCACTGAGACCAGGCCGTCCACTCACCCCAGTGCCCCACCTGCTGGTCACCTGCAAGTACAGCCATGCCATAAGTGGTGTGGACCTTGTGCAGGTTACATCAATTATAATGCTTTTATCCAGTGCAGGCCTGATCTCAATCCTTTTCAGGGGCTCTAAGTAAAATTTGATTAACCATTGTCATTTTTCATGTTCCTTCCCATTCCGACAGGTTGATCAGATGAGGGGGGCCCCTTGTGGCTGCTGGGATCTAAGGAACTGCTTAGTTCGCTCATGCTTTGGGCCCGGCTGGCTCCAAATCGACATATTAGTGAGAAAAGTCTCAGGTCAGGGAGTCAGGCAGAATCCTGCACCCCTGGAGCAGTTGGGGTTAAGAGCCCAGTGGTGATATGATTACTCTGCTGACCATGGGATTCAAACCCATGACTTCCTGAGCACTGATCCCAAACTGCCCCTTGGTTTATGATGTCAGATGTAGGCAGGAGGTAGAACCTAATGATGGTGATGATAGTTTCAGGTTATTAGGGGAAAGATGGTATTGGGGTACCTGGGGGGCAGGGCACAAAGCACTGGCGGGCCTCTGAGGAGTCCCCAGGGCAGGGAGGACTTTCCGTCCCATTGGATGTGGTCATGGGCGACCTGCAGAAGGAGGCAGAGCCATTTACGAGGGCCACAGTCGCCGACGTGAAGGGGTTCCTGTGCAGTCGTCTGGGAAACAGTGCTACCTGTACCGCTGCTGCACACCGACTCCACAGGGGGTGCTGTCACATGGCGCCCACGAAGACCAGGCCGACCAATAGCAGCCCACCTCGCAGGGGGCGCTGCTGCAGGAGACCTGTCCGTCCCGGCAGATGCTGAGAAACACAGATATAGGTGAGTGTCGACTTCAAAAGAAACGCAGCTGTTTTAACAGATGTAAGCAAACATCAGCGAACGCTACGTGGGGGCCACTCCAGGTGCCCCTACCACGTGCTGCAGTTCTCTTTGAGGACCTTCTCCCCTGGCTGAAGGACCCGCCCGTCCCAGTGGCAAACACAGCGGCTGGCTTCGACACACTGGCCGTCTTGTGCGTACTGACCAACTGGACAGCGGCATCCTGGGGTAAAAACAAAAATAAACACAGATTATGTATCTAGAAGCAGCTTTAATTCACCGCGTAGCCTTGTCTCACTACGTCAATCTTTTCTTTGGAAGTATTTATCCTTGGCATGTTTCTGAAAAGGCTCCTATTGCCTCTCGCTGCAGACATTTGAACCTCTGCTCTTCTGAAACAGGGATCCAGGCAACCGTGCTAGAAAATCACGGCCCCAAACACAGTCATTATTATTCCTGTGGGCATTTTTGAGTGTTTTTCACAGCCTGGAAAGGTTCAGAGGAGATACGTTCATGTCATACTATTCATTGGAATTTCTTAAAGAAGTCCCTGTACAGCAGATGAACTGGAGCATAGACGGGTCTGTTGCTGCCCTTACACCAGCTAACGGATCTAAGAGGAAACCAGAGAAAGCATCTGAGAGGTCACTCGGGGCAAACTGGTGAGCTCCATAGCAACCTGTCCACCAGTGGGTGCCCATACTGACGGGTTTGAAATCACGCTGCTTACGACTCATTATAGTGTTGGATAAATCACACTGCTGTCTTGTCATCTCCCCTAGTAACCAAAGAAAACACTACAGAGTTAACAGAGGGAGATAATTCATCTTCTAGAAGTTTTCAGGGTCATGGGAGATTGGGGTGTCTGGGGCCCATGCCAGGCATTACAGAGACATGTGGGACATAATGACAGTCCATCATAGGGCATATGCCCACAATGGGCACTTTAAGAGCACTAATTCACCTAAATGCATGTCCTCGGACTGCTGACCCAGAGGAATCCCAAATAACACGGGGTGGGGGGTGAGGCTCAGGCCCATAGCTGTAAATAAATTTTGGGCCAATAGGTCACATATTTCAGTGACCGGGGGGGTGAAGCTAATTTCGACGGAGCTCAAACTTGTGATCATACTTCATGGTTACGTGCCTGAAAAACAAAAAAGTTCAAATCCATTATTTTACTACGTGGCTCATACCAGCGCCTTAGAGGTGTGACACATTATCACCGCCCACAGAGCCGCCGTGCCACTGGAGACAGTGACAATGACATACAGTGACCATACTGAGGTCCTGGGTCACAGCTGTAAGGCGTGCATAGATAGACTGTGGCTTAGACTCACAGGGACTCGCCTCACCTGGGACGCACTGCGAGGGGCAGTCACTTGGAGAGGAAAGCTCCAGGCATGTGCGCGGGCAGCCTCTGGCCCTTCCGACCCGGCAGTCCCACTCTGTTACCAGCACCATCCCACTGCTGCAGCCTGGAACCCAAGAGAGACACAAAACCTAAGCCGTGGTTTGCTGTGCTGTGCTGTGTTAGGGCTCTAAGGAAGCTTTTACGCTTTAATATTCTGTGCTGGGTTGTGTTGTGTTAAGGCTCTCAGGAGCTGTTATGCTGTGCTGTAGTGTGCTGAGTGGTGCTGTGTTAAGGCTCGCAGGAGCTGTTACACCATGATGTTTTGTGTAGAGTTGTGTTAAGGCTCACAACTGTGCTGAGCTGTACTGTGGTGAGCCACGCTGTGCTGAGCTTTGCTAAGTTGTGTTAAAGCTCTCAGGAGCCCTTGTGCTGTGTGGTGTTGGGCTGGGTTAGGGCTCTTGAGAGCTGTTCTTCTGTGCTATTCTGTGCTGAGCTGTGCTGTGTTAAGGCTTGCAGGAGCTGTCAAGCCATGTGCTGAGCTATACTAAGCTGTGGTAGAGCCCTTGAGCTGCATTGTGCTGTACTGTGTTGTGTTAGGGCTCTTGGGAGCTGTTTTGCTGTGCTGAGCTATGCTAAGCTGGGTTAGCGCTCTCATTAGCCCTTGTGCTGTGTTGTGCTGAGCTGTGATGTTCTGGGCTATGCTTTTCTGTTCTTTCCTGGACCATGAAGCACAGCAGTGCTAGAACCTGACCTGTCTGAGAGTCCACACCGGAGCCGCAGGGCTGCCTGTTGCAGCTGTGTGTCTGGACCGTCACGCCCTGGCAATCGCGGCCGCCATTCTTAGGGGGTGGGTCGGAACAGCTGCGGTTCCTCGTCCGCAGGCCTCCGCCACAGGGGGCATCACACTGTGACCAGCTACTCCACTCTGCCCACTGACCGTCCACTGGGAGGAGGGATGGGGGGAGACAAGGGCAGGGTAGGGTGAGGTTTGGGAGTATCATTCCTTCCCGACTCATGTCTGCTTTGCTAACTTGAAAACGAACAATTATCGTATTCCTTCCATCCACAACTCATTACCTAGTAAAGGGTCACAATGATCCTGGAACCTATCCCAGACTGCAGGAGTGATTCTAGGAAATTTTAAGGTGGGGGGGTGTAAGAGGAGCCATAATTCATAGAGAGGGGTCAGCCTTAGCAGCAACCGATGACATATTTTGCATCATTGAGTGGCAATAGAGAGGGCACTCAGAGGGCCAATCGGCTTTCAGCTGGGGCGAGTGCCCAGGTGACCACGTCCCTGTATACACCGCTGTCAGAAATCACTTGGCGCTAGAGGGGGGACACCCAGGACAGGGGTACTAATCTCACACTATGGGCAATTCAGGCTCACCAATTCTGATAACTGCATGTATTTATATAACAACAAAAATGGCAAAACCAGAATAAAGTATGAAAGTGAGTTAAGACAGGAAAGGCTGACACCTCTTCAAGGCATTTATGCCTGCATTTAGCAAGAAGGAATTAGGATCGCTTCTCGCCGGGGTCGTGCTGTGTTCACTGACCAGGGCAGGCGCGGTTGAAACAGGCCCGGCTGTCAAAAAGTGCTCCCCCGCACTCCCCGCCGGGCCGAGCCTCACGCAGGATCTCCCGCTGCCGAAAGAGGGACCCCAAACCACAGGAGGTGCTGCACTGACTCCACTGGGTCCAGGGGGACAGGATGCAGTCCACTGGTGGGGTGGGGGAGTGAGAATAGGGGGTAGACAGGATTAATGTAGGCCACTTCAGTCATGGATTTCATCATCTTCCTAACAACAACCTGGGCAAAAACAAAGCCATAACCCACCCACCCCGCCCCGTGAAACCAGACGCTCGTTCTGTGAAAAGCATCCAAGTCCGTCATACCACAGCTGCTTTCATCCGAGCCATCGAGACAGTCCACTCTCAGGTCACACCGCCGGTCCAGGAGGATGCACTCCCCACTGCCACAAGAGAACTGTTTCGAGGAGCAAGGACTGGGCACTAGGGGGCGCCCTGTTGTCACCACAAATCCAGGAGGAAGGGATGGACCACCTAGGGCAGGAGCACAGGAACACGACACATGCTTTCAGACTGATGGGGAAAGATCCTAAATTCTGGGTTATGCCT
The DNA here is from genome assembly GCA_011763525.2 of Mormyrus iriodes. NCBI lineage: Eukaryota > Metazoa > Chordata > Actinopteri > Osteoglossiformes > Mormyridae > Mormyrus > Mormyrus iriodes. Next base: position 12,135,362 of record JAAGVU020000032.1, read on the forward strand.
CAAAGCATGGTTCTTTTTAAATGTGGACCTTCAAAATTCCTTCTTCACTGGTTTCACTTTTCCGATACCGAGCCACACTCCATGTCGGCCACATTAACATTTACCGCACTGGTCTTCATCGGAGCCGTCAGGGCAGTTCTCCCGGCCATCGCAGATGAGCGCAGCGTCCACACAGCCGAACGCACGGCAGGCAAACTGGCCCTCGACACAGAGCACTCTGGGAAGCCCTTCGTCTGGAGACACAGTTAAGTCCATGGGTCACAGTTAGCAGTTGGAGGAAGGAGGAATTAACATTCCAGGGAGAGAGAAACAAGCTATTAAATGATAATAAACCTGACGGGGGTGAGAGAAGGCCAGGGGTTCCAGAAGGGGGAGAGGGACTCTCCACCAGCAGAGGCGTGGTGATACGGCCCAGATCGGGACCTCCTGTGGGACTGGAGTGACTCCAGACACCTGGGACTTCCGTGGTACCTGGGAAATTGGAACGGGAGCCCCGTTTTATTCTGACATGTCAGAACCAGTACGGAGCAGAATGAGTTCATTTCTCTGTGCTGTATTCTCTACCGTCTAATTAACTTTTTTCTCATAAAAATAAATAACATTTTTCTAAAGACCCAGAAGTCCTGATAAAATACCTACACAGATAACATACTGAAATGATAAGAAACTCAAAGCATTATGGGAGACTTAAAATGCCTTAAAATTTGTATTATATGTATTCATTTTGTGTTATTATTACATTTATTTAATATATCCAAGTAGTTCAACATTAACAAAAATTTCACCTCATAGCACACGTCACAAACACATCTACTTCATCACAGAAAAAAGCAGTTTTATTTGTGATAGTGAGCCATAATTATTCCGTAAGGACTTTTCAATAGTAAAATACATAAGCCGACTCAAATCTTGAAATCAAGCTACTCCTGTAATATTTCATCAGCGCTGTCTGCACCGCAGCTGCTGAAATGTGAATATACTAGTGGTGAATATGACTGGATTATACACGATCATTTGGACAGAGTGTGAAGCAGTCGGTCTGATTGCTGGAAACACATAAACACTGGGGTCACACACGTGCATAATGCTGCATAATGGGATTTTTTTTTCTCATGTACTGTCCTGTTCACTGCACTCACAGCAATAACAGGATCTGCAGCGTGTTGCCACTCCCTGCATTTTGTTTTGTTTGTCCCCCCACTGCTGTGACCACCAAACGAAAAGGTTTTTCTACTCTCCGACTCACCCACAAGCACCTTGATTTCTGTTTTAGAAAAGTTTCTTTTCTTGCACTTGCCATGATAAGGAAACGTTTATCGGGCTTAATTTGTACTCGTCGATATTGACGTGGTGTTTTGCATTAATCATTTATGGCTTCATTTGTTATCAAATTGTTCAAATTGTTATCGCATTTGTTAACACATCAATATTCAAATGGTGATCTGCATTGAACATTTGTGGCTAAATGTGGGCGTGTTGAGGCTGCGATATGAGGCTGGCCCGCGTTCACACAATTCCAGGTAAAGTGTGATTCATAAGGAGAACATTGCTTGTATGTTTTACAAATCTGACTTTTAGTGTGAGTCCTATGCACTATTTTATAAATGAAACCCCTGGTCTTTTTTATGCCTAACACCCTCATCTGTAACCCCTTGATGCTGTACTGCATGAAATTTGCAGGACTAGGATGTTGGCATAAACAAGTAGAGGCATCTAAGAAAGAGGCCACTAAATGTACCTATATATAATAAACTTTCACTGAATTAGATGGATGAATGGATGGATTAATGGGTTGTAAGAACCAACTGGCTCAAATTCTTGACTTAAGTAAGTATAGTACTTACTATCAGCATTCTTATTTTATTTGCGCGGATAGTCTCAGGTGCTTGGACACCCATTCAGGAGGCCCAGCACTTTATAGGGGCTCTGAAAATCTACCCAAGGGACCCAAGGTGATATTTTATCAGGGGGCCTAGAATTTCTAGCAACTCCCCTAGCTGGTCTTCAGAGTTTTGGGATCAGCTCACCACAGTTGAGCTCATCAGAGCGATCGCCACAGTCTGGCCGTCCATTACAAAGCGCAGCCAGTGGGACACACCCTCCGCTGCCACATGCAAACTCCCCCACCATGCACAGGCCTTTTATAAAAGTGCCACCCCCTGGAGTAACCAGCTCAACTGCAGAAATACAGATTGAGATACACTGATCAGAAGAAAGAAAGAGGCATGATCCCATTCATACAAACATGAAAAAATACAAGACGCAAGCTCCTAACTCACTCCCACATGTACAGTGCAGATACGTACGGTCTTTGCAGCCCAGGATCTCGGCCCGCAGATAGAAGGTGTGGCGGAACTCTATGGGGACTATGCGGAGGTAGCGGGCCTGGATCAGCCGGGTCAGCCAGCGAGTCACCGGCATCCTGCCCACCATGCGGATCTCGAACACCTGCCAGGGCCCAAGGCAGAACCCACACCAGTATGACTGACAGTATCAGAGACGGAAGCAAGTGTCCTGCTCAGCAATTCAGCTGGGAAGTCAACAGATACGACACTGGTAAGGCACACAAACCGCACCGCTCCACTAAAAACATTCAGCTGCACAAATGGGTGACAGAAAAAGACATTATGGAACATTTGTCCATACAGAATACCAGGGACGCTGCTAGAGATTTTGAGGCCCCATGAAAGCATATCATACTGGGCCTGCAATCCAAACTTATCCAATCATGATCCAAAATTTTTAGGGCTCTTGTCACTCAGGGACCCTTGGACTTCATACCGTTCCCCCCCTTTACATCTCCCCTACAGAAAACCATAATAATAATTTTGATCCATTCACCCCATCTTCAACAACCGCTTATCCAAAGCAGGGTTACAGTAGGCCAGAAGCCTATCCCAGTAGGCAGGAGGTGCACTGGATGTAGTGGGCTGGTTTCCAGACCTGGTACCATGTACAGTACCTTGATTTGGGGGCCCTTCTCTGTGTTTTCCTTGTAGTCAGTGAAGTGGTTCCCATCAAGGCTGAAGGCCAGGCGGTATTTGCTGAGGTAGCCCCCCATCCCGAGCTCACTGCCCTGTGTCACCACCCCGGACACCCAGGCAGGCTCCAGGAAGTCCACCTGCAGGTATGGCTCGGGGTCATCCGGTAGGGGGCTCCACCCGGGCTCCATGACAAGACTGCGATACCATCATACAGAGAGGCAATGAAGCAATCCAGACTGCATTTGGCCTCTTTATCAACCAATCACTGACCAGTGCATGTGACTAATCAACCAATCAATGGTCAAGTGACCAAGTCCCATTAAAGCCTAACCTTCCTTAATCTAGGAAAGAGCAACGCTACTGTGCTACTGAACAATATCATCAAAGAAACATCTAATTATATAACACAGTTACAATTTGAAATTTAATTTCACATATTTATGTTGGGTATGGGTTTCAATCATGGATATAACTGCATCATTTGGTTGAAATGCTGCTGGTTCGTTTTCAGAGTACACTAATCCACAATCCACTGACAAGTTTAGCATGCGTTTGGATGCAAAGGTTTTTGGCTGCTCAGCACTTTGCTCAGTGTCTTGCACTCCCACATGGTCAAATTCCGTAGCGGAAAGTTGAGCGTCGTGATATTCACCCTCACACCTGCCTGTCACGGACGAACACTCACACGTTGGGCACGACGTTGAGTCGGCCGGCGTCCGCAGGATTGTCCTGCCAGTGGGTAGAGGAGGTCAGCTGGCCGTACCTGATGCGGCCATCCTCCATACCCAGGGGTGAGGTGCACGGCCCTAGGATAGGTGAGCTGTCATTTTGTGTATGCCTTGGAACATGATGGTATTCTGCACATTGCAGCAGGTAACTGAGGATTACGAGTGCGGCATTTGATGAAAAAAAATCCCATAATGCACTATGGAAATCTACATCACTGACTCTAAGGAGAATGCTGTCATGTAAGACTTCACTATTAATTAAATTTTGCAGCAGCAATAGGTTTGACTATGGATAATCACCTCTGTACGTTGGACCTTCTATTCCCTGTAGAAAACAGAAAGCAAATGAAAATAAAGAGTTATGCATAAATACCAAGATGCAAAAGATGGCGTTAACTGCTGTGGAGAATGATCCAGAGCAATAATGGGAGGCGCTCTTACGGGAGTGGGCAGAGTGACAGAGGCCATGTGAGGTGTCCTGAGAGAGGGGGTGGTGGGTGTGACGGAGGCGTCGCTTCCATTACCCCGGGGCCTACGAAGGGATTCAAGCGAGCTGTAACCAGCTAATCACATGCTCTGGGGCAGCAGAAGTATTTCAGGTTGAATTGCACTCCAGAGAACTGCAAAAAGCCTTGCTACGGTTTTATAGGATATTATGCAAGAAGAAGGATGTCGATTTCAGTGAAAATGAGGCATGTTGTTAACCTCTCTGTCTACCAGTTTTTGCTCATTGCAAATAGCTACCTCTCCCTTGCTGTGCCTGGGGTGGTCATCTTGTCTTGAGGAAAACATCCCCATTCGTCAGTTCCATCCGGACAATCAGGAACTCCGTTGCAGCGTTGAGCCACCTCGACACAAGGTCCTAGTGGAGGGCAAGGGAACTGTCCATCTGGGCAAGGCCGGGGGCTTGGTAACGTTGGAGGGGGCTGGAACCCTGTGGGAGGTTTAGGGTGGTTAAATTCAAGATGAGCCGTGCGCAGCACTTACCACAAGTACAGGAGGCAAAGACAATGGTGATATTGCTTTACATGTAATGGTAGTTACGCATATTGGAACAAGGGTACTCAATTATTTTTCCCGAAGGTCCAAGTCCTGTCAGTGACACAAAGCCAAAGCCCACTGGCTCCAATAAAATTTTCTGGAGGGGGGGGCACCCAATTACACAGCCCTGAATAAATTGTGTTTTGGTCCAGATGCGGACCGCAGTCTGCCAGTTGACTACCCCTGTACTAGAACATTCCACACTATATTATATTGGTGTTCTTGGCAAAGCATCGCCATAATGAAGGCACCTGCGCCATTCTGGAACGTTTTGCGATATTCCATCCATTTGCTCTACTTCACTAAGATAAAATTTCCTGTAATACAGTATGGGGATGGAAAATGCACATCAAGGAACTGAAGATGGGAAACCGGGCAGTATGTGGCTGCAAAGAGAAGTGTCAGAAGCCAGGGACTGTGGCATGTGGCCCCATTGTTGTCGCCCCTGGTGCAGGCAGTCGCTGTTCCCACAGTGGAACTCCCTGACCAGAAAGGAATAAACAAGGAGAAGAAAAGGAGCAGGAATAGCGAGGATAGGACCTCAGGGGGATACTGGAACGGAGCCAGAAATTCAAGCACGGGAGAAAAATTTGACCCTGGAAGTCAACATGCACCAGATATCCTTGCAAAACTTAAGAATTTCTGTTTTCCCCTTTTCCCTGTTTAATGTACTGTTCTGTATATGTGATGCAGTAGTGTACTGCACTCCCATGTCAACCCCTTGGGGTGATACTGCTATGCAAAGGGCTAATCAAAATAAATGGAATTGAATTGAAATATTACTAAATAACCCAAGAGTACAAATCCTTAAATCAGTTATCCTGGCAGGATGAATGCTGTCTAAGAACCCCTGACACGAGGGAACCTGACAGGACCTGATTATCAAGCTGTAACCAAATCCCATGTGACATGCTGACGCCCGGAAATGCAAGCATGGGACAGACCTGTTGCACAGCCCAACAGCTCCACCCTCAGGTATATGCCATTCTGGAAGTCATGAGGGAGAACACGGACAAACCGGGCGGACACCATTCTGTCTAGCCGCACCCAGACCTTGCTGCTGTCATCATGGTTACCGAGGAACACCTGGACAGAGTGAGGAGGAGGAGAGTAAGATGGGAAAGGAAGACATTTCAGTGACTCACACACTGCATCTCTCTGGTGTGTTTTTGCACTGGGAAGAGGAAAATATGGTACCTTAGCTCTGGGACGGGCATCAGTGATTAGCTCCTGATAGGTGAACCACTGCTGACCATCATTGCTGAACTGCAGGTAGAAGCTCGACACATAGGTATCAAACGCACCCCCTCCCTGGGTTATAATACCTGTGAGACAGAAAGAAGGTTATTGCCATTTTGTTGGAGCACAAGTCTGTTCCACAAACAGTGAATTGACTGCAGGAAAACTGGCATTTTTCAATCCCCCCTCTAAGACATGTTTGATTTGTTACCTGGATTAAATACAGGGGAGGGGCAACAGGGGCACTGAATGCTGAATGGCCCCCAGAGTGTCCCCTCCCCTATCAATCACTAATACAAAACATATCATTGGCTAAAGATATTGTTGGCACCTCTCTATCAATTATAGCCCCACCTAAAAAAAATCCTCGAATCGTCCCTGCCTGTTACATGCCTTTTCCATGTAGAAGGCTGTTAATTTAATAATAGGATGATTGTTGGCGCATGTCTGGGTGACATAACATTTCTGGATTTTCAATCTGCAAATTGTCCACCACCAAACCTGTACCCTAAGTAACGAAGCCTCATTGACCACTTGTTTCATTACCTGTGATATTCTGAGGGTTCAGGAGGTCCAACTGTAGGTACAGAGGCTTCACACCACTTTTCACACGGTCAGTGTAGCCACCTTCAGGGGTCCAGAGGGGCAGCTCACGGTACTTCTCAGGTTCTGGGCTCCAGCCCTGCAGGTCGCTGTGGGGGTTCCATGCATCCAGCCGACCTGCCCAAGGGGGTCGACTGTCCTGGTGTGAGGACGCACTGAAACTGGAGTCTGGCAGATCTCGCACTCCAAGAGGAGCCAAGCATTCCTCTACACAGAGACAACAGCAATTTAAATGTCAGTGGGAGATGATGGGGTTTAAAGCGTATTGTAGATAGAAAAAGATGCCAGTCAAATCCCATCAAATTCAATCTATATTGCTGACTAACAAAATTTATTTAGATGAACATGGCAACACCTACCTCTTAATTACATGGTTTGCATAACTGACAATCACACAGAATGATAATTAGACTAACCTCCAATTGGGAGAGGGTATGTGGGAACCAGAGCTGGAGGGCTCTCTGGTGGCATGGAGGATGTGTCGACAGGAAGAGTAACAGTTTTTGGTGGTGAAGTCACAGTGCCATTACTGCCTGATGGATGGACAGAGAGGAACTGTTTACACGGAGTGTTCCTGCCGTTAAAACAGAAACAAAGGGCCAAAATGGCCTCTTACCTGTCTCCTTACAATAACAACACCTCTCCCCATCCCCAGGAACGAGAGTCTGTCCCTGAAAGACAAAAGAAATGTACTGTTATAAGATGTTCCCCAGCAGCCAGGACAGCTGCAGAAGAGCGCTGGTATCAGCTAACCTGGGGGCAGCCTGCATCGTGTGGGCAGTAGGGGGCGCACTGCACGGTCAGATTTGGCAGGCATTGGCACAGCTGGCACTGCCCCAGCTTCCACTGATCCCAGACAGCATGGCCGCGGCCCTGAAATTCGCACTCCCTGCAGGGCCCGGTCTGGCAGCTGCACAGAGACATGTGGGCTCAGCATCATGGGTAGGGGCATATATCATTTTGATAAAATATGCAGTTATGGGGTTTTGCATCTGTCAACTGTTAACCTGGAAGTTAATTTGAACCAAAGCATCTGGCATCCTGACCAACAGCACTTGCTCAGCAGTAACTGCTGCTGGACCACAGAGGGGCAGATGGGGAGAGGAGGTGCAAAGGGAGGAGAGGAGGCCGGGGGAGGCCCTGCTTACCGGCGAGCCTTGCGGTAGATGCCCCGACACTGCCGTCCGTTGCCATGCTTGCTGGGATTATTGGGGCTGCGGAAGGACCACTGCACGCTTTGCATACCACAGGGGCCCAGGCACTCGCCCCAAGGCGACCAGGCGGACCACCCACAATGCACTGGGGGCCACCAAAAGCATCACAATTCAGTCTTGTGCCTTGTATATACACATCACTCAACATGCATGCTGATCACACTGACCTGAACACTAAGGGCATGTACAATATCAGTCTAAACACAACTACTGAAAATCATTTGTTTGAAAGAGACAGAGTGCTGTGACAGATGACCTGGTCTCCCCGATCCCCCAACCTAAACCCTACAGAGCTGGTTTGGGATGATTTGGAGAGAAGAGTAGGAGCAAGGTAGCCAACTTGCGCTCAGAACTTGTGGAAACTCCTTCAGAACCGCTGGAGAAACATTACAGGTGGCTACATTTGGAAGCTGGTTAAAAGAATTCCAAGAGTCTGCAGTGCGGTCCTCATAGCAAAAGCAATTTTGAAAAGTCTAAAATTTGAGAAAATGTTAAGATATTCAAATATGTGATACATATTTAATATGTATTACTTCATTGCCTTGAGGCCTTTTATTGTAAGGTGAGTAACATAGTTAAAATAGAGACAAATGCTTTAAAGACGGTGTGTCCAGACTTGTGACTGGTACTGTATTGATCCTGCTGACCTGAACACTCTGGGTTGGGCTTGCAGTGTTGGGGTCTTCCTTTGTCACAGGTGCAGATGTCACAGCCCACCTTGACCTGCTGCCCAGGCCAGTACCGCACACCGGACACCTCGCAGATGCATTCCTCCGGCCTTACGCACTGCTGTGTGTGGCTCATCACCTGGCCCTCGGGGCACCAGCATCCTGGGCCACGTGGTGATTGTACAAATAACAAACTACAATTTAAGTCAACAATACCACTAAAGACAATAATGCCCGCAGATCTGTATAAACGGCAAAAGTTAAAACATAAATAAAACATTCTTTTTACAGTTGGAGCTAAGAAAATAATCTAGGAAGCTACTGAGTTGCAGGAAGGGGGAAAGACTGCTTTATACATGTCTGCTAAATTTCATAATCTACTGCATAATGTTACAAATATCATACTTTGGACGTTTAAATAAGTAACTGGGGCAACAGTTGAATAAAGTTCTGTAAAAATTGGAAGTGTTTCCACAATTTTGGCCACTAATGTACTTCATTCTCATTAAAGTACAAAATATTAACCAACAACTAATTTGACACTAACCAGTGTTATGAATTAAACAGAATTGCCCTTTAACTATATTTTAACTATTGGCGACTCACACCAGCACTGCACTCTTTCACCTGAAAAGCAGCCAGGAGGCTCACTCTCGCAGAAGCCCTCGTTGGTCAGGTGGGCACAGGTCAGGGGACAGGAGGCACACTTCCGTAGAATGAGGCCCTCGATGCAGGATGCGTTGAAGCACTTGTCTTGGGGGCATGTTTCTGTGGGATACACAAAGAACCAGGCACGAGGCATGTCATCACCCACCCTAGCAACCAATCAGAAGGGCTCACAGATCACAAATTAAAAAAAAGTTACGTACTGATCTCCATGGCAATGGTGGGCTGTCCGGGCAGCTCTGTACAGGCCCTGCCCCCATTCTGCGGTGGGACACACCCCCTATGACGCACTTCCACGCCTCCGCATCCCTTAGTGCAGTTCGACCATGTTACCCATGGCAACCATTCTCCATCAACTGTCAATCGTACGGGTTTAATGAGAAAATCATTCTGTGTAATCCATTCAGACAGCAGCAACACTAATTGCATGGGCATCGTTAGGGCTGATCATTCGGGGTTATAGCCCCGAGTATTTCAGCCACGATGCCAATCTTGCTTCAAAAAAAAAAAGTCAAGCCCCAGGTAAACTTTACTTTTCAATACTTAGAATACTTTCAATACTTTTTGTTCATTTTATAACAGTCAAATCGAATACAGAATGGAAATTTAAGATCCGGTGTGACATTTATCAGACATTGGAAGATTCTATGCAATATTTGTAGTACATATATCAAGACAAAGGTTATTAATACAGAGAACCAGTGAGCGTAGCAAGATTCAGTGATAGTAGATTCCATAAGTCTATGCTTTCTCAATAAACATGCATCCAGTCAGCCTTACAATGATTCCAAGTCTCTAGAGTTGGCAGTGCAGCTTAGCAGTACCTACCTACTTCCCTACCTGCTGATTTAAGGACATCTGACATAATTTCCATAATATTCCCTGGAGAGCTGACCAGCCAGTTGAGTATATACATCCCCATAGATGTTACTCCCTAATGGGTCAACCTCAGGGTATTTTGTTCCTATCCTAAACTGTATTCTATATTTTTTTTTTTGCTTATACAGTGGCTGTATCTGTTTCTATATGTAAATCGCTTTAGGGCAACTATGCAGAAAGTTACCATCACCAATTCACCAGCGTTAAAAATCCCCAGAAGCTCTCTGCTGCCCTCTTTAATTCTATACACTCTGCTTTCTGTATGAAATGTCATAAAAGTGCAAAAATATATCCTCAGTAGTAAAGATTCAGCAAAAAGAACAGGGAACCAGAGCTTTTCTGCAATACTAAGCAGTGAGGAAAGCTTATTCCACCACCACGGGGACATCAGGAAGCCAGCTAAGGTCACATCCATGTAGGTACAATGCTAATAATTGAAAAGAAAAACACAGACCACAACACTGACACTTTTACTCTCTCTGTCATCCTTACCTGGACAAGAGACGGAAAAACAACTTTGTTTCTGGGTGTCTTCTCCCCTGCAGTGGCGCAGGGGATCCCCCAGGGGGCACTGTCGCTGTCGGCTCTGGGACCCAGATCCACAGGAATGGCTGCAGGGGCTCCAATGTCCCCAGGGGCCCCAGGTCCGGCAACTCCGCTCATCTGATGGGCCTGCCTCCAATCCGGGTGTGCTTTCAGGGCATTCTGGGATACCGTTGCATACCTGCCGGTAGACAAGACGTAACAAACACAACCCTGCTGTTTCATGACAGTGTTTTGCAACCCATCATTAGAGGGTCGCAGGCCCTGAAGCTGTCCAGTGGGATGGTTCGTAACTCCGGACCACAGCCTCAGGCTAAGCTAATATCTAAGCGTCAAACAAGGCATGGCTTAACTCCTTACCTCTTTGAAGGTGAGACAGGTGCCATCAAGGCAAGTGTACTCTGGGCATGACTGGCTGGTGTTTCTAGAGACCGGAGGTGGAGTGGCTCTCTGGTCTTTAGAATGGAGAGAGAAGTGAGCCATGGGTATTACCGAAAAGCCTTGAAGAGTTGGCAAAATACCTTGAAGTGTTAGCAAAAAGCTTCAAAGTGTTAGTAAAGAGCCTTGAAGCCTTTTCAAAGAGCCATTGGGAGTTAGCAATGGGCCTTGAACAGTTAGTGACAAGCCTTGAAGCATAATTTTGAAGAGTTAGAAATGAGCCTTGAAAAGTTAGCAAACAGCCTTGAAGAATTAGCAAAAAGGCTCAACGGGTCCCTCTGTGTTTGCAATATGCCGTAGTGCTAGCAAAGATGCTCACAGCATTAGCAAAGACCTTTTAACTTTCAGGTTGGGGCTCTGGCCTCAGTGATGTCAGGCTCCAGGCAGGAACTCACCGCACATCCACTCGTCCTCACCACGCAGGCAGTCGGGCACGCCATCACACACGCGGGACATGTTCACGCATGTGCGGTTATCACACGAGAAGCTCCCAGGACAGGGTGGGATTTTCAAGGAGCCTGGCGCAGACAGAGAGTTATTTGGGCACATTTTTCTTAGATCTACTCCACTGGTCAATATGTATTTTCCCATGAATTTTTTCCCAGAGGGTGTTCAGAACATGCACGGACGAACCACAGTTGTCTTCGCTCTCATCAGAGCCGTCCCGGCAGTGGGGCAAGCCATCGCACAGCTGCTGGTGCTCCACACACTGGCCTCCAGCACGGCAGGGGAACTGGCCGGGGCCGCAGGGCCCCTGGCAGGGCTGTTCGTCCTCGCCGCCAGGGCAGTCAGTCTCCCCGTCGCAGCGCCAGGCCAGCGGCACGCAGCGTCCGTCGATACAGCGAAACTCATGGCGCCCACAACCCGGAGCTTTGGGCCATGACAGAACAGTTGGGGGGAAGGTTACAACCTCCTCATATGACAAGCAGAGGTGTGCTTCACCTTGAACTGAGATGTACTCTCAGTCAAAGAGAATATAAATTAATTTACCAGGTTGAGCTGCGGGGTAAACAGATTCCGATTTACTCTATCTAGCTACAGACACCTTGCGTCCACTGAGACCTTGATATGAATCTACAGATATCAGGTCTATTTATGGACATCCACAGGAGGTCCTCAGCAGGTCCAAGACTCACAATTATTTCCTGACCACAGAACCACAGCCAGCACTGACACTCCCGCCCCCACCCCACTTCCACCACGTTAATCTAGGACGTAATGTGAATAAACCTTATCTTTTATTGATTAAGTCTCAACACACTCTTCCTTTCTTTTCTGTGTGATTCCATTTTTATCTCTCTTTAGTCCAAAACTTGACTCACACAGATTAAATCACAAATTTTCATACCTCCCATTCGTTAATGATTCAGGGCCCGATCCGACTGGTGACATCACTTACTGCTCACAAGCATCATTTAATGAGCATTTGATTAGTATGTATTTAGGGGACTTAAAGGGACCCCATTATGCTCATTTTCACTGTTCATAATTTTACTTTTGGGATCTACTACAATACATTTACATGCTTCTATATTCCAAAAGCACAATATCTTTCTCATATTATACATCTCTATTCACTCTGTCTATAACTCACTATGTCTGAAACACTCTGAGCTTTAAACCCCACCCCCGATGAGCCCAGTGTGCTCTGATTGGTCATCTTGCTGGATTGGTCAGCTTGCCCTACACGTTCCATCCCTGTCTTGCATTTTGCAGACAGATTCTTGCAAGGTGTTTCAGGCAGATTAGAGAAAAGTGGTTCCAGTGGTGAGTTACCTCCTTTGGCATGTAATTTGGGCCTTAAGACTATACAGAATGTTTACATGTACATACAGTTACAAAACTCACTAACAGAAAGGAAAAGACTGGAAAGCTTAATAGAGGCCCTTTAAATATGCCTGTGGATTGATGCGAATCTGCTTAATGTCCTAGCAATCTGTGAAATGTTTCTTAGAGCATCACTAACCGGGGCTGGACACCGGGGAGGGAGTCACCACCAGCATCGCTGTGGGTGATACAGGCTGACAGATGGTCTGATTCTCATCCTCCCCATCCTGGCAGTCCGCAGACCCATCACACAGCTTCACCTGGGACACACAGGTGCCGTCGGCACAGGGGAACTGACCAGGGGCGCAGGTCACTGGCACAAATGAATGGGAACACATACACATGCAAAAGAGAGAGAGAAAACATTCATAAACACAGTGAGATGTACATATCTATTGCTTTTGAATTTAATTGAATTGAATTGAAAGGAAATTAATCGAATTGAATGGAATTGAATTGAACTGAATTAAACTGAAATTAATTTAATTGAATTGACATGAACTAATCTGAACTGAAATTAATTGAAATTGAATTGAATTGAAACAAAAGTTTATTTGCAATTTGCACAAGTACAGAAGTACAAGTACATCCGGATTCTTCTATAGTTCCCTCGGTCAAGGTTTAAAAACAATGGACAAGACAATGACATAGAATGCATGTCCTACAGGTTATCATTATTAAATTAAATACATTTTAAATAGATAGAAAAAAGAACAATGTGCTTGAGGGATAACAAGTTAATGATGGTAAAGTGTTAATGATTGTTTTAAATGAAATATACATATTTTTGAATATGAGTAGAGTATCTATCTGGGAGTATTGATGTATTCTTACACCTCCATCCAGTGATCATCTCCCAGCTACCTGTCCTTGGAGTCTTCATGTTCTCTGTATGTTTATGCGGGGTTCTCTGGTTTCCACCCACAATCCAAAAAGATGGTTTCAGGTGAATCTGTGTTTCTAAATTTCCCATAGTGTGTGATGGTAGTGTCCTGTGATAGTGATGTCCTGTGTCTGTTGCCTTGTGGGTGAATGGTAATTGGATTTGTGAGTACATGCAGAGCCGCCCATAAGGGTGGAGAAAGGGAAAACTTTCAGGAGCCCTGACACGAGTGGGGGTACATCTTTGTGAGGCCCTGTGTACATGTATGTTTCATGTATGTTCAACTTCAATAAACAGTGTAAAAACCAACAAAAACATACATGCAAGGATCAGGTGCATAATAGAAGTAATTGAATTAAGTTGACTGATTTGAACATGTAAGAACAAGCGAAAGAAACAATGTGAACTGCAGGACTAAGTCCATCCGTCACTGGGGTCCCACCTCCTGGCAGGCACACGGCCTCGTCCGTGCCAGAGGGGCAGTCCGGCACCCCATCGCACACCCTCTCAGCGGGCACGCACAGGTCACCCGGGCACTGTAACTCTCCTGTCATGCACACACAGCCACGTTCATCGCTCAGGTCCCCGCAGTCATCATGGCCGTCGCACCGGTGGATGTATGCCAGGCAGCGGCCTCCCACACAGTGGAACTCTCCGGCTCCGCATGTGACACCGCAGTCTGCAGCCACACCCCCAAAGGTATCCATTACTCTCTAACGACACCAACAGGACATGCTGGGTATTACAGGAGGTACAGTTGTACGGCAGTGACAGAAGGCTGTTTGCTCAAATCCCACTATGGAAAATGCTGCTATACTGTTAAGCAGGTACAAAACTGGATTTGTTTACTATTTAAAGGTTACCTATTAAACATTTTGGATAAAAACCAATGAATTAAAATGTTAGTGATATACCAACCTGGTTGATGTATTTACAGTTAGATACAGAGTGCAATATTGAAAGTGAGACGCCTAACATAAATCTAGCTCCTTAAGCTTATAGAACAGATGCTTTTATTCAAAACATTCATACATTTTTGAGAAGCACAGTCAGCCAGTCCATGGAGCACCTGTGGGGTTAAAGACCTTGCATGGGATCCAAAGGGTGAAATCATTCTGCTGGCCTTTGGATTTGAACCAGCAAGCTTGTGGTCGCAGACACAGCGTCCACTGAGTCTTACATCACTCCCCAATACTCATGTTTTTGAAAGAGGAGAGTGAAACAGAGAGATAATATAGGAGCCAGAGACCCAGGGACCTGATGGACAGCAGGGTACGGCTAACAGGGGTTCATAAACAGACACTCACCGCGCTCATCAGAGTCATCAGCGAAGCCACAATCAAGACGGCCGTCACACAGCCGGCTAGCGGGCAGGCAGAGGCCGCTGGCACACTGAAATTCCCCAGGGGGGCACAAGGGCACCGGGCGGACAGGGGCGCAGAACTCCTCGTCTGATTGGTCGGCGCAGTCGGGGTGCCCATCGCACCAGAGGGCCTGGTCGAGGCAGCGGCCACCAGTGCAGCGGAGCTGGCCAGGAGCGCAGGTGGAGGGGCAGAGCTCGTCTGAGCCATCCCCGCAATCATCCTCATTGTCACACGTCCACTGGGCTGGAATACAACGTCCCCCCGCGCACTGGAACTCGGACTCCAGGCATGGGGATTCTGGGATACAGGAAGACCCCATGCAGAGCCAGCTCCCTGCCTGGCATGAGCTGTAGAGCCACAGCAGAAAATATATATAAAAAATACATATGTAGATTACATGTAAAGCAGAATACAAGCAAAACAAGGTTTTGGGAAAGGTAAACCCAGTAAATCAACTAACAATCTTAGTTTAATTAAAATGAATTTATTCTCATCTGACCTTTAAGAAAATCAGTATTTATTACTTGTCTGAAACTTATCCTTGGTTTGTGCAAATCCAGCCCAGGCTAAGAACACATAACGGCGATGAACAGGAGCTTCTCTGAGCTCACCACATGCTCACCAGCTATGCGTAATGAGACTCACCAGTTCTGGCAGTTCTGATCAACATAGGACCCCGGAGGAAACAGAGAGCCCTCCCACTCACAGGGGCAGGATGAAGGTGCAATGCATCCATCACCTATAGGGGGTGACAGAGAGTCAAGCTAGGGACAGTTATGTTGTACTGACAACATTAAAATGCTGGAGGTGGATTTTGCAAATGCTGATCAGAATTGTGGGGGTCAGAGTACAGGCCCAGTCCAGAGTGTAAGTGGGGAAAGTTCCACAAATTCAATGCCTTTATCACCAGCTCAATAAACCTGCTCAGACAATAAATAGATCAAGATATACTATGATTGATGGGTGACTATGCATTTAAGCAGTTAGAAACACCCTGAGAATATGGAGGTAACGGTGTGTATTACTGGAATTATACCCCACAGCCAGAGCCAGTGTGACTGTGGTATCTGTCAGCCAGTCAATCTCTCACCATGCCAGACAGTCCCAGACTCGCAGAAGCAGCCCTCCACACAGGAGAGGGCGCTGCAGGGGGAGTTGAGGTTCTGTGTGCCACTGGGGCACATGGGTTTGCAAGCCGGGCCACAAGACTTGTACACCAGACGGTTCTCACACTGCAGGGCTATGGGGCAGAAAGGAACATGTCACACATATCAGACTGTGTCACGCAGAGTGTCAATGAAGGTCACCTTTAAACATAATGCCAGTTAGCTGTACATACGGCAGAGTTCCTGAGACCTCCAGCGGATGTAAATCCCCCGGCGGTTACATTCCTCAGCGTAAGCAGCAATGGCAGTGCACAGGCACTCACAGTCCCCGCCAGAGTCACAGCTACAACACAACACTGAGTCAAAAGACACACAGAGTCCCCACCAGAGTCACAGCTACAACACAACACTGAGTCAAAAGACACACAGAGTCCCCACCAGAGTCACAGCTACAACGCAACACTGGTCCAAAGGACACACTCTGAGTCCCTGCCAGAGCCACAGGTACAACAGGACACTGAGTCAAAGGACACACTCAGAGCCTGCCAGAGTCACAGCTACAATACAACTTTGAGCCAAAGGACACACTCTGCCAGAGTGATGGCAAAAAATATCTTTTGGAAAAAAAATACCTGAAAATGTAATGCCTGCTTTGCCTTAACCTAGAAGAATAAAAAAGTAGATAGGAGAGAGCAGCAGAAGTTTAAGCTCTGAGACTCACCCACAGGCATCAAAGACACACCAGTCGTAGAACTGCTGGAAGGCCACCTCAGTGTGGCATGGAGCAAAAAGCTCCTGTGTGATTACCGCACAGCGCCTACGTGCCCACGCCACCCGGTGCGGATTTTCCTGGGCCAGAGGTCACAGAGGTCAGCTAGAGGCTACCAATCAATACCTATAAGCTCTCTGGCACATTACAGCCAGTAGGACCTTTTTAGATTTGCCTAGGAACATCTATGCTGAAGCTAATCCATGAAAAAGAATTAGGATCCCAAGGGACTCACGGCGCATGGGTCACGGAGATCCTGGCTTTGGACGTCGGGGCAGGTCGGGTTGACTTTCCAGGAATTCCCAAAGAGCTCGGCTGTGGACTCTATAATGCCCTGACGCGTGGTGAAGTCATTCTCAGCATCCCCGTCAAAATTTCCACACAGCCCCCCAACTCTTCCACGGAACTTGGGAGAGAGGCGAATGTACACTCGCATCCCTGCACAAGAGAAACATTAGGAATTTAGACACTAGAGAATTAGACACTATTTACTTATACAATCAGCTTGAATTGCCAGGAGATGGGTCCTGGGTTACATATATAGATTGTTATGTGAGTACCAGTCAATGCA
Organism: Mormyrus iriodes; assembly: GCA_011763525.2. Lineage (NCBI taxonomy): Eukaryota > Metazoa > Chordata > Actinopteri > Osteoglossiformes > Mormyridae > Mormyrus > Mormyrus iriodes. Next base: position 12,152,885 of record JAAGVU020000032.1, read on the forward strand.
TCATTTACAGTTTATAACAGCACTGGAGCGATCGTATTCTTGATTTTTTCAGGTGAGGGCATAATTCATACAGAAGGGTCAACCTTATTATTAGTCAATGAAATGTTTTGAAGCAGTGAGTGACAGGGAGTGAGTGAGAGAGCACTCTGGGGGCCAATCAGCTTTCAGTTGTTTAAGTTAGTTTCCAGATGTGTGTAAATGTTATGCTCTTTAACAGCAGTAACATTTAAGCAGGAGATGTGAGATTCCCACCATGTTTATTTCCAAAATAGCTATAATGTGATGTCAATATAATGTGACTATGAAAAACAAGCTATTGTAGGCCACACCTCCATCCCACAGCACGGTGATTCCAAGTCGGGAAGAGAGGGACACAAAGAGGCCGATCCGCTCCAGATGCAGCCCACTGCCCGAATACGCCTTGGGCAGGGCCACAGGCATGCCGTTCACAGCCACTGCTTTACCTGCAACCGGAAGTTTCCCAAGTTTTACGGGCAGCCTGATTGCTAGGCTAATGGCAGAGATGAGGTAAACATAAAATTCCATTTCAGTTAAAGCATGAATGTCTCACTACTTGTCATGCATTTCTTCATATATATTCATCCATTTATTCTCTGTAATCTCTTATCCAATGCAGAGTCATGATGAGCCTGAAGCCTATTCCAGAATGCACAGGGGACACCCTGTATGGGATGCTGCTCCATTGTAGGACACAAACTCACACTAAGGGCAATATATACCAATTGAAGAGCAAACTTCCAAAACTCTCTCAGTCCACGGGAGACAAAGTTCTTCATTGGATTACATGAGGACTGAGTGAGTTTAGGATCCCGATACATATGATGAGAAAGTCTGCCTTTAGGTTATTGGCATTCTAATATCAAACACAGCCAAAAAATGGATTGAGTGAGTTTTGGAAATTTGCTCTTCAGTTCATCTAACCATCTTGTAGGGGTGCAGGAATCGGGGGGGATGGGCATGTATCCCCCAATATTTAACTTGGCTTCATTCATCCCCCCAAAAAATAGACCTTTGCATTTAAATCTTTAAGTTGTGTCCCACCCCAGTCTTAAACTCTCACCGACTCCACTGCCACCATAGGCTGGTGTTGGCACACCCCAGAGGACGCCCACACAAATATGCGGAAATACATGCAAGCCCCAAACACATGGAACCAGGGGTATTAAGTGCTGGAGACCCTGGCTGCCCCTTTAATCGCCCATGTAATTAGGTAATTAGTATGTAATTAGTCGATATAAATACATATGACTGATATGTAGCAGGAATGACAATTATAACCATTGTGTGGTGTGGTTACTACTCTGCTGTGCAGTTAGTATTGCACTGTGCAGTTAGTACTGCGATGAGCAGGTGCCCAAGCTCCTGGCCGCCGGCCCTCGCTCACCTCGCAGTAAGTGCACAGCGGTACCACCCACTGTGAAGGTGACAGACTTGGTGCAGGTGACGCCGGTGCTGCCGCATGGCACGTTCTCGACGCTGACGCTGAAGCGGCCCCCCTCCTCTCGCACCAGCACGTACTCACAGTCGCCCAGGAAGGTGAAGGTGCGCCCGTCAAACGTCACGTAGTGCGGGTCACCCGTGGCTGTGCAGGTGCCCCCGCAGAGGGCATGGCCGCAGTGCCAGCGCCGCTCCCAACACACGCTGTGGGGGGGGGGCAGAAAGTGTGCCCGGATAACTTTTGGAGATATCCGTGTGTTTTTTTTTAACAAAAATGTGTTGTTCTTTTTAGGCAAATTATATTGATTACTCCCTGAGCTGAGTGTAGCGATATGATACTCAGAACCGTATCTAGACTGTGTATTTGTTACGTCATTGGTAGCATGAACGAAATGTCAACATGAATCACAAGGTCAGCAGATTTCAGCAATTTAAAAAAAGAAAATGAAGAGGCAGAAAGTCTTTCAAAAGCTAGCAGATAAGTGGACATGACTTTATACCCCCCAACCCCCCCCCCCACCTTGTTCAGATGCATTCCACAGTACATGAGAGAATCAGTACATTGCCTAGTTTGGATTGGGTTGAACCAATCGGTGATTGGTAGTGCATGGTATTCCCGCCCGCTGTCTGACTAATTCCTCCTATCACAGCTCAACAGACCCCTGTTCAATACCTGTTTAGGGTTACATACCATGTGTTGCAGTCTCTGGTGATGGTGTCATTGCTGTAGTACAGCCTGCCATTGTGGTGGCACGGACACTCTGACGGGGGCACGCAGCGGTCGCCCTATGGTGGAACAGAGTGCATGCTGAGATATCAGTGCCCCTTGAGAAAATCTGACAGCCCCTTCCACTCTCATGATGGAGGAATACCGACCAGCAGCACAGTGTCACCAGGGCAGACGCAGCCCTGGATGGGCTCTGGGCAAGGCTTTGGGTGTGTGTCCAGACTGGAGCAGGTGTGCAGACAGGCGTGGGGGGAGTACTCCAGGCTTGGGGGGCACGGCGTTAGGGCCGGGCAGGGCTCGTCGGTGCAGTTCCAAACACCCCTTTCACATATACTGTACACCAGAAGCGGCACAGAAGAGGCAGAGAATAACAGGGTAAGGGGCAGACAGAAGGAGATTTTAATGAGCCACACAAATATACCCTGAAACTGAACAGGGGTTCATGGGGGGTTCCATTTACAGGGGATCTTTACATTTACCTTCTACATCTTCTCAATTCACAGTTGCATTTGTACAAATCAATGTACAAAAGAGGCAGCCAACATGTCCAGAGGCGTAGCTAAAAATTTGGGCCCTCTGAAAAAATGTCCCCTTGCCCCCCTGGAAAGTCCAACCCGTTAAAATTCGCGCTGCTCACCGCCGGGGGGGGGGGGGTGGGTGGTGAACCATGATGCGATAATTATCCACAGGACACGGGAGGTC
>JAAGVU020000032.1:12159791-12186699 GCA_011763525.2 Mormyrus iriodes
AAACACACCTTTTCCAGAAATACCTGAATTAACACTTCTGGTATACTCTTTTTTCCTTTTACTAAAAAAAAAAAAAAAGTCGCTCTGGCTAAGGGCGTCTGCCAAATGATGTAAATGTAAATGTAAATTTCCAAAACTCACAGTCCACAGAAATCTTCTGGAAAATGTATCCAATGGACTGAATGATTTTTGGAAATTCGCTCTTCATACAACTTCATTACTATTATTAATTTAAGTGTGACCCTAAAATCATCAAAAGCCTGAGATTAGGCTGGAATTTTTTTAGATTCTCAGAGGCAATTTCAGTTGTGTCGCTTAACGCCCTTCCGCATAACGTCCGACTGCATAGACGTAAGAGGTCCCATAAGGTTACAATAGAGCTGAAAAATGCTCATTTGTTAACATGGTGCAGCAGACGTACGAGGCCATAGTGCACCACATGTAGCTGGTCACTGCTGGTGCAAACTATCACTTGATAGGGATAATCAACATATATGCTAAGCATTTATGCATTTACATTACTATACTTTAGTCGTTATTTTAATGAGTGGCCTCTTGCTTACAAAGAAACCATATATAGTATATATGACTTTTGCATAGCGTCCAAGTTTCTTAACGTTCTATTTGACAGATCATAATCTAGGCATTAAATAATGCATACCTGAATGCTTCTCCACTCCTGCAAATAAATTATGTAGCAATGAAATGAAATAATCCCATACATGTGCGGCATCGATCAAAGAAAATGAAATGTTTATTTCTCACTGGCTAAAGCAATGTCCCTTCTGTCCATGTCTTCACACACATACCTGAAACACGGTGCCGTGGATGACGGCGCAAATGCTCTCCGCCTGCTGCCTCCTCTGGGGGTAGGTGGCACAGGGGTCAGGTGGCACCCCCAAGGGGGGCATGCAGCCACCCTGGGTCATCTTGTTGGCGAAGGAGGCTACGCTGCTTTCTACGTCACCCTCTGGGGTGGTGAAGTCGTCGTGCTGACTCCAGGTCAGGGTTCCGCACAGCCCTCTGACCTGTGAATGCAGGTGGGAGAGTAGTGAGAGTCAGGATGAGCACCATGTGATCAGAGCCATACGCTGACCTAACATGAACCTAAGACAGAACTCTATAACCGAAAGGTGACTCAGGTGGTTAAGACACTGTGCTTGTGATTCAAAATGTGCTGGTTCAAATCCTAGCGTTGGCAGAGCAATTTCTCTGTTAGGGGCCTGAGAAAGGCTCTTATCCCCTATTACTCCAGGGACTGTCTAGCCCTGTTTTCTCAAACATATACATTGCTTTGAATAAAATCATCTGCTGTAATGTTATGTAACTGGGTAGCAAGATAAACACAGTGTGGTCAAAGGGCAGATAATTTTTTACACCCAATGCAGATCCCATCCCGGGAAGCACAGAGCACAAGACAGGGGACACCCCAGATGGGTGGCCAAGCAACCGAAGGCAACAAACTCCGGGCAATTTAGAGACTAATTTATGTCCAGTCTGTTGTTGTAAGACATTATAAAAATGCGATATGAAGCCTTTGAGTCACAGTGAACTTGATTATAAAGGTCTCAAGTGGTCCTAGCTAGGATGTATCTTGTGGACGGGGTTTGGCATTTGAACTGACAAAGTGTCCAGCCAGAACATATGCAAAAGAGTCCTTTTGAGTTTGGGCTAGTGCAAAAGCCATGAGAATATTGTTATCATCATACAGGTTTTGTACTACCCTCACTCCTTGTGCATACCAAGCACGAAATATAGCACTTTTAATCCCAGGAGTGAAGGCCCTGAAGTTTAGAAGAGGTGTCAGATATGGGAAAGAGCCCCTTCTACCTACAAATGAGTTCATATCCCCCCAACTTTTCATAGGGCTTTGAAGGACAGGGTTATTCCTCACTTCACAGACAGTTTTTTTCCCTTTGAGTTCGCCTAATAGTCCATAGGAGGCGCATCCCACAATTCCAGCGGGTCCTCTATCCCTTCCAAATAACAGTGAACCCATTCATGAATGAGTTTCCCCTGACAGACCCAAGTAAAATACGTAATATTAGGAACTGCCAGCCCCCCTTTATTTTTAGGTAACTGTAGGGTTTTCAAACTGACTCTAGGTTTTTTCCCTTCCCAAAGAACTTCAAAAAGTCTTTTTCAATTTCATTTGTCATTTTCCTGGAGATATACACAGGCAACATCTGCATGGGATAAAGCAGATGAGGCATCACGTTCATTTTTAGTAAATTTATGCTACCTGCCCATGAAATCAGTAAATCTCTCCACCAGGAAAGGTCATTTTTAATGGTTTTGTGTACCGAAAGGAGATTAAGGCTCAGCAGGCTCTTGACATTCAGAGATATACTGATTCCCAGATATGAGAATCCTGAGGCAAACCATGCAAATGGGAAATTAGTCAGATTTGGTAAGTGTCCTCCGTACCCAATCAGCATAACCAATGATTTATCGATGTTAATCTCACAACCTGATAGTGGCGCAAAGGTTTGAATAGTCGACATTAATGCTGAAATAGATGTCTCCGGGTTAGTGATAAATGATAGTATATCATCCGCATATAATGCGATCTCATGTATAGTTTATCCATTCTCTATCGTTTAGCAAGTTTGCACATCCTCTCCCGGTTTAGCGACCGAGTTTCGTTCCAAAGACCAGGTCATTAAGCGAAATGGTTGCAAGATGAAAATCACTGTAGCCACAACTGTGCTTATAACTTTACCATAGCCTAAACTCAGATTCTTTTACCCTTCGTGAAGTGAACATTTTAAACAACATTTTGTACAATCTGCTTCAAAGATCTCTCTTGCTCACTTGTTGTTGTCAGGCGTACCAAACTTGATAGTAAATGCGCGTATTGGTTGAAAAATTCATTTTTCGTTATGTCGTATCTGTGAATGGTCGCTAATCGAGGAGTGGTTGTAATCTGAGCTGCACTGTTGCCTTTGTAAGCAATAGGATGCTTTATTGCATCTCTGCAGGTTATGTTCTATAGCTCCTTGCACCCCCTGGGATTTGAAGGTTAAAAGGCGTCATCATTCCAGTTCATATTTTGGCAGAAATGTCACCAAATTCTCCAGCTCACTAGTTCGTGGACACTTGCACACCTTGTGGGCAAATCCTGGTTGCAGCGTGACAAGGGCATAGGGCCCTTCCAGGTGCCACAGCAACTGTGCGCCAAATGCCTGGACTGCAATGAAGGTGGAGGAGGCACGCCGCACAGTCAGGTCTGTCGTCACCACAGGGAGCGCCACCCTCTGGCCGTTCACAGTCACTGCACCTGCGCAGGCAACAACAAATAGGTGGTGATACACACAGGGGTAGAATAACACACCTCAACGGGACAGCCTGACAGTTTTATAGATCTAGAGGGAAGACTAGAGGTGCCACACCTGAAAAGCAGTGTTTCTTAGCCCATTCCCCTGGACTCCCCCCGCCAGTACACATTTTTGGTCTAGACCACCAATTGCATGCCTAAGCTAGGTAAACAAGGGGTTCATAATTTATTTACAGTTAAAATAAATAGTGGTGGAAAAGAAGGAACATGTGGACAAGCAGGGGGGTCTGAGGACAGGGTTGAGACCCATTGATTTATGACAGAAGTTCCCACTGGCCTCAGACGCTATCTTAAAGAGTCTGCTTGCATTACCTCAAAGGAAACATATGGAGAATCAGTCACCTTTCTCATATTAAACAAGTAATTGACTTTATCATCACTAGCCAGAGACAATTCTAGAATTTGTTTAAGGTGGGGGGCAAAAGGAGGGCCATAATTCCTACAGGGGGCCAGTCTTATCATTAGCCAATTATATGTTTTAATTTTGGGAGTAACAGAGGAGGCAGCATTTTGGGGGCCAATCAGCTTTCAGCTGGGGCCAGTGCACCTGTGGCTCTATACATTCCTCTCAATAACCAACTGCCTCGCTCACTCAGTAATGTAACCTCACTTGGCTGCCATTCAGACAACCCCACCCAAAAGTTCCAGTCAAGTCTGTAAATCAGCTGCCTACCAGAATCAGAGATAGTCACAGAGGTGCGGAGCACAGTGACGGCCATCTCCCTCAGGCAGCTCTGCCCCGATCCTGAGACACACGGCCCAGCCTGGACAGTCACCAGCAGCTTATGGTCCACAAAGTCCTGCACAGGAACAGGCAGGCATCATCAGTTGGGGCATGGTGCGGCCATGAATATGGGCACCATTAACTCCGTGGGTTTATGGTTTCAAAATGCCATAGCTCGACCATGAGCTCACCTCCACTGCGGTAAAGCCGCAGTCTCCGGTCGGCATGCTGTACCGCTTTCCATCGAATGTGGTGACCTGCAGCGCCCCCAGCAGGTTACACTGCGCAGCGCATTTTTTGCTGGAGCACTGCCACTGCCCTGCTCTGCACTCGCTGAGAGACAGAAAGAAAGAGCATAGAAGTGTACACAGAAACCGAAATTGAGAAGTGACGAGGACATTCACATAAAACTGATATCTGTTGTGTCCCAAAAATTACGTTCCAAACCTGATGCCTGATCCCATAGACTGCTTTATCGACTCCTAAGACCTCTGAATCTGTCAAACAGGGGCTATTCTATGATTTTTTATGGTGGGGGCATAAGTGGGGCCAAAATTCATACAAAGGGGCCAACCTGATCATTAACCAATAATATGTTTTGAATTGCTGAGTGACAGGGAAGGGAGCACTCAGGAGGCCAATCATCTTTCAGCTTAGGCCAGTGCCCCTGTGGTTCCACCCCTGCTGTTAAACTCCACTCTGCTGCTATATCACAAATAAAGTCCCCATTCCTTCCTCCCATCCCAATGTAATGTGGTTCCATTCAACACAGAACTAACATTCCTAGGCATCACTGCACATAAAGACCACAGTTAAGGACCAATGATAAGCTTCAGAGGGCAGGCAAACAGTCATGTGACCAACTGATGGGAGACATGTGACCACACACAGGAGCAAACAGACGGCTGGACCCACCAGGTGTTGCACCTCTGGCGGATGGCATCGCCAGGCCGGTAGGTACGCCGGCGGTGGAAACAGGGACACTGTTCCCTGGGCAGGCAGGTACCTTGGTGGAGATATAGACCAGGGGGGCACTCGCAGCCACTCACGCACTCCTCCCTGCACTGGCTAGACGTTGGGGAGAGTGAGGAGGAGCAGGTGGGGGGGCAGGATGACATGCAGTCAGAGAAAACCTGTCCCTGGGGGCATTTTCTTTCTGGAGGGGAGGAGGAGAGAAACGGTGATGGGGTTATAATGGTCTGATGCAAGGCGAGCACAGGTTCTATTGCCGTGGCGACCTACCACAAAGTCTGGCACCCCTCCAGCTGATGCTGACATGCTGCTGGGCACATTCGCGAGCGTAGCTGGCCAAGGTGTCACAGCTCCCCTCGTCCTGCTCTGTTCCCCTCAGGCTGCACCGCAGGAACAGGCAAGTGTCCACATAAGGCGCTGGGTCCACCTAACCCGAACAGAGAGACATAGTGCAAAGAGCGCCACCACCTGGCCAAAACAGGGTAAACAGCTTCTGCATCCCAATGGAGGGCATGGGGGGCAGTGCCAGTCAACCCATTAGGCAACACAGGCAGCTTACAGGCAGACTTAGGAAGATGATTTCTCTCTATCTCGGACGGGGGGGCGCCAGCAGTGAAGCTTGCCTGGGGAGGCCATATTGGCTTCAACTGGTACTGAGGGAGGGGCACTAGGTGGGGCAGACATGCCATCAGCCTCTTACCCATTGATGACACTGTGTGAAGGGATTTGCCAGCAGCCTGTGACACACAGACTCGGCCTCCCGTCGCAGCTCGGCGTCCCCGACGATATCACAGCTGTGCCCAAGCTCAGCCGCGTCGCTGCATCCCTGGGGGGGTGACAGAAAGGAGAGAATATGACTGGGTGGTCAAGAGGCGCTGATTCCATGTGTCTGCTATGCATGGAGGTGTCTAGGGTTACGTGCACTATGTGGGTCACAGTCATTCACAGTACTGGTACCAAGTCCAATCCAGACTCATACCTCAGACTGCTCATCGGGCACACGCCAGGAGTTCCCAAAGCTGGCAGCGTACTGGGTCACGGCGCCTGACACAGTGGTGAAATCGTCTGTGTATATCCAGAAAAATGTAACCAGAGAAGAAAAAAATATAAATGACTCCAAACCATAAACCATACTGGTTTAATCCAGAAAACATCGTTAAGTGGCGTAGGTATTGCAGCTCATATTGAAATTTATTTAAACCAAACAGATGGTGGTTCTCATTCATTGGTAATGAAGACAAAAATATATATAAAGTCTCTGGGAAGTAGAAATACTTGCATTGTTGGCATAATACATGTAACTATTCTCGTACCGTCAGCTTTGCTGTTGTAGATTCCACATAGCCCCCTAGTGGCAGTGAGGTGTTCTGCAGTGACGGTCAGATGGACCATGTTTCCCAGGTCAAATTTCACCCGAACACCGATGCCGCTCTCCACAAAAACAAAGTCTCCCATCCAGTGAATGCTCACCCCTGCATAATGTAGCAGACACACCCAGAGAAACAGATGCGAGCTATTGGCTGCCAGCATTGAGTCACAGGGTCATTTCTGCAGGCAGTTTATAGCCCTGATAAATGGTTTAGTAAAACTACAAGCTGGGAACATAAATATGTAGCTGCAGATAAGCAAATGTACAAAATATGACTAAATTATGAGTGGAAAACATCACTTAAGAAACATCATGCAAAAACCTCAGTTAAATCAGTTAAATTCAGATAAAATCAACTGCTATTAAATGGGTACATGAGTAAATGAACTTACCACCTCTGAAGAGGTGTTTGTTCTGAGGGACCAGCAAGCCATTGAGCGTGACATTTCGCTGATGGATTGAAACCAGGTCTAACCCCAACATCATCCGCAAAGCCTAAAAGGCATAGATAGCCAAATGGTTTCAGTGTTTCCATCCTAGACAACAAGGGCAATTCTATGATTTTTTTTAAGGTGGAGGGCATAAGTGGGATCATAATTCATAAATAGGGGCTAAACTTATCATTCGCCAATGATATGTTTCGACTTGGTGAGTGACAGGGAAGGGGATGCTCAGGAGACCAATCAGCTTTCAGCTGGGGCCAGTGCCCCTGTGGCCCCGCCCCGTAAATGTCCCTGTTGGACCAACAACTATCTACACCGGCATCTTCAAACATACAATATTGGAAATTGGTTTTAATGAAAACACCTTTAATGATCTTACAGTTAATTCAATTAATAATATTCCAGCTCAAGGAAAAACTTATGTAGAAGGCTTGAAGCTGTGTGGACTTGGAATAAAGTGGTCACAGGTTCAAGTCCTAGAAAGGGCTGGAATACAGTTGGAGGCTACATACATACCAAGCTCCTCAAACAAGCTGGAGGACCCATCTGGCTGTACTCAAGTGCTGCTATACCACAGAGTACTGACCCAGCAGTCTGTGCAGGCTCACAGTCAGTGCCTGACACTGCTGGGTCACTGATCCATCACCACTCACCTCAATCTGCTCTCATTCACAACAGGGCTATTTTTATCCGCTGCTAACAACTGTGTCCGTCAGTCGTGCCATTTATAGTTAGTGGTTTTTGGGAGCACTACCCAGGTGTAAAGAAAGTCTGGGATCAGGGAATCGTTTTCATTTGTTCCCCTAATATTAGCATTTCATTAGCATATTAGCATTCTTCTGCAGAAAATACTGTAAATCTTATTTAAAAAAGTGCCAAACCAAATAAAATCTGCCAGACTGATCTGAGACTAATAGATGAGCAGAGCGATTAATTAGTGGTTAGCAGTGGAGAGTAATGGCAAGCTTTGCAAGGCCTTGGGCGGTACCTTGTTGCAGCGGCCCTGGCTGTCACAGACACTGCTGATGTACACGGCCCACGTTCCCTCAGTTGACGAGGCCAGGATATAGGTGCAGCTGCCCTGGAAGTGAAAGTGCTTGCGGTCGAAGGTACGGTAGTGTGCCCCGCCCCAGGCCAGGCATGTCCCAGAGCCCTGCGTGTCCCAAAGCCCCCCTAGCGCCCCCCTGCGAAGCAGAGGGTAGGATTGCGAACCTGTGGACACAGAGAGATGGTGCCTGCTAAGCAGAAGTGCAGTACAGGGAAGGAAGTTAGAACAATTCCAAGGGACCCTGAGTGACCCCTAACAATTCTGGAATATAACTGGATTGTTCTGGGTTTTGACGCCTAATATGATATGTTTTCATGGGGCCCAAAATCTGTAGTCACACCCCCGCAGGTTCTCTAACATTAACCATGCTGCTGTCAGAGAGCCCTTTTCTTAAACTTTATTTTCTCTTAAAGCAGTCCGGTTGGCTGAACAACGGTGGAAAATAAAAACAATAAAATATGTCAATGAACCTTGCGGAATTGCTTTTTGACAGCCTCTCATTCAAACATGCCTGAAAATCAAAGTTTTATTAGTTTATGAGACCAGACTGAGGTCCATGTCACATGACTGTTGGAAGTATTAATGATGGCTTGTGAGAATTTGCTTGACACACATTATATCAACATCTGCACATGCTTGCAATATGATGCACCTGCCTGTTGATATATACTTTTATTGACTTACATAACTGGTGACTGATTAGTTAAGACTTCATGCTTTTATGCTGGACTGGATCAAATTCACTAAGACAAGCACCAAGTACATGGAAAAGTAAAGAAAAAGCTGATTCTGGTCCTGACTCTTCATGCTGCACTTGTTTCAATGAGGTATCTATACATAATAAGCGCACTTAATAATTAAAGGGTAGAAAATAACGTCTACTGTGTAAAATTTTGAAAAACTGAGGTAGAAAGCAGAACTTCCCATGAAAGAATCAGCCCCCCTATTTCTAGAGGTTTCTTGCATATCAGAGCACGATGCTCCAGGAGGACCAACAGGGCGGCGCTGTGGCATGACTAACCGGGCAGCAATGTGTAAGCACAGGAAAGGCACGTGTAGTCAGAGGCATTTCTCCAGCTGAGACCCCACAGGCTGCTGCAGCACTGATCCAGGGGCATTAAGGAGGAATTGTGCACACCAGGGAAATCCTCACAGTTCCACGTGGAGTAACACAGTCCTCTTGGACTCACCCCTAGGGCAGTAACACAGAAAAAATGGAGAAGATACATACAAATATAAATGGCATGTAATGAGTCAGAATTTGAAAAAAAAATATCCAGCAATGCATTTTTGTCCTCTATAGAGGACATTATGTTTTGGTTCATATCTCTCATACTATGCATGCAACTCAAATAAATCCTGTTGTTCCATAAAGAATACAGTTAGGGCCTACAGTTTTACCCTTGTGTATTTTACTTCTTCCGTTCTAAATTCTAGATTCTATAGATTTTATCCTCATTTTGAAAATGGACTGGGGTAACTGCAACCCCAAAAATAACACAGGGGTTAAGTTGACATCACAACTATAGGGGTGCAAGGGCACCGGAGGGGCATGGAGACCTGGGCAGTTTCAGGTGGCTCAGCACTTTATAGGACCCCCAAAATGAACCATAGAAAGCCACCACGCCCAGCAAAATGTACCAGGGGAATCCAAGGGGGGGGTGCAGAACTTCTAACTATGCCCCTGGGGGTGTGACCTTGCCAACTTCCTCTTCCTGTCAAATCAAAATATTAATCAGTATTTAAAAAAATAATAATTCCCTCTGCATTTCAGATCGTGAGAGTTTTAGTTAAACAAAAATGTTCTGAGGGCAGAAGGAAAATTGATTGGTTCAGAGAGATACCCAATCAGACTATAGAGGAGGTTGGTGTTAGGAACTAGAGGATGCAGGACCAAGATATCTGATTGGTCGGTCACGCCTCCTCTAGTTGCTTGGACCCACCTCCTCTACAATCTACAATCCCATGAGCTATATCTCAGTAGTATATTACCTTACATACTGTAAAGGCCAAAAAACCTAGGAAAGAAAATTTCAAGGATCTAAGGAAGTTTTTATCTGTCTTGAATAAAGGACTATTTACAGGACAAGTAAAAAACAAATGTTCAGGGGTTGTCTTTCCACAGGCTGATCGTTAGCCAAAACATAGCCTTTCAGAGGTGAGGGGGAGGTGTTGGAAGCTGGTCTAGTCGAGCTGAACCCTCCTCCTTGAGAGCAGTGGTCCATCCGCGTACCCTGTGAGCAGCGCGGCCCAACCCAGCCTTCGCAGCACCCCTGCACGGTGCGATTCACTGGTTGCCTCTCCAGCACCTCCGGCCTGCCAACAAACACATGGGTAGCACCCACTGTTATGTCTCTATGCAACAAAAATGTACCAATGGAAGACAGCCTAATAGGCCCTCTTACTGCAGGTCACAGATGGCAATACTACAATCATTGATATAGTAGATACTTTTATCCAAAGTGACATTCAGATTGAGAGGACAGGGCTAGACAGTCCCTGAGCAACTGAGGTGACGAACCTTGTTCACAAGGCCCAACAGTGAATCACGACGCTGACTATGGGATTTCAACTGGCAACCTTCGAATCACAGGCATCATCCTAACCCGCAGAGCCACACACTGCCTCTGCCTTCTCCTGATGTGTTTTAAAAACTAATCTTTTCAAACATTTATGCCCACCTCCAAAAACACCACATGGATGTACAGTTGTTTTGTTAAAACCAGACTGTCTATTTGCATCTTTGTTTATTTACATAAATACTCTTTAAATCAGTGCCATTGATAAGAATGGGTAATTATTTATTAAGAATGGCGAATTAGCTCACTTGTACATATAGCACGATGCCCTAGGACCCTGTTGTTTGTAATACTGTGCGATGCCATCGTCCCCCCCGAACTCGTGGCGCATTCTGTCTACGTCCAGCTTCCAGCCCTGCAGGTTGTACTGAAATACAGTGGAGCAGTCCACTTCATGCTGAAGACGGGGAGAGATGATCCTCTCCACCTGTTCCTCTACAGTGTGTTCGCACCAGTGCCTGGAACATACAAAAAATGCTAAAAGGGGAGGAAAGGTCTGGCAAAAACCTCAGATAAAAGCCTGTCCACCATGGCCATAAATCATATTCGCCAGGACAACAGTTTTTTTAGGGAAATGTAGAAATACACAGATTTTCTGGAAGCATAAGGAGTCGACAGAAACATCCAGTCAATATTTAATGTACTTGCGATCACCCATTCATATCACTTTGTAAAGTATGTTCTTGTCTTCTGTTCTTTTACTGTTTCACCTTCTGTGTCACTAGGATCTTACAGTCCCATCTATCCTCAGAGGACCCCTTTGCAGTCGTTGGAACAGAGCACCAGTCACATAACCCTGATCCTCACCCCGTCCCCCCTGCCGTCCCCAATTGCAGGCCCAGCGCCAACAAGATCAGGGCTTCCATCTTGCGTGATGAATTTGCCTAGAAAAATCCCCCCGATCAGCCTGGGAAAAAAAGAAGAACCCATGAACCAAGGACACCCCCTTCTGTATATTTTAGATAAAACCACATTATAACTTCACAATGTTCCCTGCAGCTTGTTGGTTCCCTAACTGGTGATCTGACCCCCCGCCAGTGACATTACCCACATGTTTTCCTGCTCTGATGACACAGTGAAGAGCTTTTCAGCTCGACAAGAGTGAAATGACTCACTAATTATCACCCGCATCAACTTCGAATCCAGGCACTTCATCTGCTAAACCTGGAGCAGAACAGACACAAGTTACACAAAAATATGGGTTTCATGGGATAATGGTAGTATAGAGGTGGGCCAAAGTTATTATTCACAGGCTAAAGCACATCCAGACTTCTGCAGACCAACATTTTTGATGCGCTTTTGATGTACCTGTGAAATCTTGCGTGCAGAATAAACAACACCAAAAAATACAGATTGCTAGGATACTATATTGTTATTTCCAACAGTCTGCCCTCTTCAGGCACGATTTTCATGGAAAACTAAGACAAAGGGAGATTTAAAGAAATGGGAATGGAAATGAAACAGAGGTCAGTCTAGTCAATAAACTTCAGAACATTTCTATTTACTTCTGAGCCGTTACTATACGATTCCACGCAACACATCCCCTGACATTCCTTGCACTGTCTAAATGTGTGTTCGGGATTAATACTATCATCTTTATTTCCTTCCTTCCTTCCATTCATTCATCCATCATTAAAATTCAGAAGCCTGGGTTACCTGTGTTCCCCTTTCCTCTCTCTCGTAGCTTTATCAGCTTCAGTGTCCTATGTCTCTGCGGTGATCTGTCCTGTGTGTACTGGGGCACCGGGCACCCCAGCCCCTGGTTTTAAACGGCTGGGGGAATCCCTGGGGTGCCCGCACCATCTGAGACGGTGGCCATTGGAGGAGTGGTCTCCTGGAACAGCTGCCGCGGGCACCATTAGCCGTCCCGTCATGACGGGTGGCTGGCCGGCCCCCGGGGTCCAATGGCATCCCCCGGAGCCACAGAGATGGGGATGGGGGGGGGGGGGGGGTTTACACCGTTTTAATCCTATAAAGAGCAAAGCTTGGTGGCGTTTATTTAATAAAGCTCATCAATAGCAGAGAGTGCTGGATCTTCCAGACTGTTCCCTGAACCTTTTCACATGGAGCTGGGCAACAAACACAGCTGCTGCGACCCCCTCCCCCACCCCACTGCTCTTTTAGCCTGGGACACATACACACACACACCCTCCTTGGCACTCTTGTACAGTCTTCATTCTTGCTGCGTATGCTCACTCACCAATCCAAGGAAGCCCCTCACCTTAGGATATCGCACAAAGACTCAAAGAACAGAGATAGTTATGAAAACAAATTAAAACATCATTTTTGCTTCTACCAGCGGGCTTTAGCAGATTGTAGAAATTTCTGGCAGAAAGTTGTCATTAAAGTTTTTCTCAGCTGCTTTGGAGCATTTCTTGAATGACAATTAACATTTGCAAAACAATTAGTGTAATCCCCACACCATAATGTCACTTCTGCAAAGCAGGACATCATTTCTCATTGCTTCACATAAATATTTTTAGTACATATGATGTACAATTGTCATCATTTGGCACAATTTTCAGTTGCTTTAGTCTTATTAGTCAAAATAGATTATGAAGCTTCCTGCTGTAATAATTTTACACCCAATACTATATATGTATGTGATCATAGCGTTAGCCACCACATGCAGAACAGTTCACCAAAGTTTCAAAACGATTTGAAAATATATTACATAAATTGCGATGATATGGCGCATCATTGCATAGTTCCCACAGTACATGATTTTGTTGTCCTTGTATTGCCATTTTTGCTGTTTTTGTGCTATACAGTGCCGTGTGACTTCTTTCTTCACTATTGTACTGTGTCTTGAGATTTGAAGAAGTTACAGTTTTTCTCGATTGCTCTGGCACATTTCATGAAACATATTTAACATTCTCAAGGCTATAAGAGCATATAGTGCCATATGGTGACACTGACTAATTCATTAATGGAATTATTTGCTTTTGAGACATGAGTTTTTGGGTAAGCTGCAGGTTTTACAGATATACTACCATTCAAAAGTTTTGGAACACTTAGAAATTTCCTTGTTTCCAAAAGAAAAGCATTTTTTTCGTCCATTTAAGATAACATCAGGTTAATCAAAACGAAACATGTAGACATTGTTAATGTTGTAAAGGACTGTTGTAGCTGGAAACAGCTGGTTTTTAATGTAACATCTACATTGACATACAGAGGCCCATTATCGGCAACCATCAGTCGTGTGTTCTGAAGGCACGTTGTGTTTGCTAATCCAAGTTTATCATTACCATTTGAAATTGTTAGCAAAGCTGAAAACTGGTGTGCTGATTAAAGAAGCAATAAAACTGCCTTTTTTAGAATAGTTGAGTGTCTGGAGCATCAGCAATTGTCAGTTCGATTGAAGACTCAAAATGGCGAGAAACGAAGAATTTTCTTCTGATACGCATCAGTCTATTGTTAAGAAATGAAGGCTATTCTATGGTAAATTTGTAAGTGACCCCAAACTTTTGAATGGTAGTGTAAACAGGGTTGCCACCTCTGATTTGTGAAAAACCAGGACACTGGGACATTGTTTTTGGGGGTGGTGGGATTAAACCATATTTGCAAATATACTGTTAATATTTATAGGTTAATATTTATAGGGCTCCCTATTGCAGTGTTTCCCAATCTGGTCCGTTGGGACCCCCAGCCGGTCCACGTTTTTCCGCCCTCCAAGTCGCCTGCCAGACAGTAAGGGTCTGGCTGCAGAACACTGGGCGTTCTCCGCTACAGGGACCTCCACCGTAGGGCCAGAAATCACATGATCTCCACTCCTCGGCCGGATATGGCGTCGTATAAACTTAAGGAATGGAGGCGAAATATAGGATAGAGATATTGTTAAAATTGTTAATAATTACAGTATTATTATACATTAGTATAATTTTGTTTATGTATATACGTGTGTAATATTAAATATTATTGCAACATTTTATTTAAGCAATAACATACGAGAAGAAGTGCGGTTGTATTCCAATGAATCATGGCTGTGATTTGGTTGTAGATAATCACAGCCTTGATACGCTGGAGTACATCCACACGACTTTGTATATCTATTAATTAGATAAATTATATTTTCACAATAATCCAGGAAAATTTGTGTCCCGGGAAAGAATATTAATTTTCCAGTACAGTTGTTCAAAACAGAACAATCTCGGGAAAACCGAGAACCCTACGGCTAGACCATAGTCTTGTGCTTTAAGCAAGAACTGTTTTGAGAAGTGATATTGAGTGTTTCATGAAATGTGCCAAAGCACAAAACCGAAAGAGAACATTCCGATTCTCCACTCTGACATCATAAATCATCTGGTGAAAGGGCAGTGTTCACCTCGCCCTTAGAGTACATTCCCATTCCTCTGTGTATGCTTAACATATTCAGGTTGCTGCTCTGCATTAGGCAGCTCCCACTTGACCCATCCTGCAGGCCTGCAGCACTCCCTTTCTTACCCACAATCCCATGCGGGCGAGGTGCGACCTTTTATAGAATGGTGCAATCCTTTCACGGACAGGGGGCGTAATTTGGCAGAGAAGTCATGAATAGTGATGTTGTCTTGACCTCATAGAAGCAAGGCTGGCACAAATTTCTGAGAAATGAGTTTAGCTGCCTGGGAGTATTGCCCCTTAGGACTGGAAGTTGCCCAACTGTTTCTTTTTAACGTAAAAAAGGCAATATATACTTTTTCAAGTTTTCCTTGGAGTCAGCATTGAACAAGAAACGGAGTGGCATTATTTAGCAAATGCTTTTATGCAAAACAACATACAATTTAGGAAAAAGTAGGGTCAGCTTGTCCATGGAGCAATTAGGGGTAAGGGCCTTGCTCATGGGCCCAATGGTAATATTGCACTGTCAGCAATGGGATTTGAACCGACAATCCTCCACTCACAGGCAAAGAAAAATGCACCACCCCCACATTTATTAAAATATATTACATCTTGTAAGGAATATGCTTGCAGATCTCTGGCCAACATGGTTATGTCAAAATTCAAATGGAAAAACAAATACAGGTCTTTACATCCCTTTATTGCCGTAAGACCCTTCCCAACAAGGTATGTATGGTGTTGCATATAAAGCGTGATAATAAGCTGGAGACAGGGCAGGACAATGATTTCCTACAGTGATGAGTGGTGAAAACAACTGAGCAATTCACTGGCTAAATACCATTTCAGTCACTTCCTTGGCTAAATGCTATTTCAGTCACTTCCCCAGCTATATGCTAGTTCAGTCACTCCCCCGGCTCAATGGTATTTCAGTCACTTCCCGGGCTAAATGCGATTTCAGTCACTTCCCCGGCTCAGTGCTAGTCCAATCACTACCTCAGCTAGATGCTAGTTCAGTCACTACCCCAGCTAGATGCAAGCTCAATCACCTCCTTAGTGGTGCTACTAGTGTCCCCATCATCTCCATTACTCACCCCGCCCCTCTCCATTAATCAAAGTTCATAGCGCATATTCATATCATCAAACCCAGAACACTAGGCTCTTCTCTTCCACTACTACTTCCCTTTTCTGCCCTTTGACCAATTCAGATACTGAATTGAAATTCAGAAAAAAACTATGAATACTTAAACCTTGCTGCAAACATTGACCCAAGACCAGGTAGGTCTACTTTCTTCCAAACAAAATACATATGCATGAGAGAATATGACTGGAATTTAGCAGCAAAGCCCATACACCAGTTATTGATGGTCGTGTAAAGTAAGAGCGAAGCACACTTGCTAGGGATGTAAACCGTCCCTGTATAACAGTAAAACCTTCCCCCCCCCCCCCCCCCCCGCTGGGCACAAGGTCTGCGCAGTAAAGATGATAACCGAGTGCTGAGTTCAGCTCTTGCATGCTCTGAGACGGGTGAGGAGCCTCGTACTCAAGGTGACAGGGCAAACCGGGGGGCGTCACATGCTAGGAAACTCCGGGGGCTCAGCTTCTACCCCACCAAAGCGTATTACTCTTCCTGCGTGGAGCTAGCAGCCTGTAGAGAGAAGCAACAGGTTCACATGAGCATGTCTTCATCCCACCCAGCTTGATGCACCTTCGATGCAATTAATTAGCCATTGCAAAAAAAAATGACTTACTCCAGAATTTTTTACAACTACATAATTATCTTGATAATGAATCATGTATGATCAGGTTTATTTATAATCAAATTGCTATATAATTATATAAAAATACTTAATTAAATATGCAAAAGCACTTAACTGAAATGTTTACAGCTGGGGAGAGACTGGGGCAGGAATATTTTGTTATTAAGAATATTTCTGTCAGTGCATTAGCTGTCCAAAAGCCATATTTCTCTGTGAATACGTTTTCCCAAAATATACCCACTTCAGCCCGGGGCCCTGCAAGTACTTTTCACACCTAATGTATTCCCCATTTTGGAACGTGATTTAATCAAACAAGGTCGTGACATTTTCCCAGAAAGCCGGCAGATGATATGGTTTAATGATTTATAACGAGGCTCGCAAATTTCATCATTTTATGATGCGTTACTCTCCAATCACAAACTCTGGGAAGAGGCGGGGGGAGGGGGAGCTGTTAAAAACAGCTCCAGAACATATTATCTTCACTGTGCTCCAGCGGGGAATCAGAAGAAGGAGCGAACAGCTACAAAAACACAACCGAATACCAGTAAGAGGAAGAGGCAGCAGGCTGCAAAACACGTAGGTACATCTGCACCAAGAGCTGGCTTTGAATTTGTAGCAACATACGTTATTATTTTTTTTCCATTTTTCTTTATTTATAGCCATGAAATAAATAAAAAACAAATTTATGAGGGGGGGTTTTAGGCAGATGCAGTCAGTGTGTATGGAGGTGGGAGGGGGTCGATATCAAGCTGTTCCTATCTCTGCAGGTGTGGATATGTTGTTCTTCTGCCTGCTGCTCGCGGTTGTAATAAGCGCCTCAGCCGCCAACCCGCGATCGCGAGAATGGGCTCACCACGGCGCCTCCATCTTCGCCGACCTCACCCCTCAAGAGATGCATGCAGTGCGCGACTATCTATTGTCCCGTAAGGAGCTGGGCCTCTCGCCAACCAAGGGCAAGGAGCTGAAGAAGAACAGTATCCTGCTGATAGAGCTACTAGTGCCCCGAAAGGACGAAGCACTACGGGCGCTAGACCGGGGCCATGCCAAGCCCCCCCGCCAGGCCCGGGTTGTGGTTCAGTTTGGCCAGCAGCTGCAGCCGAACATCACAGAGTACATTGTGGGGCCGTTGCCTTTCCCCATCTCCTACCAGGTCAGGACCTTCAAGAGCAACCGGCCAATCAAATTCGAATCACGACCGATTTCCTTGGTGGAGTACGCGCACTTGGATGCCATGCTGAAGAAGATTACTGCCAAGGCACACCGACTGCTCGAGGAGAGCACGGGTTTCACTTTCAATAACTGCACCGATCGCTGTCTGACCTTTTCTGACATTGCTCCCCGGGGACTAGCCTCCGGCGAAAGGAGGACCTGGATTATGCTCCAGAAGTTTGTGGAAGGGTACTTCATCCACCCAGTGGGTTTTGAGGTCCTCATTAACCACTTAGATCTGGACCCGGAAAAGTGGACGGTGGAGAAAGTGTGGTACAACGAGCAGTACTTCGACAGCATGGATGAGCTGGTCGAGCGCTACAACAAGGGCGACTTGCTCAAACTGAAGCTGCCCGAGCATGACCAGCAGGACCTGTACTCCACTTACATCCCGCGTGGCCACAGCAACACACCAACGGACATCCATGGGCCGAAACTGGTAGAGCCACAGGGGCGACGCTACCACGTTGACAGGAACTTTGTGGAGTACGCCGGCTGGTCCTTTGCCTACCGAGTGCGCTCCTCCGCTGGACTCCAGATCTTCGACCTTCGCTTCAATGGCGAAAGAATCGCCTATGAGATCAGCCTGCAGGAGGCCATCGCCTTCTACTCTGGGCACACCCCGGCTGCCATGCAGACCAAGTACATTGATGCTGGCTGGGCCATGGGCACCGTAACCTATGAGCTGGCTCCGGGGATCGACTGCCCCGAAATAGCTACCTTCCTGGACCTTTACCACTACTATGACACGGACAAACCGGTGCAGCACAAGAATGCGCTCTGCATTTTCGAGATGACCACTGCCATGCCCCTCAGGAGACACTTCAACAGCAACTTCCACGGAGGCTACAACTTCTTCGGGGGTCTGGAAAATCATGTCCTGGTGATCCGGACCACATCTACCGTCTACAACTACGATTACATCTGGGACTTCTACTTCTACCAGAATGGGGTGATGGAGTCACGTGTAAGCGCCACTGGCTACATCCACGCCACCTTCTTCACGCAAGAAGGGCTTCACTACGGGAACAAGGTCTACAGTTATGTGCTGGGCAACCTGCACACTCACCTTATTCATTACAAGGTGGACCTGGACATTTCTGGTAAGCTTTGGAGCTAACAGCATAACCTGGAATAAGGCGTTATTTTAGCCAAACCATTTTTTAAAAAAGATAACTTGCAACCTTTAGGAAACAGAGGTCAAATATGTGATAGAATACAAATATTCAGAGATAACCCTACTACATCAATTACTGTGCCCAGTTTCCTTGACTTGTCATCTTGTACAGGGTGGCAGGAAGGCTGGGACAGTTGAACAGCAACTAATATGTAAATGCAGATAAATTTATCTTCAGATTTATAATAACCATAGTATTTTTATCTATAGTCTACTTATGATTAGTATCTAACAAGGTGTTATGCTAGGAACGCCACAAATAAGTCCTAGTATTATTATTGCTATGAATAATAGCAATAGTAAAACATTAAATATTTTACTTAAATTATTCCATTGACAGAATTTAAATTCATGACCGTGTGATTAAAAACCCAGCTCGATACAGCAGACTATTTCACGTATCATATAAATTGCCCTTGCTTAATCTAAAATGGCTGCCTCCGCTCAGGCCGGGAGAACAGCTTTGAGACGATGAGCCTCAAGTTCGAGAACTTCACCAACCCGTGGAGCCCGGACCACACCATCGTGCAGTCGCGGCTCGTCCGCACGCAGCGCCCTACAGAGCGAAGTGCCGCGTTCCGCTTTGGCAAGAAGATGCCCCGCTACTTGCACTTCTACAACCCCCACAAGTTCAACAAGTGGGGCCACAAAAAAGGGTACCGCATCCAGTTTAACTCGCACGCCAACAGTGTGCTGCCCCGAGGCTGTCAGGAGGAAAACGGCATCAGCTGGTCCAGGTATGGCCACCCAGGCCTCCTTCTACTAGCCAAGTGATCTGATTTTTGGGACTTGGAAAGTATTACTACACTGTCAGAAAAAAAGAGTACCAATTTGTTCCTTTGCTTGTCACTGGGGCTGTACGTTCAAGGATAAATGTACGTTTTAAGATACAGAAATAGACTATGAGGAACATTTTTGTACTGTTGGGGGTACATTAATGTTTTTTGTACCCTGGAGGTGTTCCTCAGAGTCCATTTCTGTACCTTAAATTAGACTGAAAGGTACATTTACCTACAGCTAAGGATACAATTGGAAAACCCTTGAGGGTACAGTCCCAGTGACAAGCAAAGGTACAAATTGGTACTCTTTTATTCTGACAGTACATGACAAGGTTTTAACACTCAGAATACTCTATGTTCTATAAGGTTGACTCAGTAAATCCAAATTATAAATATACTCTACTCCAAATCCAGGCATGTAGCCATGTAGCAAAATAAGGGGCTTGACCCCCCCTTCCGAAATTTTTATCACTCCAGACCAGGCATGTAGTCAAGGAGTTATAAGATGAGTTTCAAGCCCCCTCATATTTTGTTCCCCCCACCATTTGCTTAAATAGAGCCTTGGTAAAATCTACCAAGAGGGACAGTATGGTTGTAAATTTACTCCTGGCTACAAGCCTTTTCAAACTACACCTTTTATGCAGGTATCCCCTGGCAGTGACAAGGCACAAGGACAGTGAGGCAACCAGCAGCAGCATCTACACCCAGAATGACCCCTGGGAGCCTGTGGTTTCCTTTGAGGATTACCTACGCAACAACGAAGACATCGCCAACCAGGCAAGCCGGGTGCCACTGTGAAAGAAATTACTGCTCTTTCCAGACAGGTTAAGAAGTGGTCCAATCATATTCAAAGCCACTTTTCAAATATAGTTAAATTTATAGTCAGAACTTCTGAATAAATGAGCATATATTTAATTCTAAATATGCATACACTCATTGGCCACTAGTCATGGCTGCTCATTAATGTAAAGAGCCCTCCACTTCAAATAGTGAATCATACAGCACGCAGACAGGATCGAAAGGTTCCATTACTGTGTGACAAAGCTTTAGAGAGGCCAAGGTATGTGATTGAAGTGATTTTAAACATTGTGTGACTCGGCGCACGGTGTTGTGGTTCCAGTGTCTCCAAATCAGCTACCACTTTGCATCCAGTCAAAGACATTTCTGAAAACACCCCGTTAATGAGAGAGGTCAGAGGAGACTCGTTAAAGCTAACAGGAAGGCTACAGGTACAAAAATAACAGCTCAGTACCTTGAAGTGGCTCTTGAGACAGAAACTGGATGTACCTAGTATTATGTCCTGAAGGAGTTTCCACAAGTTCTGGGCACTAGTTGGCTACCTTGCTCTTACTCTTCAATCCAAATCATCCCAAACCAGCTGTATAGGGTTTAGGTTGAGGGATTGTGGAGGCCAGGTCATCTGTCACAGCACTGTCTCTTTCCTTGTTCACAAGATAATACAGATAATACACCTCGAGGTGTTGGAAAAATATAGTGGTTCAGTGGTTGTGTACACACCTTATCCACACACACACACACACACACACAGGACCCCCTTTTGTCTCCAGAACCCCTTCAGAACAAAAAGCCGTCTATTACATTGCCTGATCACTGCTTGGTGCAAAAATTAGCATCTTTTCCAGTCCCATTTTCTCACTCTCATGTATGAACTTGAAACTTGGATCTGTGAAAATAGCCCAAATAAACCCTAACACTGAATTTAATGCCTCACCAATATGTGCCTCAACTAGATAATCCCTCATAATCTGAAACAGAATGGTAACCAGGAAAATGACTTGATCGGATCCAGACATACTGAGACCATGTGTTCCCACAGGACCTCGTTGCCTGGGTGACAGTAGGCTTCCTGCACGTCCCGCATTCGGAAGACATCCCCAACACGGCCACACCTGGCAACGCCGTGGGTTTCTTCCTGCGGCCCTTCAACTTCTTCGATGAGGACCCATCGCTCCTCTCTCGTAACACTGTCATTGTGCGGCCCGGTAAAGAGGGGAAGCCAGAAGTGCAGCGATGGACTCCTGAGGTTGTAGGTCACTGTGTCTCGGACAAGCCTTTCTTCTACAATGGCACATACGCAGGAATCTGAGCCATGAGACCTCCAAATGTCCTGCAGGTGGACCGCAAAAACGTGCTGTATCCAAGCCGTGGAACAATGCTGGACTGAAACATTGGAATGACACTCATCTCAGATGTAACTACATTACAGGCTCTGCGTGTTGAGTTTTGGGGCCTGTATCACAAAGCGAGATTTGATGGTTATCTAGATAATTTATCAGATTTAAGGAAACCCGGTTTAAATGGACTTTATCTTTGTTCACTTACATTTAACTCAGACTACCTTAAATCCGAGAAGTTATCCTGCTAAATAAGAAATCCAATTTTGTGATACAAGCCCTGCTTTGGTGGGGTTTTTTTAATGCAAACTTCATCCACATTGTGTGAAACAATCAAAACATCTGTCACAGCTCGTTGTACTATATTTTACATATCTGTTCTGACTTCCCAATATGTTGGTTTACAGAATTCTCCCTTGGTGTTTAAATAAATTACTGTGGATAATTTCTTTCTTTTACACATATTTATTTATTCGCTTTTCATAGCTAATTTCTAATGACTGCTGTAATGCTAAAGGCATTGATGCTTGGCGGGGGAACTGACACAAATTACCAATTGTTTCATATAGTGTATTGCTCTCAGTAGAGTAGAGTAGACATTTTCAAATTTAAATCTGTATTCTGTATACAGGTAGACCAATGGCCAATTTAATATAAAAACTGCCATTATATTAGTGATTCATATTTATTATTTGAAGCATACATATGAGTTAACTTTTTCATTAACTTTTTCATTCATTTAACATTTTAATAATGTTAATCCACACAAGCTACATTCTTCAACTATGACACGTATAATACGTTTAAAGTGGGAAATAAAACAGATAAGCATGGAGCGGCGGTCGATGCATGCAGTCTAATCCAGATGAGGCAGACTTCGTGGACCCTTTATTTCTCTGGTGTTGTTATCACGGTCACGCCTGCTTCCTTGTCGGGGTGAGTGTCTGAGTCACCATGGATGAGGGTTAGAGCTTCCGAGTATGCCGGATGCGGGGCTTTCAAATCAGCCACCGTCCGGCTCCTGAATCCCACCAGGCTTTCCGGGAATGCTGCTTAAGCAAACCCCCCCCCCAACCCCCAACCCCCAACCCCCAGACCTTCTGGCCGGAACCGGCTCACAGACAATCCAGGATTCACCTGCATGGTTTCCCCGGGAAACTTCACCAGAAAACGGAACAAACAGACCAAGCGTGCGGCCTGTCCGTCAGCCCGGGCGCAGATAGGCGGTGTTTGCGGCTTATATTGCTTAGTTTAAGATTACACGCTGATTTAAGCAGACATTATGCCGATATGAGGCAGAACCAGATGATTTCGATTAGTCCATAGAACTTTAGAAAATATAAACTTAATTTTCAAAGTATAGACCAGCGTGGAAATTAGGGTGGTCAGTGCTGTTTTTTTCAGCAGGGTTATCATGAAGAACCGGATGCAATCGAAATTCTCCCGCAATAAATAAACGAAAACAAACAAAAAGATCACCCAGTTTCCTGCTATTTGGCGACATCAATCATCTTTACCCCTCATTCCACACTCAATAAAGAGGCTGCCGTCTCAGACACTCCAAACCGGGCTGCAAGTCCCCAGACTCGCCGGTGCAGCCACTAAAGCCTATACTAGTTTCCTGAGACTGTACTATCTGTCTCAATACGTTATTTTGGGGCAGAGACAGATAAAAACTGTTTTATGGGTCCTGCGTTTCATACGTGGTGAACATCATTTGGGGAAATAAATCCATAGTGCAGTATGGAAGCCGTAAACTGAACGTCCAGCGTTTTATTACAGTATCCAGCCGGCATCTGTACTCGGTCACCTGGGAAACATCGTCAGATTTGTAGTTAGGGAATCTAAAGCGCTTATTTTTCAAATTCCTGTGAATATTTTTCATATTGCGCTGTTCAGTCTCAAACGTTTAATATTTTATTGCTTATACTGACTGAAGTAACATCAGTCTTGATGAGTTTCTAATATGAACTGGATTCACTTTTTTCCTGTTTTCTTCCTATATCTCCTAGCGGCAGTTTTCACTGAGACATCCTTTTTAGGTACTTAAAATATCACTTGTCCCTAGGCTTAAACAGGATAAATGGCTAGAAGATGGATGGATGGACTTGTGCCTAGGAAAATTTCATCTAGGTGTGCCTTTCAGATCAAACACAACCCTGCAAATCTCGGTGACATTAAAAATACTTAACAGTAATCTTCACATTCTGAGGTATTTTTGCTTTCAGTTCCCTTCACCTTTGGCCCCGTGGAAGTTTTTGCCTACTGGAAGATGTATGCCATGTTTTCCAACTTGAGTGAGATGGTCATGCATGTTTTTCAGAAATCTAATGTTAATATGGCCCGGGGAGTTCATTTCTGGTTATCCATTCTGCTGACAGGCAGATAATTGATACTTTTATTGATCCCTGTGGGGAAATTCTCTTTACGTCTCCCCCAACTTGCTCTCTGCAGGTGAGAGCAAGCTGGCCACAAAGGGCAGCCATGGAGCTGGGGTTAAGAGCCTTGCTCAAGGACCCACGGACATGCCAGAACTGGGTTTGAACCAGCAACCTTCTGAACACATGTATAGAGGTTTAGCCCACTGAGCCACATGCTAACATAGCATAGCCACTACTGTACTGAGACATGCTGTGTACAGTACAGATGCAAATGACTCATTCGCATTGACAGTGGTCTGGGAATGAGCTTGGATGATGGCAGAAATTCTGGGACTGAATTTACGCTACTTGCATCACATCCTGGGTGCATCCCAGCCTTATGCAGCCTGGGATAGTTTCCAGACACCCCTGCAACCCTGACCAGGATAAACGGTTAGAAGATGGATGGATGGATTTACAGACCTTCACAATGGCACCTCAGTAAGACAGCTTAAGCTAGGGTTGATGGCTGAGCACATACAATGGAGGCACAATTTTCTTCTTCCTAACTGAACCAGACAAATAGCTGTTAGAGAGCACTCTTTAACGTAACGTTAAACTGTATTGTGAAGTTTTAGAAGTTGATTACTCATAAAGCTATTATGGTATAAAACACAGAAGAGGCATTTCTGAACTTGGTGTCTGAATTCCAGACTCACATCAAGTTCCTAGCTATGAGGGAGACATGGGCTTGATTTAATTCCAGGTATCTTCACTCCACAAAACTATTTTTAGGAGTTTGTTTCTGTAACTCAAGGTTTCTCTGTCCAAATTGAATGGTTATTTCATACATTTTTTTGACTTAACTGAAACGTCAAGACAGCAAGCAGGATCTTAGCTATCGAAGGTTAACGTCATCTACAGACCAACTGCCTTCATGAGGAAGCAGCTCCAGAAAAATCATCTGGCGTCCCAAGAACTTCACCATAGCTTCAGAGCTTTTGATATCCATAGGCTAATTTTACCGATTCTAGAAAACTGCTTTCTAAAATTTGAATATGGCATTTAAAAAAGTGTTTTTAAAAGCTTGCTTAAAAATAGCCTTGGTAATAAATGATGGAAGTTGGTGATGTGGGCGTTCAGAATACGTTTATGGGATGTTTATGAATTTCAGGAGAAAAGGTGTGTGACTATTTTTTTCCACTGGCACGCAGTACACGTTGAGATCCACATGTCCCAACAAAGCCCACGAAACATTAAGAAAATATAGCGGTGAATGCTGCCATCTAGTGGTATAACGTGATCTGATTCGCAACAAACCGAGAAGGAATTCTGGGAAAATTATTGGGAAACTCTGGTGGGATCTTGGCTCAGTGAAGCACTATGGCTAGAATAGATCTGTTGGTAAATATATTTGTAAAGGCGTAATGTTAAATTATATCTACAACAGTTGTGGTTGGCAGTATCGGTCCTAGCCGATGTGCGCATTAGGCGAGAATCACCGACAGCGCCCCCAGTCCGAGCCAAAGTAAAGTTATGTCGCCGATAGAATTGACCGACCCTGGCGACTAACAAAAAATAGGTAAGAAGATCAATTTTACAACATTGCAGTAATGAACTTCTCCAACCAAGAGATAAAATTTGCGTTTAAATGACAAATTTTAGCAAAGAGTTATTTCAGAGTTACTTGTTTCATCATTTTATCTCAGAAACAGGGGAAGTACGACCTCAACTACCTCTATGGACCAGCCGCCTCTGCTTTAGAAATACCAAGCAAAATGGTCACAAGTTCGTCAACGAAAGACATACACATGCATTCCGGCATTTTTACAGTACTGCACAGAATGTTTTAGACAATTATCTGATAACCAGACCAAGTGCAGGAGCAGAATTTAGGCCTTGTTTGATCAATAAGATGCAGTGCTTTTCACACACGGTAATTATCCAACATTCATTTGCATTTTAGAAACCCCTTTGTGACCAAGAGTGATCAGATAGGCTACATATTGAAAATTAAATTTCCCGTCAGAATAGTTCATCAGGGCCACATTAGGGAGGAGACAGGAGGGCCAGGCGGACATGACGGGTAGGACGCTGTATTTAACAGGACGATCTTAAGCAAGGGAATGGAGGGGGAGGTGTCATGGAGGCTGTTAGGTTAGCATGGTGTGACAAAAAAATATATGTTGCAAGTGAAGTAGCAACAGGAAGACCAATGTTTCAAAATGAGCAAAGATTGTTAATAGGGTTGTCACATGATTTATTTTTTTAATCGCGATTAATTGCATATATAAGTATATTGAAATAGCATCAAATTCAATAGATAAAAAACGTAATAAATAAAAGATACAGGCCTACTATTGCTATTCTTTCTAATTATTTACCTAATCGTTAATATAAAAATGTACATGTCCGGTGTTGTTAGACAAAAGTGTCCGCATACCTTAGGGGTTTTCTGTTTGATAGTAAGCTTAGATAGGGGGCACGGTGAAAGGCAAAGCACTGCCTGTTTAAGTGGCCTTCTCTCTTCGTGTTTAATTATATTTTTCCTTTTAGGATTACCCCTCCTTTTCTGTCAGCCCCATAAAACTCTTTCGGGGGAAATTCATAGTCACACAATTCTTTTCGAGAAGCCCCCTGTCGCCCCCCCCCCCCCCCCCCCCCCCCCCCCCCCCCCCCCCCCCCCCCCCCACCCCCCCCGC
>JAAGVU020000032.1:12187359-12205263 GCA_011763525.2 Mormyrus iriodes
CCCCCCCGGATAGGCGATATCGATGGGGGGCTTTCACAGTTTCAGGTCCGTCCTTGGGGCGGCCCACCAATTCTCCACCCCCCCCCCCCCGCCCCCCCCCCCCCCCCCCCCACACACACACACACACACACACACACATCCCGTTTTGCTAATGTACGGAAGATATGGCTTTATCAAGCTTTTTCAGTATTACATTAAGACACAAACGGAGATATATCAAGGCATGTGTTATTTTGTGCAGAACTCACATCCACATTCCTTTTTCATAAAGAAACCGTGAGGCTTAATGTCTTGTTGTAAAAATTACAGTCTGCACTTGAAATTATACTTCATGGAGGTATGGAACAGGCATGCGTTTGTGAAGCCATCTACAGCAGATGACCTCTGGGAATGGAAAGTGAAGGTGTACGGAGCCAAGAGTCTCAAACGTCTACTCTGCAGTTTTACGCTGTATAAACTGCCCTCCATTTTCCACCTTCTGTTACGAGAGTGCGGTACCGTGACAATAATAGGCTGGTTCAAGGTTTATTCTCAATCCAAATGATGACTATAGGGGGAAGTATGTACCTGGAAAGAGAATGGTTTATGTTTTTGACTATATTTTATTTTTTAATCTTTATTATTATTGTTATTATTATTAATTTTATTTCATTTCAAATTTGACTGAATGAATGTTTACCAGGTTAAGATCAGATTCAGCTGTTTTCGCCAAAGCTTAAACCCATAATCCCTGTTTTGTTTTTTTTTTGCCTATAGATATAGCCTAATATGATATACACAAAAATACACTTTTGCCACTTACTGTTAGATTGTAGCTACTATAGGTTAATTCTATCTTGTGCAAATTTCCATACCATAATACAGTAATTCCTGGAATTGATAATGAACAGCAATTGATAATAACCGATACAGCAGTCATGGGAAGCAAGTGTATCACGTGCGAAACTGAAATGAGAACGTCAGCAGTGTGTGTGCTATTTTTGCATTAAATAATTTCAAAGCCCAGAAAATGTTGAACACTGTAGAATTAAATGTGGATTTATACCACTTAGCTGGGTTTTGCTCTAACTCAGGGAAAAGACTGGCAAACCGCAAGCGTTTTACTATTCTGCCGCATACTCGGTTACGGTGATAGTGGCGGGCGGACCTGTTAGTTTCGGCGTTTACCAAAGAGCATACTGGCAGCGTGCACGGTGACGCGCTTTCGGGTTCGGCGTGTCGGTTTTGGTATGTTAGCTATCCCGGTACTACTATCCAACTCTGAAAATAACCCACAGCAGCTGAGACAAAGCCTCGGAGACAGTACGGCCTTACTGACCACTGCGGCCAGATGAATGCAGTCCCATGAGACCAACTCAATCTGAAATGAACCGATGGATGCAGCTGATCTTGATGAATACGATTGATAAGACGCCCCCCCCCCCGATAAAATTCATACTTTGGTTTTGATTTGAACAGTAAGGTAAATAAGCAACATTTGGTCTCATCTCTTTTGTTTCCTGCCGGTGGAGGAGTTAAATCTACCCCCAGTACTATGTGTTTGGCGTCATATCACTTCGTATTGCTACTTTCCAGCAGTTCAAGAACAGCGCAGAGAGTGAAGACTATTCGACGTGCAGGTGCTCGACCCTAGGGGAGGAGTGTGGAAGCTATAAGTCATGAGCCTTAGACCGGTGAGAGGTTTTGCTTCTTTAATAACCGAACCGATACAGCAGTCATGGGAAGCAAAGTCATCAAGACTTTCTCCGCTTTCGCCAGGTGGTTGCCTTCTCCGGAATCCCCCTTGGTTGTTTAGCTAAATTTCTACTGGATTGTTACACACCATTCTGATATTCCTCGCGTGTGAAGGTAGCATTTTCAATTTCTCACGAACTTCCTCTTCTTTTAAATCAGATATAAGACATCTTTTTTTGCCCTCGTGACCGTTTGGTAATTTTGCCTACTGGGATGCGGTCTCCTTCGGTAAATGGTGTCATCCCGTGTTTCTGTATTACCCATAGTGTGTGGCGGTATGCGTGTGAATGCCCTGTCGTGCACTAGTATTCTACCTGAGGTATTCCTCTATTCTGTGCATCATCCTCCTTGTGTTGTGCGGATTTCTTCTTGGCACTACACATTCGTCCTGCAAGATACACATTAAGGCTAATCTGTATTTTTTCATCGGCTATAGTACATGATTGTGTGTTAATGGGCCTATGTACGTTTGTGTACCTGGTGATGGGCTCACTGCTTGCATCTAGGAGTTAGAGGCTGGATAGATGGAGCCAGATCTTGGAATACATCTATATTTGAAATTAGGTTTAGAACAAGCTTCCGTGTTTTGACATGTATTTCCTAGTATGCCAAACCAGCAAAATCAAAATTTTGTTTATTAAGATGTAGGCTAATTTTTGTTTATTAAGATGTAGGGAAATTAGCATTACAAGTAACGCCCAGCTGTCATATTGAGTAAAATGCTACCTTCCATTTCATGTTTCTATGCTTTTTCACACACGACTGGATCCCAATTTTAAAGCTGCCTGGCAGCCTTTACTGATATGCTACCCGAAGGTCTGTACACATTATTATGGACTTGTATTTTTTAGTTCGAGGGTGGATTTAAACCCTTTGTTCAATACAGAACATTCTCTTTTCTGAGTATAAATGTCACAGATGCTGATATTCATCTACTGTAAAGCTACAGACTATCACTGACTTCATATATACAAAATCACCAATATTCTATATTTATATCTGTAGCTTACTCTGTTACAGGTTTTTAATTTCCTTATTAATATTATTTGTGAAAAATGTGTATGTGTATCTTGTTTCTATCTAATTTTCCCCCATGTATATATTAAAGAACTTCCCAACAAAATCCTTATTATGATTATTATTGTTAATACTACTACTGCTAATAACAATAATAATGATGATGATAATAAATCAACGATGATACTTTATTGATTATAAAATTGCCTTATTAAAAGTGCCTATAAAGTTAGTTCAGACAAGCAATTTGCTATAATAATGGTCAGGATCGGTATTTCACAGCGCTGATTGGTGTTCACCACGGATTGACACCGTTGTACAGCCAATAGGAGGCCGCCGCGGGGCGGCACGCCTCCGGTGCGGTCAATCAGTGAGTCTGAGCCGCCGAGTCCAATCGCCCCGTACCGTGCGCCCGCTGTACCGGTGCGAACTGCTCGAGCTTCGGTCGCCACCTAAAGCTCTCTGATACTGCGAGCTTTTCTCTTCTCGACCCCCGGCAAAGCCGATAAGGGGTAGTATGACGGACAGATTTGTCGTTATCCCTGTTGGGAAGGACGACGAGCCTCCCAGCGGGGGCAGCGATGACCCCGTTGCTGAAAGTGGAGGGTCTGAGGGTGACAACACCGACCCGCAGGACGCTATTCCTATTCTGGAGTATAGCAGAGAGCCAAATAAATACGGTAAAGACGTGCCGCAATATGCTGCCATATAATTACTATTACTACTACTACTACCAATTATTATTGTTATTATTATTACAACTATTATTATTATTATTACTGTTATTATTGTTAATATGCCATGTTATATCATTTGGTTATGTAATTGAAGCATTGTGGTAAATTAATTATTATATCATTGTTGGTATAATGGTTTTGTCGCAGGCTGATCATTTGTCAGGGTCCCGGGAAGCGGGTAAATCTGGTCTGCGCGCGCCGCTATCTAATAACCCGGCTAATTAATCACCAACTTAAGACTGACCCAACTGAACAACGCAAGCTTCACTGTTAAAACCTTAACGGTCTCCTCAGCCAAAGGTGTTAACAGAACGGGAATACTGTAACCACATGGTAGGAAAGCCAAACTAGCTGGATAACTGACTCCGCTGCGTAGTAAGTACGCATTTATAGCTAACTAGATATTGCCCTTGTGAGGCGAGGCAATACGAACGCCTGTGTTACGTCTGATAAATGTGCTTTTAAATAACACCCAGCGCTGAAGCTTAATTAGGTTTGTACATCTTGGCGAATTTTGTAAAACTGTCGTAAATAAGATTATCTAAATTACGACTAGTGGCGCTCATAACCAGGTATTACGATTTTATAGGCCTAACTGTAATTAATGTGACTTATCTTTGTTTTTGCGTTAAGTCTAATCTTACTTAGCTTATTAAAAAAAGGTGGAATTACCTTCATTTTATCCGTACTGTAGTTTGTAGTAATTGGCCTTAAAATATTGAGCTGCATTAAGAAAATTTTAAAATAAGTTGTCTTCATATTTTTTTATTTATAGAGCAGTTACATACATTCTCCATACCGAACTGTATATTAAGATTTTGTCATATTTATCAAATTTTGTAAAATTTTGTAAGGTTAATTTAGTTCTTAACGGTGGATTTGGATGACTGAATTGTGTTCCTTTGGTGGCAACTCAATAGTACTGGCCCAACATAAAATTTTAATCAAAACGTCCCTAAAATTTAGTTAATAATTTAGTTGGCACTGGGTCATATGGGCAGTGACGGGTTGGCACCCCGTCCTGGCTTGTTATCTGCCTTGCCTCTGTACTCCTGTGCTCTAGACTGCCATGACCCTGAATAAGACAAGTGGGTATAGAAAATGGACGGATGGGGATAAGGTTAAAGGGGTAGGTTAAATCCATTTTACGAGGCAGTTTTCATAAAATGATAAAGGGAGCTCACTTGTGATATTCGAGATATCAATTCTCCTGAAATTCTCCTGCCCTGCCTTGTGGTCATTGTTTTGGAGTACCTGCATCCATAATGATGCCTTTTCTTATTCCCCCAGACCATGCCTGTGAGGGAAAGTTTTTGGTTATGACTGACATTTTGCTAAATGATGATTACAGCATATTTCAACTTCTGAAATTTTCCTGGTTTGCAATTCCACATACAAACTGCAGTTTGTTTATGTGAACTTGTACTACTGAACACAATTCTGCCTTTTGACAGCCGATAAATACTCCTGGCACGTAATTCACTTTAGGTGAGAAATAGTCTTTCCTTTTCGGTATCAGTGTCATTTGTTTTCACTTGCACAATCCTGCTTAATTCTGTATGGGGATAAAACTGGCAGCTCTTTCTGTTAATTGCCTGGCAAGCTGTGTAGGAAACCATATTTTTTTTGGAGAATTGAATCTTGACCTGCCGTTACGCTTCATTCTGGCTTTATGTGTTGTTCCTTATTGATGGTTGTTCAAAGTTAGAACTTTTTGCTATGGTGCTCCAGCTTAGTGCTGAGGGAGCTGCCCGCTGGGAGAAGGTCTCTGAGGACCTCCAGGCATATGCATGCATGTGGTTTTTAACGGTTTATCTAAATCTCGGAGAAAAGGACTGGACAGCAAATGCTTAGGCTTGGGGTAATCACATTACATCGCACTCATTCCTAACAGTAACTGAATCTGAGAAGAGTGTATCTGTTCTTGAATGAGATCCTGGTGACCACTTGGCACCAGGCTGAGGCTTTAGCTGCTGAAGCAACCTGAATTGAAATAAATGTCATTTACCTCATGTTCAGTGACCCACTGAGTCTAAGAATTAAGTCCCATTAAGTATTCAACGTGACTTTTCTTAGGACAGAAAAATCTGGTTGTTTCCTATTTGTAAATGGAATGAAAGGGGCGCTTTGGAACTTTGGTCTTTCAGTTAATTACTTGGCTGAAATTTTTATAGCGACAACTTCATTTTACCTATTTATACATATGGACATTCAGCAGAGTCATATCGAAGTCTCCAACTGGGATTTGATCCAGCATCCATAATCACTAGGGTACCTGTTGCTATTGGAAAGAATCCCCAAGACAGGGTTGACACCAGTCTGTACTCTAAAATCAATAGGTAAATCTTTGCCCATCTTTGGATTAGTCGTCTTTTTGTTTACATGGGTTGTGTTTGAATGTTTCATCTCTCATCTCTGGTAGAAGTTTACCTTTTCATAAGTTCTTCTCTAAAAAGAACTAAAAGTTTTAGTTTTCAAAATCAGTGGGTGTTTTCCTCTGGCAGCATTTGGAGTATTGTATAACGGACTTTGAATACAAATTGGAATACACAGAGAATGAGAATTCCCACAGAATGACTCGTGGCATTCTGGGAAAAGTTGGCTCTGCAAGTGTGTTCGGAACATGCCCTTAGGGCCATGGGGTCTGAGGTCACAGGAACCCTCTTTTTCAGGCTCCAGAAGATCTTCCAAGTTTCATTGGTTAAAAAAAGCTGATTAATCATCGCTCATTGCTTGGTGTTAAGGGTCTTCTGATAACTGTATTCATTGTGTCCTTGTTTGGAACTCAAACCAGGCTGTGGAAATCAGCTGTTGCCACCATGTCTGTCCACAGCACATTTTCACTTTGAGTAAACATTCACTATAAATCACTTTGCATCGTCATAATGAGCATCTTTTAGCAGATTCCAACCCCCACCCACCCAAACTGATGTATAGCTTTAACCATTTTAACCACTGGGCATTTCACTGAAGTGGATCATGGCCAAGTACGTCTGTGAAGGATGTTACATCAAGGCCTCTCTTGGGCTTTGAATCCGGAACATTCTGGTTATAGTGTCCTTAGCCCCCGTGCTGTCTGCTGAGGCCTGCAGATTGTGTCCACTTGGTCTCCCTGCACTTTGGCAATTTGCGACTCTTCTATGTGCTTTGTGCCTGCGTCGTTAATGGCTTCTCCTGGCATTTTTTGACTTCATCATGTTGGAGTCCATTGTCGGTCTCACTGCGCTGAGGCTCAGGAAAATGGGTGCCGAGTTGCCAAGGACAGTGGTGCTCAAAAACAGAATGAAATCGCTTCTCACATGGCTAGTAACCTTGTGTTTCTGTGGTGTTTCAGTCAATAGTCACCAATGCAACCTTCACTTCATTCTCTTTGTGTAGCAGGAGCTGGTGGCCATGTTGGTGGCCACTGCCTACCATACACTGGAGGAATTCTCCAGATGCCCACCCTGAGCTCTCCCCATCTCACGGAGTCTCCCAAAGCACTTAAATAGAAAGCCTGTGTGCCACCTGAAGAATATGGAATTCACCAAATGTGGCGTCTGTCACGAAAGGCAAAAATACCAGCCGCTCCCGCCATGCTAAACGGCATGCTTTGGGCAGATGAATCACTGGCAGGCGAGGCCCAGATATTTGAGAAGGTCACTATCCTATTGCTGGACACTCAAGCTAAGTCCTGTGTTAGGGAGTGATTTTTTTCTAAAATTCATAGCATATAGAATTTTGATCTTGTAAAGCTCCCAATAGATAACTCCAGGTTAAACCAGAATTAATTACACACACACACGCACACACATTTGTATTCATATCTTTGTGGGGACTCACCATTCATTTCTATGGGGAAAAACCCTAATGCTAACAGTGACACCCTTAACCCCTACCAACCCTAACCTTAACCATAAGTAACCAAACAAAACAGAAGTGTGGCATTTTTAGTTTTTTTAATTGCAGTCACAGTTTCCCCGTGTGACAACTAAAAAGGTTGTCCCCACACTATCAAAATAACAGGTTTTTATCACATTATTGGGACATTTGGTTCCCCGAATGCAATATACATCACACGCACACACACAGCTGGATACAAATCTGAAAGTGGATTAATTGCTTCCATAAACTCACAGTTCCAATCATTAATAATTGTTTTATATAGATATATTTATAAATTACAGACAGGTCTTTAGTCTGATACAGATACAGCTGAGTTTCCTCTCCTAGGAGATGAAGTTGTAAAGCTGTACTATAATGGCTTAACCTGAATATTCACAGTGGTCTCACACTGGTGAGTTTTAGAGAGCGCAGAATGGCATGAATCAAAAAAGGTCTCATTTAGCCCCAAAACAGTCACCGCTGTTGTGTCTGGTTTTGTTTACGTATACTTTGTGGCTTCTTTAAGTGGAGAGGTCTGCTTTTCTCAGCGGTTAAGTAGTTGCTGGACTGTTTTCGTCTTGTAAAAAATGCACTGGAAAATGTGTAATGGAGGTGACTGGAGTGATTTTGTTTTCCCTGGAAAATGTTACAGAAGTAGTCAACAAGCGAGAATTGTTTTCTTTTTGGGTTGAGTGGTTCTTATGCATCGTGTGAATGTGAAAGCAGATATTCTGTGTTAATTTGCACTTTTTCTGTTTGTAATTACATCTGTAATGGTCATGATTGCAGCATTGGCATTGAATGAAACATAGTGTGTACTGATAAATGCATTGTACCTTACTACTTTAATGTAAGCATTGTTTTTTGTCTTCTGTTTCCAAGTGTAAATGTGAGGTTTTATACCAGATTGTGCAATATGTATAGTACACACTAGGTGGCAGCATTTTATAAATGAAATAGGTTATCACGGCTTGAATTAGTGTATATGTAGCCTATAATTTTACATGTATTACTGTTTATGATGGTGTATGTAATGTTGATGAAATATGGAAAAGCTTTATGACAGTAGTACTGTTTAACGTGGTGTAGTTTTGAATTTGAAGTCATTCTATGTTCCGGAAAGGTCAGCTGGCTACAAAAAATGCTTCAGTACAGTTAAGGGTATCTGACACGTTATTCCATTACAATCTATGTTAGCTGCAAGCTGCAATCCCGTGGTCTCTCCCTGTCCAGATCAGCTGCGGGTGGCTGGGCTGTTGCCCTGCATTTTCTTGCTTTCTGTGTGAGGAGAAGAGAGATATGAAGGGCACAGAACATTAGCCAGCAAGGTCTACTGACCAACTGACAAAATGCGTCCCATTTTGCACTGCAGTTCAGACTGCTTGCTTGTACTTGCACAACTGGAGGGGGTGCGTTTTTTAGGGTATCTGATTATACGTATATGAGGGTGTTTGTGTGTAACTGTATGTTTATGCTCGTACCCTAGAATAGAGTCTTCAGCCTGATTCACCGAGTAGAAGGAAAGGCACACACATGGGGGGCCATGTGTGGACAAATATATATTTTAGCAAAATCTGTTAACCATATAATTATTTTATTGCTAAACTGATGATAATTGGAAAAATACCAAAGATTGATTTTATTTTTGTGCCAAGTATTGAATGACAATACTCATATTTTGGTGGGACACATCAAAATAAGTAACACCATTAATTTAATAGTCAAGTTGCAAGTTAGTATTGGCACACTGTTATTAGATATGGAGAAATTAGGATGTCACACTTTTCGAACAGCAATTGACTGTTGATTCAATAAATGTAACCTTATATAATTGTTGCTGCCATGAACTGGCATCCCATCAGGGGCGTCCTGTGCTGCTTGGGATAGACAGTATTACCTCTCCCTCAAACTGGATAAGTGGCTGTAATATGGATGGATGAATGGACTCCATAACTCCGCCCTGTGTCTTATTTGATTATTTGACCCATAGTAACTCCTGATACCTAGTCTCAAACTCCCTTTGTATGTAATTTTTCCTGTTATGGCTGTACTTATCTTCTAGAAATAGTTC
Source organism: Mormyrus iriodes (assembly GCA_011763525.2). Classification (NCBI taxonomy): domain Eukaryota; kingdom Metazoa; phylum Chordata; class Actinopteri; order Osteoglossiformes; family Mormyridae; genus Mormyrus; species Mormyrus iriodes. The sequence goes on from JAAGVU020000032.1 coordinate 12,196,783, forward strand.
GTCTGCCTTTGTTTTGCTGTCACTTCATCATTTAACCAGGTTATCTCATAGGTTTATTCCATTGCCTTTAAAACGATAAGGTGGACTAGATTCACTAGCAATCTAAAACTCATAGCCTGCTCTTTTTGCCAGAAAATTTACTGTCAGTTCAAGAAAAAGCACTGGATTCTCTGAACTCAGAGACTACCAGGATACCCTATGCATAAGCCAGGAAGTACAGGAGGGATGTGAACATAAGGCAACTATCTCTGGTTAATCCACTTTAACCTGTTTTCTGTCTAAGTACATATTTTTACAAATGAGCTTTTTTTAAGATCTGTTGGGAATCAGTAGGTAAACTTCAGGAGGCCCTTACGATTTGCTTCAGGCCTTTGACAGCTTGAGCCTGTCTCGCCCACCGCATGGTGGATGAGGCTTCCAGGCATGGAAATATGCATGGCTTAATCCTGTTAACAGATTCTCCAGCTTCTTAATGACTGCCCTCTGATGCTCAGGCTGGGGGTTAAATATGGAAGCTCGCAGCATGTGTGTCATTGTCAGTATTTTTAGGATGTACACGTGACCAACAGACAGGACAACATTAGCCAGACCACAGTGGGTAATCTGGAAAGAGACGGCTTTTCACAAATCGAGTGGCCTGGGTTCTAGCTCGATCCGTATTGCTGAGATGCCCCTAGCTGGTCACACATGGGCAGAGTGGTTAAGATCACTTCTCATCTACAACTGATAAATTGTCTGCTCCCAGTTCATTTTTTAGCTTTGACTTGCATTTAATTAGCAGTCCACTCTACAGTATTTTTTGTGGTCAAGGCCCTCTACGCGTGTCACAATAACATCTGTATCAACACATTTACTTTCACGATAAACAACAAAGTTAGTTGTTGTTGTGTATTTACGTACGAATGAAGAGTCAGTTGAATTGTCCAGACCTTCTGAAACATTGCGTGATTTAAATAAATTATTACATATATTTTGCTAGCATGACCTTGCAGCAAACAGTAATCACTATATTGAGCCCTTGTGTTTGTGAAGAGAATTTTTTTGTCACTGTCACAAGTAATCCAGGTGCTTTCACGTGGAAGGGATCAGAGCAAGGTTAATTTATGAATTCTGTGTGAAAGTGCCTCAGATTCCTGGCAGTTGTGCACATGATAACTTGATAAACTGAAAAGCTAGTTAATATCTGTGGCAAAAAATACTGTTCTGAGGTTTATGTGCTGTGTTTAAATGTACCGTATTACAATTAACTGAAGTGAAACTACGGTATATCATAGTTTTGTTGAGGCTTATTGTTTGCTTTGGCCACAGTCACTGTCCTCGTGTTTACATGGGCAGCATAAGCCCCTCCCCTTACTCGATCTTCGTCAATAAAGAAGGATACATCAGCATTAGTGGATTTCATAACTTTATCTTATTCCACTGGTGGTCTCTGGAAGTTTCCCGCTGAAGTCCTGTAGTGACTGGGGTTTTCATCCTGGAGGTTTTCTCCTCTAATCTGTTGGCTGCACAGCCACCTGTGAGTCTTCAGCATCATTTGTGCCACCTGGTGAATTGGTTACTTTCCCTTGAACAGACTGGCTTTGAAGTCCCTCAGGAAAACAAACAAAAGGCGATGAGAAGAATGGATCACAGGCCGTGTTTATCACTGTTTAATCACCCGCTGGTGCCACGTCGCATGTGCCCAGACCCACAGTTTTCCTAAAGATGCAGTAGCAGAGATTGGCTTTCTTCCAAAATGTTTAGAGTCTTCCAGCCCTTGACTTCTCTTGTGCGAGTCTTAAAACATTACAAGAGATCATACATGCGACCTTCCCTTCTGGTGTCTGCTCCCCCTGAGGTTTTGTAAATTGGCCCTCTGTAGTCTGTAGCTCCACACCTGTCTGGGTCCCCCAAGGCACTGTGGTTGAGGAAGCTGCAGGCAGGGGTGCTTTTTTTAAACAAGTGTTGAACGTAGCTGGGCTCACTGTTTGCAGGGGGCTTGTGGTTGTGGATTCCCTCTCTCTCCAGCCCTCCTCTCACCCCCAGAAACATTTAATTAAAGCCTTTTCTTCCTCCAGAGGGTGGAGTAGCACTTAATGCAAGGTCGAGGCAGCAGGCAGCTCTGTTTTTGATACCGGGGGGGGCAGCGTATAGCTGTGGAAGGTCTACCCCTAGGGGAGGAGTTGTGCAACGCTCCTTATATGGAGAGAGGCCGGTCACATGGAGTCAGTATCCGAGCAATAGAGGTGAAATTGAGAACTTCGAACTGTAGAAGAGACGGCTGGGAGAAAAAGAGAGAGGGGAGCGGGAAGAAGCGAGAGGGGTCAGTTAGACAGAAACCCACACACACACCCACCCAGGAGGAAAAGCACATGGTGTGAGAATGCCCACCAGCTTCACGGTGGTTCCGGTGGAGGATAGCGGGCAGGCTGCCCAGGACAATGACGACTATATTATGCTGGATGAGGAGAAGGATGAGGTGGACCTCTCCCCAAGACCCCTGTCAGGTGAGGTGGATTCTGAATGGCATACTCCTCAATGCTGTCACATTCCCACTGTGAAGCGAACTCTCTGTGGATCGGCTGTTCTTGTTTACCAGGCCGCATCTTTCTGTGTGATCATGGGCCTCTTTCCGGTAAGTTTTTGGGGATGGCTCACTTTCAAGATGTATCACTCTTTCAGGGGATGTTTTTCTGCTTGATGGGGTCTGTCTTGCCTCTGGTATCTGAGTACTTTGGCTTGCTGCCCTTACCCAAGCATATAATTAGTGATGTCCTTCTGCCTCTTTACGTCTCTGCTTCATAGGGACATTTTTCATGTTTTCCCAATGTGATCCAGTGAACTTCCTGTTGGGGATTTGTGGATAACAGCTTTATGTTCCTCTCACTGCTGGGACATAGTCTACATATTCTGTTCTAGATGCCATTTGTGCACGAGTTGGGATCTGCTACTGAAGCAGCTACCCATCGGTTTAAGATTTAAAAAAAAAAAAAAAAAAAAGACAAAAAAGCATAAAACTAAGTGGTTTTAAGCATATAAAAACCACTAACCCATTGTCGCTGGCCGGGCTCTCTGTTTCCCTGCTGCCTCCCAGGCCTCAGTCCATTCTTGCTTCCTCCTAATTTTCACCTTTAGTGTGCAATTACCGTTAAGCTCTGTGAAGTTTTACAGACATAGGAGGGGAAAAAATAAGGTTCATCTATCCAGCGGGGCATTGCGTAATCTCACTGCCGGGGTCTCACTTGCGTTTTCCCCTCGCTAATGGAAGCCGGCTGCCCGTTGATCTTATCGATCAGCTCGTTTTGTTTGCCTTACTGACAGAGGTCGGTTTAACCTTCACTCCCACCTCCCCTCCCACCCACTGGTATCCTTGGCACACCCGAAAGTTATGGGATAGTGCGTTTTCGGAGCGTAAGAAAAAGAATTTGGCGTGGAATCCAACATCTGCATCAAATTATGGCTCGGCAGAATCTCATCAAACTGACAGGGTAGCTGTAAACTCTTTCAGATGTATCCCATGGTTGGGACTCCCACTATAGGGCTCACATAACCCCCACCCACCGGTATTTGGGCACCTCTGACATGCCTGCCAAGCTAAACCATAGAAATGCCAGTGTCTCTGCGAAATGGCAGCCACCCATCATCCAGTAAACAAGTTCAGAAATTAAAAAGAAAAAACCTCCCAAAACTGGGACTCTGCAGTCAGAACTGAAAATGAAAACATTTCGGGTTCCTTCTGTAAGTCAGTTACATTTTGGGTGGGACTAGATTGTGGTCACATCCAGAAATAGGCAAGACCACTCTGCATCTACTAGCTCTTGTGACACAGATTTGAGACTTCATTTTACATTTGTGAACCCCCCCCCCCCCCCCTTTTGTGGGAGTTCTGTTTTTTTGTAGCGCTTTCTCAAGCAGAATCGTGTGATCAGAATTTGCATTTCATTGTTGTAGGTTTCCCTATATTAGTGTTTCCTGTTTGTTTCTGTTAGAGCAGGTGTGACATCAATGTTTTACTTATTGAGCAGGAAACACTTGAGGCAGAGGCAATGTGAAGAAGCGGTCAGAAAAATATATAGCAAGCAAATCAAATCCTGTTTTTGGACCAGGTATCAATTGCTGTCTTCCTGTCTTGAGAAGCCTATGAAACTCAGTGAGTTAATGGGGTCCATATCATAGTCTCTACAGATGGCAACAGACAACAATACAAGGATTACTTTCTGTTAGACTAGCTAGGGCTGGGGTGGGAAAATTTGAACCGGGACTTTCTCTGGGCATGTGAGCAGGGAGGCATTTACAGAAATCGTAAATAGAAACGAAAACAAAAGGCAGCTGTTTCAGCGTCAGCATAAAGGAAAACGCACAGGAAAATGGAACTAACTTTGGGTCAAGGAAAGCGCTCTACTAGGGTATGGGATTGGGCATCAGGGTCTGGGTGCATGTTCTGGGCTGAGAGGAAAACGGAACCCAACTCTTTTATGAGTGGCAGTAAGATGCAGGTGAAGGTGAATGAATGTTCTCATCACTGAGATTTACACACCACCCTCACCCTTCTTACATTTGTATTACCCCTCTATTAGCAGTATACAGATTAGCTTCTCAAGTTCCCAGTGTAGTTAAGACCTAATAATAGTTTGTTCTCAAAACGCAGTACTTTTCTGGAGGTGGTCTGTGGTTCTCTGTTTGTGATTTGGAAGGTTGCCGGTTCAAATCCTTTGGTCGGCAGGGTGCCCTCATTGTTCTGCCTTTGAGCAAGGCCCTTAACCCCAGTTTCTTCAGAGACTGCCTGATCCTGCTTGCTCAATTGTATATCACTTTGTTTAAAAAAGACATCTGCTAAATAAATAAATACATTTAAAAACTTTTAAAAAAAATTTTCAGTTTCTCAGAAATCTCCTTCATTTTGCACACTTTATCCAGCATGCCCGTCTGATGTGAAGTTCTTTACAGTTTGAACTCGATGAACTCAACAAGTCATCTGGAGGATCATTTTTGGTCTCTGTGATCTTTCATTAGAAAGTACATTTTTGAGGACTGTGTGTACTTTTTTTTGTGAAGTGTGTGTGTGTGTGTGTGTTGTCCGTGTGCGTCTGGGTCGAGGTATGATTCTCAGCCTAAAATTGGTCGTGTCTGCTGGTTCGATCATTTTCACAGGTATGTCAAAGTCATGAAGATAAAGTGAACAGAAGTAGGCTGTACTTGTCCCCTTTGTGTTACAGTGCATGTTTGGTATAGTGTTGAAGAGTTTGGGTTCCATTCTGTTTAAGCAGGAAGGCAAAGTAGCCTCACACTTCCAGGAATGGTGGTTTGAATCCAGACTCCACTCTGTGTTTGGAGTTGACACTTTCTCCCTGTGTTGCTCGGGTTACATTTGAGTAATCCAGTTTCCTCCTGCAGTCCAAATACCTACAATTAGGCTAACATGTCAACTGCCCATTGCAGGTGCCCTATAACAGACTGGTATCTGTAGGCCATACCCCTGCCATGTGTCTTACTGTATGCCAACTGGGATAGGCCCCAGGCCCACCCTATGACTTTGACCGTGATAAGCGGATGGAGGATGGATGAATGAATGTGTTACAGCAGATGTGAGTTGTTCGGAAATGTCTGGGATCCTTCATGTTAATTGATAGCACGCTACAGAAAGGTTATGCATGGCTTCATCGTTTAAAGGTTCAACTTGATGATGACTGACCTGCCAATAGCAATGTGTTAGTGCACAATGTTCCAGCTGACTTTAGATTAAACCCCACAATGTCATATTGTTCATTGTGAGAGTTTTTGAGATGGACTTAATTGCTTCTGGTAGGTGGGAGATCTTCAGGTTATGAAGACGGAAGTAACTGTTTAAACAAACCTTTAACCATCCATCCATCCATTTTCCATAACCGCTTATTCCGTATGGGTCGCGGGGGGTCCGGAGCCTATCCCGGAGGCTGCGGGCGCAAGGCAGGGAACAACCCAGGATGGGGCGCCAACCCAACCTTTAACCTTTATGTTTAAATATAATAATGTTTCTTTATTATTCTACTTTGATGGCTTATCAAAATCTCAAAAATAGCAATAAAAATATGATTGAAAAAATACATTTTGCTAAAATAGTTGTATATAGCTATATCTGTAAATAGGAAGAGTCTTGTCAGAGAATTGTATAAACAATATTATGAAAACAATTGTTTCCAGTAATATGATTTCAGTTGCTATTTGATTTAATTTTATGTATTAAATCAGTGAGAGCATGAAGTTAAGACTTAATTGTGCTACTGGATGATAGCTGATAACTGAGGACTGTGAGACCTTACATCATAATAATCAAGTAACAGTTTCTGATGTTATTCTTGCTTTTGTTAGCAAAGATGAGTCATTGGCCTCAAGAGTGAGTGGACTTTGTAACCTGTTAGCATAGCATTTGTTGCCAAGGAGAATTAGTTGATATGGAGGGACCCCATATATGGCATTCCATGCACTGGTCAAGTGTAAAGAATCGGTGTAGAATGGTTTGGATATTCCCCCTTTTAAATACTCTATTCTTTTTCTTTCTCACAGTGGACATTGGAATTTTGCTCTTCAGCAACCTCAACCAAAGCAATAAATTTGACTTGTTTCTTGCTAACCAATTGACTGAATGTATGCAAAATAATATTGTTACAAAACTGGGTGACTGACCAAAAAAACTAATTCTGGCTGGCACTTGATGTTTGATCTGTTTTCTAGAGATTGATTTTTATTATGGACTTGAAAGGTTTTATAGACACACAAGTGTCTTGGTAGAATTACATTTTATATAATATTTTATATTTACATTTTACATACACTACCATTTAAATGTTTGGGGTCACTTAGAAATTTGTTTACAAAAGAAAAGCTTTTTTTTGTCAATTTAAAATAACATTAAGTTAATCAGAAATATGATGTTGTATTCCAATGTAGATATTACATTAAGAACAAGCTGTTTGCAGCTACAGTAGTCCTTTACAAAATTAAGAGGCCCATTATCGGCAACCATCAGTCCTTTGTTCCAAAGGCACGTTGTGTTTGCTAATCCAAGTTTATCATTTTAGAAGGCAAATTTGATCATTAGAAATCCCATTTGAAATTGTTAGCAAAGCTGAAAACTGGTGTGCTGATTAAAGAAGCAATAAAACTGCCTTTTTTAGATTAGTTGAGTGTCTGGAGCATCAGCAATTGCCAGTTCAATTGAAGACTCAAAATGGCGAGAAACGAAGAATTTTCTTCCGATACTCATCAGTGTATTGTTGTTCTGAGAAATGAAGGCTATTCCATGGGAAATTTGTAGGTGACCATAAACTTTTGAATGGTAGTGTATGTAGCAGATGCTTTTGTCCAGAGCGATGTATAAGTGAGGCAAATGGTACATCGCAAACATACGTCTGTCAAGGCGTCAACTAGGCATAAGTGGAGCTAGGCTGAGCTTCCAATGAAAGCATCCTGCAGAGGAGGCGACGCTGCCTGTTTGACTAAAATAAATCTGGGTTTTTTTTTTTCTACTCCAGATGGTGGAAATGGGCTTCCATGAAAAGGCTATATTTCCCACATTTCTACCCTTTTATATACCTTTGTATGTTTTGTACCATAGTTTTTCACTTCTATACATGGGGGGGGGTCCCCAACTGTTATTCCTTGAGGGCCAAACTCCATCAATAAAACAATGTCAAGGAACACTACCCCTGTAAAAAATTTTCCAAGCAGATTGGTGGGGGGCGGGGTCATGCAATCCAGATTATATTGTCTGCCAGTTGGGGACCCCAGCCATACACACTGCGCTTCCCCCCAGCATCAATGCCAGTTCAATAACCCAAATCTGCCCAGGTCCTACCCAGCATGAAAGATGCGTCCAGACCTATTTTTAATGACATAGGTACTGTAAAGGTTCTTTTAAAATTGCTAACCATTTAATAGACCTACCTTATGTACATTTTTTTTATAAGTCAAAAAAAGCCGTAACATGCAAATTGGCTTCCAAATTGTCCCTTATTAGTTTACTCCCAACAGACAGATACAGTTAGAGTGAGATTTTCTGCCTGGGGAGCAACAGAAACGGGCTTTAATATGTTGGGCCTTGCCATTCATCCTCCCTCCCCAAACACATACTTATCTTAGAATGCCAACAGTCAGCTTGACTCACCATGGCAACTTTCCACTTTAAACAGTTAAATCTCTGAGGCTCATAGTAAAGACTGAGACTAGGTATCTCTTTATAGTCCGTCCCATTCACTTATGCACTTGTCCCATCGATTTCTGCTAAGAGAATTTAGCAATATTTTGTAATGGTTGAACTACTGGAGAGTTCTGCTTCCGATATTTTGTTTACAACAGATTTTTGCAAGTCATCACTGTATGTACATCCTTCTTCCTTTTTTAAATCTGCCTACTAGGAGTCATTTGTGCATGCCTTGTTGCTTGTATGGAGTATGGAATAGTCTTCCTGCTAGTGTAGCGCAGGCTAAAACCCTGGGTTCCTTTAAATCAGAGCTAGATAAGATT
>JAAGVU020000032.1:12205363-12234579 GCA_011763525.2 Mormyrus iriodes
AAGTTCTCCCCAAACGAGCTTGATGGGCCGAATGGCCTCCTCTCGTTTGTACATTTCTTATGTTCTTATGTTCACAGACAAGGCATCAGGTTTGTACGTGAGGCCCCATAGATTGTTTGAAAGTATCTGTCACTTATGTGTCGACTTGTTTTTTACTTTTACTGATGGAATAACTTATACAAGCAGAGTTAACCTCTATAACAGAGGCAGTACAAATACCATGTACTCTTCTCCTTCTCTGTTTGCTAAACCTGCTGTTCTTGGATTGCACAGGGCACGTATCTAATTAATTACTTTGTCCGAAATGGCTTCCTACAGACTCAACAAGAATCAACAAGCCTCACTGTACTCCGTCGTGCCCGATGAACTGCGGTCATTTACTAAGAAGAACGATTGCTTCCAACGGAAATTAACCATAACTAAATTCTGTAGTAGGAGTCACCACTTTACATCATTCCAGTTGTACATGTGGGTACAAGACATCGCTCATTCTTTGCAAACAGCATTTTCTTTTCAGTTTCCTGTTTTACTTGTCAATTATTTATGCACAAAGTGCGAAATTCTGACAAGGTGACAATTGTCAAATAATATGGGGGAAAAATGTCGCCGCCAACAGCTGTTTCATAAATAGACAGGACCTCATGCCATTTTGACGGAAGGGAGCGGGGAGCGTTTCTGACAAGTTCAAGTGTTTTTGTCGTGCTCTTTCTGAAACTCCAGACTCAGGTCGTGTCCTCGGAGGATGCGGCTGTTCTCTGACCTCAGCGTTCTCCCTTTTACACTCGTGTGCCTCTGGTGGCATGAGGCTCCACATAAGGATCCTGTCCAGCTTCCTTCCCCTTCGACTGCTTGCTCGCTCGCTCACTTTGAGTGGCTGTCCTTGCTCCAGCTCCGTGTGGGAAGTAAAAGCCAACGGCTTAACATGGTGCTAATCTTGGCCTGACGCCTTCACACCTCAGTCCACTTGCTCTTATATTTGCTAGTTTATTGAAGAAATGGAAAAAAGGTAGCATTTGGAAAAATTACCAGCTAGTGTTTTTCTTTTTTACATTGCGAAAAACTTTTTTGAGATCAAAAGGAGAGTCTTTTGCTTCAGGATTTCTGCATATGGATCTTTCCTGTGGCTAACGAATAGGGTGAGGCATACGCTGATGATCTCTGCACTGATAAATTTGCAGATGTTCTGCAGAGAAGAGGGCATGTCTGTCTGCCATGGTTTCCCCCTGTTTAGGCCTATACACACTACCCTCCATTTTCTGACTCTTTCACAAAGACAAAGTTGAGGAACTTGAGTAGAAATCACGTTCAGTCCCTCACTTAGCCGCTGATAATTTCTCCCACTGTTCATAGTGATGTTTGTTCACGTTAGATAAGTGGGTTTGCACTTCTAAACAATGCTGCCAACCCCCATCCCCCGAACACAGTGTGTGTACCTCCAGGGATACTTTAAGAATAGGAGACCTACTTTAATTGACTTTATGCAGTATGGGTTTCTGTGACTTAACATTCTTGCAGCCTCTTTTCAGTGTGCTAATTTCTCAAAAGAAAACAAGGGGCCGTCAAATGTCGAGCCAAGCAAAACATGCCTTTCGGCTGATTGTATTCCCCCTCAGCAAGATCATTCAAAAACATGTTGCAGATTGATGAGTACATTTCTCATGACATGGGAATTCCCATTCATCTTGTTAGATTTCAGTTTCATCTCTTTTTTTCTGGCCCTCCTTGTTCCAACATCTGAAATCACAATCCTGACTGCTATGCTGAATCCATCAGTACCTTGCGTTTGTTTAAAATTTGGTTTATTTTTGGTTCAGTAAGATGTCCGAATGTGTTTGAACGCCATACTGTGTGGTGGGTGGCATGTGGCTCTAAGAGTTAGGCCTCGGTACCTGTAATCAGAGAGTTGCCAGTTCCAGTCTCATCCTCGGAAGAAGTCACATTTTCGTTGGGCCCTTGAGGAAGCTTCTTAACCCCCCTCCTCCTCAGTTGTGTTTTAGATTTTTGAATAATGAGCACCAGAATGAGAGAGGGTAAACAGAAATGCGCCAGATTTAATGGCTGACCCTGCGCTTGAACCCCAAGCTTCATTCTATACTCTAAATAATTCCAGTGTACATGTGCTTGTGGAAATAGCAAGTAAAGTATCTGTTCATTTTTGTTATTCCTTCATGGGAAGGCAGTAGGTTTCCCATAATGTATCACAACAGTCAGATATACGACTTTTTGATGAATTCTGCTTTAAATGTTTAATTTTCTGAGCTATATGATTATTCAGAATTGCCTGAACACTTTTAACCGTTAGGTTTCTTCAAAACCGTGATGCTTCCAACAGATTTCAAGGGACAATTTCAAGGTTATTTTCAGTAATCCTTCACATTTTTGGTGGGTGTCCAGTGCATGTGGCAGGAGACAGCATAAGGGCTCAGGGTGGGGCTTGAGCATAATCACATGTTGCCGTGGTGATTGATAACCAGCCTTTGCTTACAGGTATCTCTGTTAATGAATCTCGGCTGGCTTTCTTTGAGCTCACTTTCTTGTCATTCAGGATTATTTAGAGGGTAAACTGGGTGGGTAAGGAAGGAGAGGAGGGTGGATGAGGTTGAGAATGTGAGGAGTCCTGAGCCTCCAGGGGATGAAGACCTACAGGGCCTTAGGCATATTTGTTTTGTATATTGTTTTTTTTCCTGCCTCTTCTTTGGTTCTTTCAGCCCCTCCTCCTATGCAGCAGTCCTTTGCCACGTAACCGCAGCACAATTGATCGGTGCCCTTATTCCCTTAAACATAACATAATACTTCCTTCAAAAATCACCCCGAGTAAAACATAAGTGGACTACAAATATTAATTCAGTTCAATTCCGTTCATTTTTATATATCGCAGAGACACCCCCCAGGTGCTTTAAATGGGTGTGTTGTGATACATTACAACATCATTACAACAGAATAATACAAAAACGGGAAAAGAACAGACAAAGGAAAGAAAGAAAGACAGATGACAATGTTGGAGAGGAGAGGAGAGGATAGTTCCGTATGTGACCGACACGAGGTCTCTGCTTCCTCAGGGTCACGAGACTATGATGGTCCAGTGATGTTACGCAAATGTTGAGAACTGGACAGTCTGAAAAGCAAGGAGGCAAGGCCCCATCCCGAGGTGATTGCGTATTTTTGGTTGATATACGATCTAACACAGTAGTGAGTAGAAATACTAGCATGATAGGGAGATGTTTTAAATACACATTCTGTGATGTAGGTGGTCATTTAAAAATGGTTTAATATACTGTGTAAACAGGTTTTGCGGAGGTTTGCTGCTGATGTGGTGCTTACGCCCATCTGCTCTTTGCCTAATTTCAGAAACTTCAGAATGCTCGTGAACTCACTGCAGTTAAACAAAGTTCAGTGCAGACCAGCTGGCTTCCTGACATTGTTGCCCCTGGTATTAGATGTGCTTCAGTCTGAAGCATAAAGGGACGTGTCGGAGCAGTGAGTTCCTGAAAAAGATTTTTAGTCATGCTGTCGTGAGAGTCTTCAGGTGGGACATCAATGAGAACCATGTGACACGGGAAATCGTGGAAGGATAGGGCCTTTTTTCCAGATACAGGAGGGAGTGGGATGTAATGAAACACAGCTGTTTCAAGGTCAATTCAACGAGAACACAGCAAAACAAAACAGGTGTCCAGTTGTGGGAAGGGCTGCAGCAGTGTATGCAGCAGTCGAGTTGTAAAAATATTTCATGGCCGATGATGGGAGTAAAATAAAATTTGCCAAATGAGGGGGGCATGATTGCGTAGCGCAAATTGTTTTGGACAGGAGTTTGCCAGTTGAGTACCCCTGATGTAAAGACTTATCTACCAACTATATCAGTATTTCCCAATCTGGTCCTCGGGGACCCACAGACAGTCCATGTTTTTGCTCAAAAATGTGGACTGTCTGGCAGGGAGCTTGGCAGCAGCAAAAACATGGACCGATTGTGGGTTCCCGAGGACTGGATTGGGAACCACTGTTTTATATGATCAAAATTACACAGAATAATTAAGGGGATAGTGAGGGCAAATGGTTTATTTTCAAAGGGGATGGTTTTGTAACTTTTTTCATTGGGGGATGGTGTCCATGTGCATCACATGAAGACTGGAGCCCTGGGTGTGTGGGATTGGGCGTCAGTGTCTGAACATGTATTCTGGGGACAAGAGACAAACACAACCTAGTGTTATCCATCCATGTTCCAACTCCTTATCCTGGTATAGATTTCAGGGACCTAATTTTATATAACTGGTAATGCAGAGTTAAATTGAATAAATGTGCCTGTTACCTGATTTTTCTGATGGACGTCCGTGGGCTGTAGTATTTTATAGGAATCACATTACAGTGTAGGTATCAGAATCAATTCTCATCATGGCTTCTGCCAATTGAAGCATTACATGGTGCTGTTAAAGAAAGCCCCGCGTGACCTTTTCTTCTTTGTTCCATAAAATCCTTTGGATCTGCATAACAAGGGTGTTGGCTTCAGTTACTGGCAACTTTATTAATCTTCAGGGGCAAATTTTGTTTTTCTGAAGCATTAAAAATATGTAACTCCCAGCCCAATGCCCCCCCTCACAAGATAACTGATTGAACTGAAAAACAAAAAAAGTATATGACTGGGCAGGAGTATATAGTGAGGTAGAAAGCTACCTTGTAAACATGCAAGGTGCCTAATTTAGGGCAGCAGGAACTGTACTGTGATGAATCAGAAAGATGGATGTTTTGCAGATGCTTTACAGAACCAGTGGGGAGCCCCCACCTGGATGATGCAACGGCAGCCATTCTGTGCTAGTACGCTCTCCACACAGTAGCTAAGGTGCTGAAGGGGCAGGCGAATTCACCAGTTGGATATAGGGGATGATTTGGAGACCAGATTTAAAAGGGCCACAGTGGGGACTTTTAACCAAGACGTCAGGGCATCAACTTTACTTTTTCGAAAAATGGGGTTGTGTCCCCTGACCTGGGTGGGGTTAGGAAACATGGAGACACCACTGAGTGTCAATAAGTACTAAGGAACACCTGAATCACTCAGTCATGAATCTCATGGGCATGAAGGTGTGGGTGAAGGTGTGGGTACCTCTGCTGGGAGCTAGTACTGTTGAAAGACATGATTGATGTTATAGGTTCAATGGATAAAAAAAGTCAAATGGTAAAAATTCTGTGGCTTTTTTTTCCTCTGTATTGATGGCACACTGAAAGCCATTGCTGTGACGCAGTGCACTTCTGCTGCTGTTGTTGCTAATATTAATGATATTATTATTATTATTATTATTATTATTATTATTAACAACAATGACAACAACAAGAACAATGATGCATTATAAGATATCTTAAGTGGCCCATGTCCCTTGAAAGTGCCTTTGTAACAGAGAGCTCTTGTTTCTTATTACACATAACACCAGTTGTGTTTGTATTACTGGGCTAAGTCTGCAACTTAATAATGACGACTGCGGGAAAAGCTGCTCTCACTCAAGGCGAAAGAAGATCTCGCTTTTGTATTTAGAGGATTTATTTTACTCTGAAGGACATACCCAAAAATCGCTGACGGAGGAGAGACGACACCTTAGAGTGCCATGCCGATGTTTCCCAGAATTACCGCTTTGAAGGTAGCATTTAATGATACTTAATCTGCAGTTACAAAGTAACATAAAAGAGAATTTGAGAAGCGAAATCTTATTGCGGTTTATTTTTAGCAGCCAATTTTTAATAGGAGGATAAATGCCTGGTGTACACACACCCACACACACACACTCAGTTTTATAAAAATCTGTGACTGCAATCAAAAAATCTTGTATTCTGTTTGATAACTTGTGATTGTGATGACTGGGTAGGGGCTAAGGTTGTCATTGTTGGGATTTGGGTTTTTCCCCTAGAAATGAATGGATGATCTTCGAAAAGATATAAATACAAACATATGTGTGTTTTGTGTGTATTTATGTGTATATGTATGCACTGGACGGTCCCACACACAGACATCACATTTTAGGTGACCAGCCTCCTTCCATGGGCAATCTTCTCCTCTTCCTCCTCTGGCTCCAGGCCTCACTGTCGTACAATCAGTAGTTGTGTTTACACAGGCCATGGGTGTGGTAAAACACGGTAGGCCTGCTGCACCCAAACAGAGGAGTGCCCCCTTTTCCTTGCGATCATCCCCCCGCCCAAGGGCATCGACAACTGAACAGCCCTAGTATCTGTAATGGGACACTGCAACGGCACAGTTCACAGGATAAAACAAGTCTCTATTGGTTTGGGCTGAAGCATTCACACTAACCCCTGCATCTGTCAGCCAGTTGACAGCATTCTCTATAAAAAAGGGCTGGATCCAGCTAATGGAGTAAAGAGATTAGGGGGGCTATTCACAGCTAGGTGAGCTGGGCTTCGCTCATCAAGGGCTGGGTTCCTCCCAACACATGTGACGATAATACTTGAAACTTGAAACTTGAGCGAAGAGGTGGGTGAGGTCACAGCTTGCCTTCCTCCGCGTATGACAGCTTCCAGTCAAACAGGGAACGCGGACGACGCCAAGGATTTAAAAGCGTGAAAAATCCAGCAGTTTCCAGCTCTCGATTTGTTTTTGTTCGGCAGTGCAATTGGATGACGGTTTAGGGCAGGGATTATGGGATAGGCGCAGATGATGAGCGAATCCGGAGAGCCCTGAGAGAGCGAATCCAGAGAGCTCACACCTCATGGAGTACCTGCGTTCCGTCTGTGGCTCTGGGCCCTCCTCTTCCTCCTCCTCTTCCTTCTCCCCCACCTCCCCGCTGCCTTGATCGGGGATCAGGAGCTCAGGGGCTGATGCGACTCTGTCGACTCGCTCAGTGTCGTGGCAGCTGACCCCGGGATCGGAGGCAGGAGTGGACGCCGAGCCGGGCCAAGACTGTGCAGAGCCAGGCGCCATGGATCACGGGCAGGGCTCGCGCCGAAGGGGTGAGTGGTACCTCCAGCAACCCATTTATCTTTCCTCATGCGACCACCCCAACATCACCCTCACCACCATTCTCATCGGGCCACGGAACCCCACCTGGCCCCACTTGCCTAATGAAGGCTCCACGCTCCTGTTGGACGCCCTCTGCAGACCCAGATGGGTCCTGGTCCTTTTTGGGGGAGTCATGAGGAGCACAAGCTGCCTGGCGTTTGTCATAGTCACACTCAGCCAGTACCCAGCACAGGTGCAGTTGGTGGCTTAATGGTCACGGGTATCATAAATGTTCATTTATTGCTATAGAGACAGATCCCTTGCCTATTACCCTATGCAATCACAGCTTTTGCCATCCATGCCTTTTTCAGTTGGGTCCTTCATTTTTATCCCTTTCAATATATTATGTTTATAGTATGTAAAAGGAGTGTAATTCAGCCACCTTGCTGGATTTAGAGTGTGACATTGGAGCTTAGAGCTCCTTGCTCATGCCTGCCGTAGTCTGACCTGCCCCCCATTCGTTTAGGTGATTTTAAGTCATCTGGTGGCCAGAGTCAAGTGTTGAGTGTCACTGGTTTGTGATTTTCTGATTTGAAATGCAAATACTGCATTGCTGTTTCATTTACAGTAAGATTTAAAGTCAACTGTGATTGCCGTGCGCCCTTGTGAGAGGAAAATGGAAGGAAATGGAATGAAAGGAAGATCGCATGTATAAGTGATACGATAACGGTACTAAAGTTATATTTTGTCTCGCTGCATCTGGTGCCATGAGGTATTTCCCTTGCATGTAGCATATTGGGAGTTTCACTGGCTTTTTCTCCCTGTACCCCGAACAAAGGCGATCTCTCCCAGGATGGGTGCTGCAGATCTGTGTGATTTGTGCTTCAGCAAATCCCCTTAAGGAAATTTTGAGCTATTTGCAGCTATAGTTTTAGTCTATGCATTAATTTGGGTCTGGGCTACTGTAATATATTTATAATATAAGGTGTTCACTTGACACACGGGACTGGGGCTAATAACATGTCACTGTTTAGATCAGCTTCATTCCTGCATGAAATTCTAATTCGTGAGTTTATAAATCTCAGTCCATTTGTTTATTGCCATTATTATATATTGTGTGAAATATCTAGACATTATTTACTTCTACCTCTGTTACATGTATACAGCAATTATTTTCCCTTATATACAATATTCAGGCTTGAATTATTGGTCTTAACTATTATGGGGTCATGATTTTATATTTATTTTATGGGAATTTCTGAAGCTTTTAAAGTTGAGAAGTTTTTAAAATGAGCCTTGACAAATTGTGTTGAATTTTCCTTAGGATTTATCAGTCTTCAGGTTAGTTATTTAGTGTTTATGAATAATGAATTGCTCTTGATGATATGCAAAGGCCTTGCAGTCTAAAACTATGGTCATATATGGTCACATGAAAATGTGATCTGCAGGAGTCACATCGAGAATTCCTCAGTTTAAGGCGCTTTTCGTGATAAGCTCACAAACCGTTATTTTCCCATTTTAAATCATGGGAGGAATGATTGGGCTTTGTTTATAAAACTACTCCCTTAATGACATTCATGCAAAGCTTTTTGCTGCCCTGCGTTTGGTGGTTAAACCAGACACGCTTTCCTTACTGAAACTGAGGCATGAAAGAGCCCTCTTGTTCTGAGAAAAATATAAATATTTTAAGCATTACAATGCAAAACCTAACTGTCGAGAATGTGACCAATCATCCCAGGTATTAAATAATGAAGACACTTATTATTTATTTATTATTTTATAAATAGCCCTGAAAAACAAAAACGATGCAAGGCAGAATTATGAGCCGTGATCCGTGGTAGACTGTTGTCTTTGCATGCATGGAAGTGTTCAGTGACTCTGGTGAGATGCTAATCAAATGGGGTATGAATGTTGAGTCAAAAGCATGTCATTTATTGCAGGATTAAATGTTGAAATTACTAATGGATGCTTTGATACCAAAAGGATTCTCCTCGTGTTGAAGATTAATGATGCAGAAGGAATGAATGTGGTGTTTTCAGAAAAAAATGTACAGGTGCAGATACTAGTAAAAAACTAGTAAATCAGTTCTGCAGTATGCTGAACTGGGTCAGGCACCTCCAGGGTGAAACTCGCGAAAGGTGGTGGCTTTAATGGGGGTCTTCATTCTGGCCAGTAACTTGCAAGCCTTCAGCGGGGATATGCCACTGGCTTCAAGTTGTGTGCGTCTTTTGGCGACAGGAGGAGATGGATTTTGGCATAAGTGTGGGCGGGAGAATGGAACGAGAGCTAAAACTGGTTTGGGTCACAGAAGGAGACCCGCGTGGATCTGGGAGTGTGTGCTGGGGGTGAGTGAAAAGGAGTACTATAGAGGAATGCTATATACTCGTCGAGAGGGAGTCACAGGTGAGTGAGCTAAGTGAGTGGGCTCCTCACACCATGTCATCCAGCAACCCTCACCCCCGACTTACACTTAGACATTGTGCATGGGCTGAATCACAGCGATTAACATGCTCCATTTGTGCAAAGAAAATCCCAGTTATTAATCCATCCATAATCCAGTGTCTTTTTTTTGTAACCAATAACAGCACTGCTATCCATTTGAATTTCTCAATGAAGATGTTTGAAGCATGCCATGCCCTACCATACTGTTATTGTATTACTATAATTGCTATTATGTTATATGTCAGATATACATACGTATGGTGCTTGGGCTGCAGTTAAGTTGCAATATTGCTGTCAAAACGACACTTCAAGTGCTGTTAAGGCAAAAATGTTACACTTAGGGAGATTGTGTGTGTGGTGTATATGACTGTGGGGGTTATGTAAATATATCGTGGAGACCAAATGTCCCTGCAATGTGACAAATAACTGTTATTTTGATGATGTGGGGGATCATTTTTTCAGTCTTCACACGGTGAAACTCAATTTTATAAAAAGCTATGTCTGAAATCAAAAAAACTAAGAGTCTTGTATTTTGTTTGGTTACTTATGGTTAAGGTTAAGGCTGGGAAGGGTTTAAGGTTGTAGGGTGGGATTAGGGTCTGTCTGTCTGTCTGTCTGTCTGCTGGGTGGGGCTCGTTCCGATGTGATCTCTGCTGACGACAGCCCTGGGCACCTTGGTCTTCACAGAGGAGCTCTGGGGATGCCACCCTCCTATCCCATGCCTGCAGGCTGTGTAGCCCCCCTACATCAGCGCAAAGTGGGCCACACGGCTCTCCAGCCAATTTGGACCAACAAAAGTCAACCCTCTTCTCAGGATCTTCATGCCTGAGGTGGAATCTCACTAAACACGTCTTACAAAGGATATTAGCTGCCCATTGTCTGCGCTGGGAACATCGAACAGGGTTTAGCGGGCATGCAGAACGTTAATCGTGACCGTCCTGTAACTGGGTCATGGTGTCCCCCCCAGTATATTAAATTAAAATGTGTCTCCTGGGGATTTGTCATACTGACTGCAGCTTTTTTTCTTGTCTGTTCTTTTGAATTTTAAAAGTTCCATTGTTAGTACAGGGACCTTGGTATCCCACTGTCCCAGAGTCCAATTTCATTCCCACATTCATGTTTTCCATGTGGCTGTGAGCTCCCAAGATATCACCTGGAAAACAAGGAATCCCAGCGGCGCTAGCTGCAGTGTCAGCACCACGTTCTGATGACAGGCGACAATTTTCAGTAACTGTATTCTCATGCTGTGATGAATGACGCCGAAACTGTATTAAATGACTTTGACCTTTTGTATTAAAATGGTTTTCCAAAAGGGTGAACTACTGGACTATGCAGATATCCTGAAATTGCTGTGGTTTCCAGCCTTGTGTTTTCAACATTTCTTCCATAAGACACTGTGAGGAAATCATGAAGTAAAAATCCTCCTCTGATTTACAAGTATTGGCTGCTGTATTGTTTCAGTTCACTGTCTGGAGTTTGCATGTTCTTCCCATGTTTGAGTAGCTTTCCTGTGAGTGACCAGGTTTCCCTCCACACTACAGAAACACATGTGAAAGTGTGAGGTATGTCCTGTTACGGCCTGCCATCCCATACAGGGTGTTTCCTGCTTTGTGCCCTGTTTTTCCTGGGAGAGGCTGTAGGCTTTCCATGACCCTGTACTGGATAAGTGCTGGTGGATGGATGCATGGATGATAATCTTCACATTTGCATTGAATCACATTTTTATTAAAGGAGTTTTTAGGTTTGCAAGTCAGCCTTTCGATTCAGACCAGGACACTCATGTTTAAAATGGTGGCAAAGTGGAACGAGAGTTAAGGAACCAAAACACATGAAAATTTTATGCTCAGCTTTTAAGGCAGATCTCAGCATGCTCCAGTGGAAGCCAGTGGAAATGCTTGTTGTGCCTTCCAGAGAAGGGCTACCACAGTACAGGTCCTGAAGATAGGTTTACCACGGTACAGACTTTTTTAGAAGTTTGTGTAAGAAGTCACCGATCGCCTGTCACGGTGGCAGTTGGCCACTCGAACACCCAAACCCTGTTTCATATCTTCCAGTCCCACAAGATCCCGCCCAGCCTTTCCAAAACCAGTGGCTAAAGGCTGCTAGATTCACTGGGTGAGCCGATATCCAAGCCATTCATCCCCACGCAAGGCTCCCCGGTGGTAAAATTGGAAAGCAGGAGTCGATGTGGATCATGGAATTAACCCCCCACCCTCATTCCAAGAGGATTTGCCCAGGGTTGGATTTGCCCAGGGTTGGATTTGCCGTAATTACGGCCACTGAATACCCGAAGAGTCCTCCAGCACACTTAGCTGTTCTCTGTCAGTGTCTCATGCATGGTGGGGCTGTTTCTCCCGTGCACTTGCTTGGGTTTCTTTTCCATCATTCTGCTCTTTTGGTTCAGATCATCTGTACACCCTCCCTGCTGTACTAGGCAAGGACACATGGGATGGCTTTCAGTATGATTACCATGCGGCTTAGGGTGGAAGCCTCTTATTAAGCCCTTACAGGGGCCGTTTGGCAGCACCCGTGCAAGGTATAGATAAAAGCTCGTAAAAGCCAGCGGTCATAGACCTCTCGTATATAAACCTCAGAAGGAGGCTTTTCTGTGAGATTTTCTAGGATTTCTGGGAAAACTGACCCTGACTCGAGCTGTGGAGCCTTACTTTGACTGGGGCATTGTTCTGCATTGTCCTTAGTTTCAGGACTGACTTCTGTTGGCTAAGCAGATGCTTTCATCCAGTGTCATTTTCCTCTATACAGTCTGACAGTTACCTGCAGAAAACTCTGTCGAGTCCTAAATTATCATTATGACAGTAGCGAGAGTTAATTGATTAGAATTCCTTCTATACTTAAACTTAAAATCAACTAAAAATCAAGTTTAATTTAAGAGTGCCTCTTAACATTTAATCGTAGGATGTCTTGATCACACTATTATGCCAGGTATACACCTGTATCGCTGATTCCCATCAGTGTTGTCGTTTTCCTGCATTTTTAGTTTTCTCTGGTATGTTTTAGGGCCTTTTTATGTAAATAAGCTTCATTGATTCACCCATATCAGTGTTTCCCAACCCGATCCTCAGGGACCCACAGTCAGTCTACGTTTTGCTCCCTCTTAGCTGGGAGATAGCAAAAACGTGGACTGTCTGTAGGTCCTCGGGGACCGGAATGGGAAACACTGACCCATGCCGAGGATATGCACCAAGTTACAACAAAAAAAACCTGAAAAGATGCAACTGAAACAGCCTGGTTTCACTAGGATGCATTGAGGATGTTGAAGGAATTTTGTGATCAACAGCCCATGCAAATTTGTTTTATAGATCTGGTTTATTTTGTATGACTTTATTTTACAGCTTCTTCGGCTTCTAATTTAAAAGGATAGCAAATTTCAAAATTCAAAGGTTCTCTTTTTTCTGTTTCTTCACATGAGGTGTTTTATTTTCTAATTTTATTTTGTTGTTGTTAGCAGGAGATGGCATTCCAAAGGAAAGCAGTCCATTCATCAACAACACAGATAATGACACAGGAACCCTCTACGATAGAAAGAACATGGCTCTCTTTGAGGTATGTTCCAGCATGTGAAGTATATATTCGTACCACTATATTGTGCGTTTTTCTGATGCCTCTGTTACTCTACGATAGCATTAGCTGGTGTCTGTTTTCTGCCTAAATCACGGATGCTGCCAACATTTTCTTAAGATTGTGTAACATGGTGGTGGGGAGAAATGAGTAGTCAAGGCCGCCACCTTTTTCAAGAAGACGAAATGGGCATCAGGCCGCGTTGGGGTCTGGGTCTAGGTCTGTGTTCTAGGATGGAGAGCAAAACCAGAAGCCAGTTCTGTACCATCATAAATGAGGTACAAGTGAATGCGTGAGCGTGCCACTTTACCCCACATTCTCCCTCCCCATCTTAGTTGCTTTCAAATACGTAGCTAAGGGTTGCTATAGCGAGCAGTGTATCCTGTCTAAAGGGTCTAGGTTAGGGGTTCATAACTCCTGATCTGCAAGCGGTATTGGTCTGTGACCAGTATTCCAGTGGGCTCCAGAACACTTGGGTATATGTGATTTTTTTCAGTGTATTTTTGTACACAATTGCCCGTTCTGGAAAGTTTATTTTGTACTGCATAGTCCGGGCCAAGGATGGCAAAGTGTTAGGAATCCCTGTTGTAGGTGACTACCAAGTACTACCCCGGTACTAATTGGCCAGCTGGAGTACAGTTTTTTCTGAATTAATTTGCTGTTATAGAGCAAGATTTCAGCTGCTCAGTTTGAAATGATGAGTTCAACATTGCATTACTGCTTAAGTATGCTAACGTGCAATGGTGCTTATTCAGTGGATCAAAGGCCTCATGGCCCTTTTGCCCTGTCCCTGGCTTTAGCCTTTCTCACCGCAAAAACGGCCGTTTTTGTCTTATAGTATATAAATAAAGTAAATGACAGGGTATTGAATGTATTTCTGTATTACTTCATGAATCTGGAAGAGACCTGAGTCTAGGGAGTTATTCTTGGCTCAAAATCCAAGTGTTTTCTTAAATTTTTACTTGTTTTTCTGCTCGGAATTATGACTTTATATACAAAAAGCTGTAAAAGATTCCGCACTGTGCAATTAAAGGGAGCCGCTGGAACCATTTCACGTGACGAGGCCGGGGCGCGGCCGGGGTGCAGGGAGCTCGGCGTATCTCTGACAGCCCTGATTTTGGTTCTGCAGGAGGAGATGGACAGTAACCCCATGGTGTCATCACTTCTCAGCAATCTGGCCAACTACACCAACCTCACCCAGGGCGTCATTGAACACGAGGAGGAGGACGATGATGAGGGCCAGAAGAAGCAGACCGTCAAGGTGGTGCTCTTGCTGCAGTCTTCTGACTGTTTCCTTTTTAAGATGGCTAGGTTCTAGTTGTCTTGTCCATGTCTTGGGCGTAATTGCGCACCTGAAATTTCTCTTGAATACAAAAAGCACCATGCAGTCTCCGTAAAACTGCTGAAATCATTTCCGCATCGTAACTTTCCCCGGTTTTTTCATTGCCTGCTTTGTCTCCTGGGACTGCCAGGATTTAAGAAAGTAGAGAGCAGTGAGAACGCTGTCCCCCCTATTAACAGCCTTGTCCGTTCACTTCCTTTTCATGCTGGGGCTTCTGGGAGAGTTTTATCACATGAGAGGTGTCAGCCTCTCTATGCGAGTGACAGGCAACTCACTTCCCCCTGAAATGTACCTCCAGCCATAAGGGCTGGGTCCTTGGCAGACAGATGCCGGTTATGTTCCACTTCCCGTCGCAGCTCATTTAGCACGCACATCCCAAATGATTTAAAATGTAGCACTCAATTATCCATTTTGAAACAAAACATGCAGGAGTTAGCATTAAATTGCTGTTGCTAGCCTGCAGTCTTCTCTGGCTTTTTGCAGTGCATTGCAGATTAGAGGGAAGGGGGGACTCAGAGACTTTCATATCCTCCTGAGATTTGGGGAAAGTTTTTTTTAATATTGATTTAAAATATTGATTTTGACCGAGAGAGGAAGTTGGCAAGGTCACACCCCCACAGATAGGATGTGTTATGTTCAAGCCCTAATTGTTCCCTTTAAGGGACTACAGGACATAATCGAGTGGCACATATTGTATGAAAGATATGAGCAAAACAGCATGTCCTTTACAGAGGACATTAAAGAATTGCTGGATCCTCGAAGCATTTAGCTGCTGTTCCTTGTAGCCGCATACAATGAAATGAGGTGTCATCCGATTCCATCACATTGTCACACTTAGGCCAATGCTACTCCTAAATACCCTGTTGTTTTCATTGCATGGAGAGCTCTGGTTGGCCAGAGAAGAATCTTTTTTCTGAGTAGGGAGCGAATATATGTTTTCAAATTGTTTCATAACAGAAATAAGCAAACAGTACTACTGAGTAACACCTTTACTGAATCAACCAAGTAAATTAGAATGATGCGTTATTTAAATATCAGTTACACATTTTGTGAAATTCCACAATCGTGAAAAAAAATGTTTAACTTAAAATGTAATTATAAACACTATATTTTGTGGTGATTTTTTAGTTTAACTACCAGTATTCATCAGACTGTCTGAAAAGTAAATATTTTTCTAAATTGTACTAAAATTGTAGTTTAGCTCTAAAGTTATACGCAAAAGACAAACATTCAATCATTCTAAGTAACAATTCCGCTAGTTGAGAAACTGGGAAACGCAGGGCATAAAGGAAAGTATACATTAAGGTCAGTCTAGAGGTATCAGTTTACCTGTATTGCATGTCTGTGGGTTTTTGGAAGGGAAGCAGACTAACTAGAGGAAACCCATGTAAACACAGCAGAAGCAAATGCAAAGCTTGTGATAAATGGAGCTGGATTCTCACTGTGACTTGGCAGGTCACTGCAGACCTTTTAAAATATTTGTTCTTGATGATGAGGACGATCGTTTCATCCCGAGGGATGTTTGTCATAGCACATATTAAGGGGATAGGGTGTCACTGAGATTGCTAACTGTTCTGGGCTACGAATCGTGTCATTTTATTAATATAAAATGGTACACTGCTCTCAGAGATTTACCAGTAATTCACAAAAGAATGTGTTTTTGTGTCCCCCCCCCTTTAACCATAGAGCCCCCAGATGGGCACCTTTATGGGCGTCTACCTGCCCTGCCTGCAGAACATCCTGGGCGTCATCCTGTTCCTCCGCCTCACCTGGATCGTGGGCACGGCGGGCATCATGGAGTCCTTAGCCATCGTCTCCATGTGCTGCACATGTGTATGCTCTTTCTCTTACTCTTTCTGTAACCTCAACTCGTCACTTTAACGCTAATGTGAACTAATACTTCATTCATTATAATAATATTGTGGTGTTAAAAAAATGTGTATAGCGAACTTGACCCTTCGTTTACTTTTACATTTGCTTTCATTTAGCAGACACTTTTGTCCAAAGCGACATACAAGTGAGGCAAATGGCACATTACAAACATACAGCCGTTAAGGAGTTTGACTAGGCATAATTGTAGCTAGGCTGAGCCTATAATGAATGCCCAGGTACAAGTGTAAGCAGTATTGGATTAAGAACTACGCATCTTCCAATAAAGCACTTATTTTCTCTGTGTATTTGTGCATGTGCTCGAATGGCCAAAAGTTCATTAGATTTTGATCCCCAGCTAAACGTATAATGTCGCTTAGTTGATTACTCATACTTCCCAGCCAGGTGTAATCTTCAGAGCTCAAGTGTTTTCAGCACAAAGTGCTATCTATATCACCAGGACTCAGTGAAAACTTGCCCCCTGGTGGACATCATGTGCCCTTTGCTTCCAGATTAAATACATTATGTTGCAGTGTTGCTTTCACATAAAAGAGACAACTGATTATCTGACAGCTTCATGCCAGAACACATTACTTTTTGGAGAATGGCGTAAAAATTTATGGCTGTGACAGAAAGACTTGCAATCATCCTACAATCAGAGTGTGATTATTTTTTGGTTATCTTTAGTATTTTCCTGTTAGATGCTTGCCGATCTGTTCCTTTAAATTACTTTTTATCAACATTAATTGTTTCTTAGGTGTGATAAAATACAGCTATGGAAAAAAATATATTTTTAAACAAATCTACATCTTTTAAATCCTGATTTAATCATGGTTCTGCTGGCAGAAGGCTACACTGTGAGGCTGCTTCCAGGCTCAAAGTTTCTAAGACAGCAGTACACAAGAACAAGACGAAGCAGGAGACACTGGCAATAAACAAAAACCAGCCAAGTTAGAGGGCAGAACTAACTTTCTAATGCCAGAGATGACCGGCAACTTCTCTGGCAGTTTCTCATGAATCATAGGATGACATGAAGTGACCTTCAAAAGGAATGGGAAACATTAAGTGCAGGTGTGAAGTGCACTGCTAGGACAGTTTGTATCAAGCACCTAGAAGCAGGACTGAAGTTTCATAAAGCAAGGAAGAAGCCCTTCATTAATGAGAAGCATGGAAGAACCAGGCTGCAGTTTGCAAAAATATATATATTATTCACAGATGCACACCCATAAATTGAGAAATGAGTGAAACAAAAAATTGTGCTGTGGTCTCTCAATTTTTTTTCCATGGCTGTAAGTGTAAAATAAAATAATTTATTAAATGCTGTCCCCTAAATATCATTATATTTCTGGTCTTTTATTAATAACTTTAAACATAACATTAATCTCCTGAAGCTCAGCAAGCAGAGCTTTGTAGTAACAATGCAAAGGTTGTGAGTTTGAATCCTGGGGGACACCCATAAATTCTAATCCTTCCCTACTGTAAGTAACTTGGGATAAAAACATCAAATAAGTGAATAAAATGTGATTAGGTTAATAAAGTTGTTGATAATGATTTAATTAAACTACTGTATTTTTTTTCTGACCAGAAAAGTACAGTGAAATTTTATCCATCACTGTACTATACTGTACAATATGAACAGTTTTTAAAATGTCTGAAGCATAATGAATTAGATCGATTTAGATGTCTGTTTAGATTTGAAAATGTAAAAATATGATTATGGGGAAGGAGCACTTAGCGATTTTGGTAGAATGTTAAGGTGTCCTCAAGGGCTTTTTCTTTGTACCAGTGAAAAATATATCCCTGTCCTCTTGTAAGTCAGAAAAATCCAGAACAGCCCACTTCTTTTAAGATGGTTTATAGTAACACTAAGCCCTGGTTAGTTATGTGCTAGTTGGCTTTATTCTAGATTCTTATTATCCTGCTCATATCGTATAGGATGGAAATCATGATACCCTGGCAGGGGGTTCCAGCCTGTCATTGTAACATCATGCCATATTATGTAAGGACCATAACTTTTTGTTGTCAGCTCAGTATTGGTTCCTTTATAAAGCAATGTTTCCCTTTTATACTGAGAAACAAGTTGGTGCCCATATTTTTTCTCTCCAGCTGTTGATACACCTGTTTTGTTTCACTAACAATTGTGAAATTTATTTTTAAATGGCCTGCATGAGATAATGGCCTGCCTGTACCTCATTAAAAACAGAATGTGTTTTTACTTTGTCAGAGAAAGTATTTTGATGGCAAAAGATCAATTAATGGCATATCTTCATTTCTACAGACGCTCCTGACGGCCATATCAATGAGTGCCATTGCTACGAACGGCGTGGTTCCCGGTACGTGCTTGTTTTGGGTTTATTGTGGATTTATTTCAGATTTTATTATACTTGGTATTTATTTTTCATTACAGGTATAGGTTGTGATTGCACAGTGATTACATGTGATCACATGTTCGACTGTTAACCAAATTTTGAAATGGAAATGTTGGTAGGCTAATAAAATTATTTTTAATGTATAATTTAAAGTGAATTCTAGCCTGACACCTTTGTGCTTTGCATAAACATAACACATAATTTACAATATATGAGTTCTGCTGACACATCTACCCACTAATTAAGTGCAAATATTCCTGAAATCTACTTTGCCCTGAATATTATTACCATACATGTTTAGGTGTTAATGAGGATTAAAATTTAAATTATTGGTTTTCTGGTAAGGTAACACAGCTGAACATCTGTTTATTTTTCCATATACTGATTCCCAAAAGAACATCTGAGTTAAAGAGTATAGGGGAGTTATTTGAAATGTTTTTGTGTCTATTTTTTTTGTAAGTTTAAAGTGTCTTGCATATCGTTTACGTGACTCTGCTCCTTCTATGGATGTGCTTTTGCCAAAGAATTAAATCAAATGATTTTATTGGCTCAGATCTGGGTGAACCAGTAGGAGCTGAATGTGTTGGGATATCAGCGATCGCTTATACGTCCTTTATGAATAATGGCTTTTGTATTTCCTGGGCCCTCTATGAAATGGAGACATCTGCCTCTGTTCCTCTCACAGCTGGTGGCTCTTATTACATGATCTCAAGGTCGCTGGGCCCGGAGTTCGGTGGGGCTGTGGGGCTCTGCTTCTACCTTGGCACTACTTTCGCTGGGTCCATGTATATCCTTGGGACCATTGAAATTCTCCTTGTAAGTCTGGACATAACATCTGCCTGTTTTCCAGTGGGGGAGGGGTGTTGTTTCTGTTTGTTGAGAGACTAAAAACAAAGAGATTCATGGGATTTGGGCATGTGTGTGGGAAAGCATCCAGGATCTCTGCTTTTGCTTAAGTACAAGACCAGTGTAGTCTGCTGGCTGTTCATGAGAATATATTGATTTACAGAAATAGCTTTTTTCCAAGGCAACATAATGGGCTGTGAAAAGAATGATAGTATAAATTAACAGAGATGATCAGCACAAGCGTATTATCAATACTGACTTGTGCACCGGTTATTTCTACTTAATTATTTTATAATATGTTTCATGTAGTGTTAAGGTTCATATGACCTCTCATGAGAAGGTTTTGAGAAATGGTCCATAAGACACTTTCAGTCTCTCCTCTCAGACCTACATCGTGCCCAGCGCAGCCATCTTCAAAGCAGAGGAGAAGGAGCAGGAGACTGAAGCCTTGCTCAACAACATGCGTGTCTACGGCACCTGCTGCCTTGCCCTCATGGCCCTTGTGGTCTTTGTGGGGGTCAAGTATGTCAACAAGCTGGCCCTGGTCTTCCTGGCCTGCGTGGTGCTCTCCATCCTGGCCATCTACGCTGGCGTCATCAAGACCAGCTTCGATCCCCCTAACTTCCCGTGAGCCTGCGGCCCGTGCCTGTTCCTCCCCTCCTGTGATTGTTACGGTGTCGCAGTTATGACGCATATATAGATGTGTGACTGAGCCCTTAACATTTTTGGTGCGTTTCAACTTTTTAGAGAATTAGGCACTAAGTTCACAGTAGTATAATAATTCCATACACTGTAGTAGAAGTATGTTTTTTAACTGAATTGTGACCTGAAGCTCATTTGTGGAATTTAAAGATTGGAGTTTAAAGTTTGCGGCTCTCCAAAGATTCTGCTTTGTAGTGTTATGGTTAGAAACTTTAAGACAGCAGAAATAAGCAGAAACGTAGCTCTGTACATGCAGAATATGCCCTCAGCCGAGTCACATTAATGCCCAAGCCAATATAATGCAAACTACTGGTTGGTTAGTTTCAGTTTGGAGGCGTTTTTTGATTGCCAGGAAGCTATGTAATACAGAACTTACAGCCACTGACACTCGTTGTCCCTGCAGGGTCTGCTTGCTGGGAAACCGTACTCTGAAAAACCACAACTTTGACAAATGCCTTAAGACAGAGGAAATGGGCAACGTGACCGTCACTACCAAGCTCTGGAGGCTGTTCTGTAACGGCTCGGAGCTCACCGCCAACTGCGACAAATACTTTGAACTCAACAATGTGACCACGATCCAGGGCATTCCCGGACTGATGAGTGGGGTCATCTCAGGTGATGAGGATACACCTCAGTCCAGGGCACATCTGGATGTGTTCAGGGAAGGCCTGACAGTAATAAGAATGTTAAGTTATGGACATTGGCATGAAGATGGGGGTGTTCAGCAGCTTTAGCTCATTTAAGTTAAATTCACATTACCAGGCTGAAGTGACTCAAATCTGAGTTTTTGCCTTAATGTGACACAGATCTGATGTTTTCAGGGCTGTGTGGACACAGAAGTCTAATCCTTTCAAATCAGATTTCAGGAACTTTTCATATGTGGTCCTAGATCAGATATGTATTCCAATTTCTGACCATAGAACGTGAATGAAAACGACCAGATCAGCATTTATCTGATGTTTTGCTATATATGCAAAGGGTACAATGAATGGGATGGCAGTCTATCTCAGGACACACTCACAAATGCTTTGGGCACAAATGCACCTAAGTGCATAACTTTAGTTAATACAGCCATACGAAAAAACTAAATGAATGTTTTATATCGTCTACTTGCATTTCAAAAATAACGAATAACAGGTAACAAGACCCCAGACAAGTGTTTGCATAACAAGATGGTATACTTTGTACCATGGTTCTGGGTATTTTTGTAGGTTTTTTTAATTTAAATGGTTCCAGCAGGTTAGGGCATGACTCAGAATGGACACACAGCACTGGATGAGGGCCTGACTAGGCTTATAAGTCAAATTCCCCTTCCATTGACCTTTCCCACCCGCACGGCCTAGCGATGGAGTGACTGCTGACTCTCCTTCACTCTGCTGCAGAGAACATGTGGGGTGAGTATGGGCCCGTCGACATGCTGGTGGAGAAGAAGCAGCACCTGTCCATTCCTGCTGCAGACACCGCCATGGACACCAACCTGCCCTACGTGTCCAACGACATTGCCACATTCTTCACTCTCCTCGTGGGCATCTACTTTCCTTCTGTCACAGGTGAGAACAAATATTCGTATCTTATCTCTGTGGTTTCAAAGGACTGATTTGTCTCTGTAAGTGACTGGTATGTATAAATATTGTATCTTTATGTCTGGTACGAAGATATTGACCGCACTTTGTCACAGGTAGGAATATATCTTATTTTTGTGACTTATCTCTGTCACTGATAACTATACTTGCCGTTATCTCTGTGACTGGTAGGAAAACATTCATCCTTTGCTCTGACTGGTATAAATGTACCTTATATCTCTGTGACTCTTAAAAATAAGTATTTTATGTCTACTTTGATAAGCTCAGGTGAGTTAGCCTCCATTCAGTTTGCTTAGTCCCTCAGGGTTTGATGCAGCTTTTTACCCAAAGCCAAAAGGTGTGGTTAGTGGGACTGGTGTCTGATAATTGCCTTTAGCATATGACGGAATGGAGAGAGTGTGTGAGAGAGTATGTGCTTGCCCTTGTACCAATTATTTTTTCCTGAGGACCATCCACAACACTAAAGCAAGGTCCATTGCTCCCAGTAAAATTTGCCAATCGGGGATTGTGGTAGTGTCAATGATACGATTTGTGAGCTTGGAGGGGGGGGTCTGTTTTGCTCTAGCCAAACTTTGGGCTCTTTTGGGTCGTCGTTGGGGGACCCTGATATAAACTGTCTGCATTAGGCTACCGAGGTACCTTCTGTTCCTGCTGCAGTGTTTGGTCTGGTTTCAGCTGTATTTCTGTCTGCATAATGTATATCCATGCCATACCAAATAAGTAATTACACAAGGTGGATGGATCTTTCTTATGTATACAAGCAGATAATACATATAGAATAAACATAAGGCTAAATGAAGATGAAATGATGTTTTATTTACAAGTACTGGTGAATTGAAATGCTTCTTTTCGCATATACCATCTTGCTGTCCTCTGAGACATACACACACGCACACACACACACACACACACACACACACAAAGATTAGGTATCTATATCTTAGTGGGAACTCTCCATTCATTTATATGAGCATAATCCTAATATCAGTTATGACAATCTCAACCCCTACCCAGCCCTAACCTTAACCATAAGTAACCAAATAAAATACAAGACTTTTGACATTTTTAGGTTTTTGGTTGCATTCACAGATTTTTGTAAAATTGAGTTGTGTGTACCGAAAAAAAATGTCACCACAAGGTTTTTATGACATTGCTGGGACATTTAGTCCCCTCAATGTAATATACATGCCCACATACACACACACACACACACACACACACACACATTATTTATACAATTGAGAGCAGAGCTTGGGGTCAAAGTGAAGGGTCGGCCCATATATCCAGCGCCCCTGGAACATTTCGGGGGGAGTTAAGGTCCTTGCTCAATGTTACAGTCAATGTCATTATATTGGTGTCCAGTCCGTGGATTTCTCAGTACCTAATGGATCTGCCCCTTACCATAAGCAGGCCTCAACACAGCCCCATGTGTTTGTTTCAGGCATCATGGCTGGTTCAAACCGATCCGGAGACTTGCGGGATGCCCAGAGGTCCATTCCCATCGGAACAATTCTGGCCATAGTGACCACGTCTTTGATCTGTATCCTTCAGTGGGTGGAGACAGTGATGCCAAACATGATGACATCACTGAGAAAATAGCATAGTTACACAAATGCCAGCGCGTGGCGCTGTGGGGAATTTGAATGCCAAGCACGGTGCCCGTTGACCCCGGAGGCGGTGTTTTCCTCAGTCACGCTCTGCAGATATCTCCTGTGTCGTGCTCTTCGGTGCCTGCATCGAAGGTGTGGTTCTGAGAGACAAGTAAGCCTTGTTTTTCACATTTTTTTGCTGAGAGTGCATCTGTGAATGATTATACCAAACAGTACGTGGGAAGAGAAAAAATCTTTCCTAGACCACAGGGTCCGTCTTCAGCACATTGGACGAAAACGTGCTGAAAAAGGAGACCTGCTAAAATATTCTGAGCCACATTAGACGTGAGTTAGTTGCTGTTAATTTCCTTTGATTGGTGCCACTCTGTGGATGGAGTTGGAAGGATTTCCCTGCCAGGAATTTCACAAACGCACACATACACACAGCTGTTACATGTTATAGGGACATCTGTCCTGTGTATGAGTATGATGAGGCACTAGAGGTTCGGTCCCGTTTACAGTTCTGTAGACACACCATTACGTGATTGCGGGTTTTGTTCTGTCACTGCCAGGGGTCGCTCTTGCTGCTTTATGTCCAAATAATGACAATTAAAAAGCTTTTGAGTCAGTATTTTGCTTTTGCATGCGTACATGTCCGCATTTGCAAACAGACGTGCACACACGTGTGTCTGTACTGCAGGTATGGAGACTCTGTGAAGGGGAACCTGGTGATCGGCACCTTGTCCTGGCCCTCGCCCTGGGTCATTGTCATCGGCTCCTTCTTTTCTTGCTGCGGGGCCGGGCTCCAGAGCCTCACGGGGGCCCCACGGCTCCTGCAGGCCATTGCCCGCGATGGCATTGTGCCCTTCCTTGAGGTCAGGCTCTAACACACTCGCTCGCACACACAGACATGTGCGCGCCTCACAGTTCCTCCATGACTGAGGCCGCCATGTTGGTCTGCCTCCAGGTCTTCGGTCACGGCAAAGCCAATGGGGAGCCGACGTGGGCCCTGCTGCTGACGGCGGCCATCTGCGAGAGCGGCATCCTCATTGCCTCACTGGACGCCGTTGCCCCCATCCTCTCCATGTGGGTACTGCAACATCCTTTTACAGCAGTGACGTTGCTCGTGGTTTTGGTTTCTCTATGGTGCTGTGGAGACTGGTATGGAGCCTAAGAATCCATATTTTTCCTTGGTCGTTGAGTCATTACTCCAGTTTTTTTAAATGTTGAACCAAAATTTATTTCACAAAACGTACAGTAATAGTAGCACAATCTTCATGTCTTTATCAGAAACACACATCCATCGAAAAAAGATGTTAAAAAAAATTGTATGGTTTTTATCATTCCTCTTAATATTCTTTGTCCATAATGTCTTCTTTTGTTATTTTGTGGGAAAAATCTTTCTCAGTTTAATTGAATGGTTATTTAAAGTTAATTGTGAAGGACTCTCTTTTCATGTTTAATTCTGGAGATGTGTTTCAACCATCAGGAAAAAGCCTTGATTTCCTTTTTTTGGCATTGTGCAGGTTCTTCTTGATGTGCTACCTGTTTGTCAACCTGGCCTGTGCGGTTCAGACCCTGCTCCGTACCCCGAACTGGCGGCCCCGCTTCAAGTTCTACCACTGGTGAGTCATTTATCTACATCAAGTTCCACAGGGGAACTCCATCCTCAGCCATGAAGGCCACACCACAGTGCTGTACACTGAGCCACCAACTGAGCCGTATTGTAACAAAAACTAAAATCTAATGATACATATACTCCAAACAGTATCAACTGTCAGAAATTTTATATATCTGGACATTGAGTTTTCTTGGTAATGAATACTACCTCTCTACGGGCAGTTTATGCCACTAAAGACTTCTGCTGAGCTGAAATTATCTTTCTGAGAGACTTGGCGCTATAGCCACCATTATGGTGGAGATAGCACCCTTCCACACTTTCTGGTTAGATGCGCTAAACCCTCCCCTCCATCTCTTACCACATAATACGTTCCAGGGATCCCAGTAGGCTTTGTGGGGGAGCCGAGTATCAGCCTCTGGCCTGAATTTTTAAAGCGAACAAGAATGAGCATTTTGTGTAATTTATGAGGCATTTACGGCATCCTGTAGGCTTATAGGGGTTTCTCCTCAAGAACTGTATGGCTGCCATGCTTCCCCTCATTCCCCCAGGGCTCTGTCTTTCCTGGGGATGAGCCTCTGCCTTTCCCTGATGTTCATCTCCTCATGGTTCTATGCCTTGGTGGCCATGGTGATCGCCGGCTGCATCTACAAGTACATCGAGTACAGAGGGTAAGAGGAGCAAGTCATTACAGCAAAGCATGGGGTGGATTTATTTTATAAAATCTGATTTTCCAGGAGAAAGAGCAGGGGAATTAATGCATCGGAATCCTTTGAGAGCGCTTGTTTTTATTCTGGTGCTTTGAAAGGCCCTTAAGTACTAATGGAGATAATGAAAATGATGTCTTTTATTTATATTGCCTCAATTTTTCTCAGCTTTGTATCATATTTCCACTAATCAGCCCATTTCTTTTTGGTTTGTTTAAAATAAGCACAATTTCACTGATTTCACTCAGTTTGATGTCCAGTTGATGCGTATAAGTATATCTTCCCTCGTCGCTCCGGTAAGCACATGTGCTGTATGAGCTTTTTTGGAGTCCAGCCTACCGATGATGTCATAGAAGGCCTGATTTCATAGCAGCCCCACCCTCTCTCCCATACACGCACACACACACACACACATATCACAAGCTCATTGCTGTCCTCTTTTATCTCCAGGGCAGAGAAGGAGTGGGGTGACGGGATCCGGGGCCTTTCCCTCAATGCCGCCCGCTACGCCCTGATGCGCCTGGAGGAAGCACCACCCCACACCAAGAACTGGAGGTGAGGGAATGGGAGTGGACGTGGACGTGGAAGGCATGAGGTATGTCCTTCTCAGCCCTCTCTCACGCAGAGCCAACCGGCAGATTCCGCACACCTCTCCCTCCTGCCGGAACTGATCCAACTTCTCCTGCCATACTTCCCTAATTTCACTCACTTCCTTTGAGAACTTCAGCATACTCCTCTGATTTCCATGAATTTATTACTCTGTTACTTAGAATTTCCTGCTCACATTTTAGAGAATGACGTAAACTAAGCCTTCAAAGCAAAACCAATACAGCCCATCATTGCATTCTATTATAAATTGTCTCCATGATAATCTGAGGAAGGCTTTATTGTGTTTTTTTTTTTGTCCCGGAGGCCTATGAAATTACTCTGCTGAAAGATAAACCCCTGACACGGGAGACTGCCAGACCCTCGCATATGGAGACTTTGTGGTAGAATCGAGGTCACACAAGCTGTTCTCCTCCAGCCCAATCCCGCGCCGAGCCTCTCCTGTTGATATCGATTTGTCAGGCCATCTGGAGCCCTTCAGCCCCGGCCCTCCATTCCCATTACATTCCCGGCATTCCCTAAGCCTCTTATGGAGGCCGGTTCACTTGCAGTTCAGCCTCATTCGGCCCAAATCATTCCTGTCTCCTTTAGCTGAATCTCCTTTTTATTTACCTACCTAATCATTTACCATTTTTATTTAAAAAATGCAAGTTCAAACAGCTGTCTCGGGCTAACCCTATAAAAATTTGCAGGCCACTTGATTTCTGTGATGGCATTCTTAACGTGCGTTTTTAAAATGCATGGCCTCGGTTCAGCAAGGCGTGAGCTGGAAGCCCATCTGCTCCTGGCTGCATTCGGTTTGGGATTTTAGGATTTGAGCTCAGTAAATACGACTGGGAAATGTGCGCTTCAGTTGGGGAGGGGGCCTTCACTCTGCTGGGGATTTCCTGAGCGGCTGCTGTTCCCCGTGCTCTGCAGTAGCGGTGGTGATGACTATGTTGTATCCCCCTCGTGTCCCCCCTTCCCCCTTTCCACTCTCAGGCCCCAGCTTTTGGTGCTGCTCAACCTGGACTCAGAGCTAGTGGTCAAGCACCCGCGTCTGCTCTCCCTCACCACCCAGCTGAAAGCCGGCAAAGGCCTCACCATCGTGGGCTCTGTCCTGGAGGGCACGTACCTCACTAAGGGACTGGAGGCCAAACGGGCCGAGCAGGTGAAGGACAGCACATCCCGGAGGCAGTCACCATTACCTGCTAGCTTATTTGTTACTGTTTTCATTTGCATTGCTCCTAAACTGAACTAAACTGTTCATAATAGACCAATAAGTGTGTGAAGGCTGCCCCCTGCTGGTAAACTAGCAGAATGCCTCATTCTGCCAAAGACAAGAAACTGCCTAGGACAGTTTTTGTAATGCTAAATATTGGATGGCAAATACATACTATATTTTTTATTGTTACTTGGTTGACTGTTGGCTGACATGTCAGTGATGAAGATTGATTCTATGTTAATTGTTTAGGTGTTTCTACACAGTAGTTAGTATCATCAACCCGTTTGGGTGCTGGTGGTTCTTGTCATATGATGCACTAAGGAATTTTGCAGTAAACAATTAAGATCTTTTTCTGTTAGCTTAATGAGAGGTATTGCTTTCCATACATTTTCAACCAGTCCCTAGTCAGCCAAAGGCAGAGCTCAGATTTAAATGGTCATGAAAAAACTGCATCACCCAGAACTCAGCTGTGAAGGACTATAATGGATATAGGAAGACCAGGACTTCAATGCAGTTGTTCATTATAAATTTAGTGTAGCATTGCTGATGGCCTCTTTATTCATGTGTTGCTTTTCAGCCTAACTAAATGGTGTGGTCTTTATTTCCATACCCTACCCATGTGTGCAGAACATCAAGTCTGCCATGTCTGCAGATAGGACCAAGGGCTTCTGCCATGTGGTGGTGTCATCTAACATGCGCGACGGCTTCTCCCACCTGATCCAGTCGGCCGGCCTCGGCGGCATGAAGCACAACTCGGTGCTGATGTCTTGGCCCGGGAGCTGGAAGCAGGGCGTGGACCATTCCTGCCTGACCAATTTTGTCGGTGGGTCTCTCTTTATTTGTGCTTCGCTGTCGGGTCAGGTGGGATGTGAGTGAACGATTGGGGGCCAGGGACTGGAACCCATGTCCGATTTGTCCTGCAGAGACAGTGCGGGAGACCACGGCCGCGCACCAGGCCCTCCTGGTAGCCAAGAACGTGGACAACTTCCCCGCCAACCAGGAGCGGTTGAGCGAGGGGACGGTGGACGTATGGTGGATCGTGCACGACGGCGGCATGCTCATGCTGCTGCCCTTCCTGCTGCGGCAGCACAAGGTGCGTCTCCAAGGAGCTGCAGGCGGCTTCTGGCTAGTGGGACGCCATTTATCCAGTTAGCCAGTTAGCCTACCAGGCGTCTTCCACCTCAGCACAATCTAGTATGTAATAGGGCATAATGTGCCCTTCCTGACCCAGGTTAGACAAAGAACTGAAGAGCAAATTTCCACAACTCACTCAGTCCGCCAGATACGTTTTCAAGGAAATTTCTGTGGCCTTAGTAAGTTTGTTGAAATTTAGCAAAAGTTCTTCATTGGATTACATGAGGACTGAGTGAGTTTTGGTTCCCGACGCTGTAACATGTGATGAGGAAGCCTGACTTTAGGTCATTAGCGCTGAGTCTCAACTAAAAAAACAACAAAAAAAAATGGACTATGAGTTTTGGATATTTATTGTTTAGGTACCAGGAGGGTCAGCAACATGAGCCTGGCAGCAATGCTTATTGAAATACAGCCTAAAAGTTTCAAATTCAAGTCCCTTGAGAGACACTAGATAACGCTTAGAACCGTACTTACCCAGAGCTTCCCCATCCAGCCCTCTGTGAATGTGAACAGCTCTGTCACCTTGGGTGAAAGCTTTGACTGCGTGCAAGGTCAAAGATGGGCATCTTGACAGAAACTTTGACAGAAATTGTCCAACACCTTAGGCCTACTACCTGGGGATGTTTTTAACTGTATAGCATCAGATGTGCTACAAATAGTCAATAGTTCTCTTCAGTCAGGCAATTTTCCAAGTG
>JAAGVU020000032.1:12234679-12270755 GCA_011763525.2 Mormyrus iriodes
AGGAGGCTGTTTATATCATATCCAAGAGATAGGAGCTCATCCAGGCCTGGAAATCGCAAGTATTGAGCTCCGGTCACCCATCTCTTAACACCAGTCAGAAAGAGCATAACATCCAGCTAACTCCTGACCTGGCCCGCTTGTCCTCCTCCCCAACAGGTCTGGAGGAAGTGCAAGATGCGCATCTTCACCGTGGCTCAGATGAATGAC
This sequence comes from Mormyrus iriodes, assembly GCA_011763525.2. Lineage (NCBI taxonomy): Eukaryota > Metazoa > Chordata > Actinopteri > Osteoglossiformes > Mormyridae > Mormyrus > Mormyrus iriodes. Next base: position 12,234,887 of record JAAGVU020000032.1, read on the forward strand.
AACAGCATCCAGATGAAGAAGGATCTTCAGATGTTTCTCTATCACCTCCGGCTGGACGCTGAGGTGGAGGTCGTGGAGATGGTAAATGACAGCCTTGTGTCTTTCGATTTAATCATCCTGCATACCATGGCCCAAGGAATTTAGGAATGAGGCTCAAGGATCTCACCAGTGGTGTTTAGCAGACAAAGCAATATTTTTCCAAGAATGGCATGCAACAAGGGTAATTGGGTTCTTGGTGAGATTGAATGATTGGTTTATACACTTCAGTTAGCTGCTGTTCTTCTATGTAACTCAGCACGACAGTGACATCTCAGCCTTCACCTACGAGAAGACTTTGGTGATGGAGCAGCGTTCCCAGATGCTAAAACAGATGCATTTGTCCCGGACTGAGCAAGAGAGGGAGGTACGTACAGCAGCTTGTGGGTTATGCTGGCGAGTGGAATTTATACAGATTTTTTTGGCAAAAGAATTAGTCAATATGTGGCTTAAATTTCATAATAATTGACAAAGTATTTGATCACAAGGTTTCAGTTCTTTCATCTTTGCCTGGTAAATTACCGATACAGAAATTGGCTTTACAAGTTATAGGGTCATACACATAAAAACATTTTTGTTCTGTTGTGTCTTTTGGAGTTTTTTTTGTTTTTTATTGGGCACTTTGGGTACTCTGGGTAATGGAACCCACGCAGTATTTTTGTTGACTTTACCACGCCTGTTTGGTCACGGGGAGGGGATGTCGGCTCAATGGGCAGAATAAGCGTTAAGAAAAAGAATCGGGGGGGGGGAGTGGTGTGATAGCGACCGATTGGAAACTTGCGGCCTCTCCGCTGGGGGGGGTGGTGCAGATTCAGAGCATCACCGACGAGTCTCGCAGCTCCATCCGGAGGAAGAGCCAGGGCAGGGAGCGGGCCTCAGGCCGTGGCCGGCGGAACAGCACACGGGAGGACGAGGTAGTCCTGTGCCCCCTCCCCCTGCTGCCATAACGCCTGCTCTAAGAAGAAGTGTTTTCTAAGCAAACTCGTGACAGTTGTGCTTAGAGACCAGCCTCCCACTCTCCATCCTCCCATCACTATGTTAGATACAGCTGTACCCCCCCCCCGCCACGACACTGTCACCTCTCCAGTAGTATTTCAGGACCCATCAGCTGGTGACCCGCTCGCTTCTGAAAACCCAGCACCCCTCTGTAACGCATTCTGTTAATTCATTAGTTCACCTGTTTCATGACTTCATTTCAAGAATGATTTTGTGCCTGTGCATAAGTATAAGTCCTATATTTCTGATATACATTCTGACTGACATGCTCTGTGGCATAAGTAGTTTTGTTAGCATTAAATTTTGTCATCTGTATCCTGTAAGTTCTCACTATGATGTGATATCTCCCTGTGTACACTAGCTGCAAAGAAAGTGTTTGAAAATATTGGGTTCAAAGGGTGAGGTCATTTGCAGAAGGGTCACTGACATCTTGAGTGATGAGTTATTGCTGTGCTTCATCTGCCCTTTGAGGTCATTTCTTGTGTGTTTTCCTCCATTGGCTGTAACTTTTCAGAAATGCCATTAGTTTTAGTAGGTTTCCTCAACTTGCATGCAGATAGACTTCGCTGGCTTCTGTGCCAGACACCGGTGATGTGCCTTCAGCCTGTTCTGTATGTATCCACCCCTACTGACTCCACCGCTACTGACTTCACCGCTGCTGACTCCGCCCCTCAGGCTCAGCTTATCCATGACAGGAACACAGCGTCCCATGCCTTGTCCCACGACTCGCCCAACGACAAGAGCGATGCCACCCCGGACCGGGTGCACATGACCTGGACTAAGGAGAAGATGTTCAGCGAGAGGAACCGCAACCGCGAGGCCATTGTGGGCGTGAGGGACCTCTTCAACATGAAGCCGTGAGTGTCTCCCTGCTCGGTCCTCCTTCACAGTTCTACGGCACTCGCTTAGACGGTGTAATTTAACGGTGTGCAAATACTGACCAGAATTTGCACTGTTTTGAAGATTCCTAATTTGACATGATCTATTGTTGTTGGGGTTGTGGGACAAACAGTAGCAGGCAAATGGCGCTTTTCCACTGGCATACAGGAACCAGGCTGTAACTGAGCCATACCGCGAAGAGGTACTAGTTACCGGCCGGTTCCAGCTTGCTTTGGTTTTCCACTGCAGAAGGGTCGGCTCGGTAAAGGTATTGCTGGATTTGGAGAGCGACAGTGACATAAAACCAAAGAGACACTTATTTACCATTCACATGGGGTACATCATGCTTTCCTAGGTGCTAATGTCCGCTAGCACGTCTATGACAGTCACTGTTTTGTGATGTTTTGGAATTAACATTAGCTTATGTGAATTTGCATAACAAATCCATTCTGTTTTGCCGTTCTCCAGTACTTTTTTAAGTAGGAGGTTGATCATTTTCATGTTCTGAATTATCGGGAATGTATCAGTACATCACAGTATGTGGAAGTACTATTAATGAATAATATAGAAAATGCCCTTTGATTCCTTCGGATAATCCATGCATATTGATATAGATCAATGGTATTTCTGTGCATTTCGACCAATCAGTTGGTGGTAATGGTTTGGTCACCCTTTCGGCATTGCTAGTCTCGTAATTATGACCATGTCAACTCGGGTACAGCTTGGGTGCGGCTCTCATGATTTACAATGGAAAACTGTCTCTTCGCACTACGGCCCAGATATGGCTCGGTTCTTGATGGCAGTGGAAAGGTGGCCAAAGTTATTTTTAAAATGACATTCTCCTGGAGCCTTCATGGACCCCTTTCTGCTCTCACACCTGGTCTCATGGTCTTTCAGAGAGGGTTAAACATCGTAGGCTCTTCAAAGCAGCAAAGGATCTTCTGGTAGCATGAAAAAGAAAGGGAGGCATATTGCCTGTAGTGGGCTGGACGTAGCTGGCATGACGTTACAGGCTGAACTAACGTCGTTTGTGTGTGGACGCGTCCAGCTGTGGTGTCCATATGCATGGCCTAATGTGGACACCTCCATGTTACTTTCACCAGGCATCTCATATTTGTACAGATCGTCTGAGTATCCTGTGTCCGAACATCTAAATTATTAAATATTTCTGTGTATCTGACATGACATGTTTTGTTCTTTTATGTGTTGGATGAGAGACTGACTCCTACCTGGGTATTAAGTGAATACCGTGTAGAATACAGGGTTCCCTTAAAATCAAAACTTTAAAACTTAAATTGGAACTGAAGCAGTATATTGAGGTTGTCTAAAATACTGCAAACTGTATTCTTTGTTGGTCAAAAAATTAGGCATCCTTTCAGAGATGAAGGACGTCATGTGATGAAAGCAGGAACCCTAAAGCTCTGGAGAAAGCCTCTAAGTGTGTTTTTGTTGTTTTGTCTTCCTCCTTCTAGAGAGTGGGAGAGTCTGTAAGTCACATTTCTCTTTGTCTATGCTGTGTGTGTGTGTGTGTGTGTGTGTGTGTGTGTGTGTGTGTGTGTGAGTGTGTGACAGTGCTCATGCTCATGCTTTTCATTGCCTTGGGTTGGGCCACGAGGGCTGAGCGCTCGGGGGGATTTGGGAGGGACCATGTCGAGAAAGGACTCTGGGCCCTCCCACCCAATCCAGCCGCCTCCGTCCTGTGAACTCGAAGACCCTTTTCCCCCCAGCTGCATCCGCATGTGTGGTAGCCCTCATGTCGTGGGGCGTCCAGCACTTTCCGCTTTTCCGCCAAACCCCTTGACATGGGGGCCGACTCGTGATTAGGTACAAAATGTCATAAAACAAGGGATTCCGGTTCTGATTTGCTTACCGGAGCTCTTAAGTGAGACATCATAATTGGGCAGAGTTGGCTGGGAAAGTGCCCATTTCCACGACATGCGTGCCCAAAAAACTTCGCGGCTCGCCGTCTGAATTATCAATGCTTTTCACGTGTTTTACACCAGGTTACATTCTCTCAACAATAAAACTCATAACTGCTAAACCTCTGCTAAAGGTGCATATTTGACAGGTTGGTAAGATAAACTGGTTACCCAAGATGACAGCTTCTAAGTGAACTCTTAAATTAGGCGCGCTTAGAGGACATTCTATGCGGACCACATGAAACTTAATTTGCCAGTCCAGTTTTTCTGGCACTTACCCCCAGCAGAAGCTCCTCTATTTCTCTCTCTGTCTCCCCCTATTGGCTTTGGCTGGGAATGGTGCTTGCTTAACACATTATGAATGCTGCTTTAATTGTCAGTGAGCTGCTTCAGGCCGGGGGCTCGGAGCCCGGCACTCTTACCCCTATGTTTTAGAAGTGTGCTGCAGCCTCGGGAGGGGTGGCGGGTTCAGTATGGTAGCTTATAGGTGTGGTGTTAGCATTAACGCTGACAGCTCTATTTGACCGGACCTCACTGCTGGTAGAAACATTCTTGGGGGTGGAATTGGCAGATGGGGAATGCGCCACGTTACAGCAGGGGGAGATGCCGTCATAGGTATCACCCCCCCTCTGTCCCTGCATCCTCTGTCTGGTGAGATCCGGTCCAGTGCTGTCTTCCCGGGGGCTCCCCTGATCACATGCGTGGGCTCCACTCTGCCGTAGGAATCAGTCCAACGTTCGCCGGATGCACACTGCAGTCAAGCTGAACGAGGTGGTGTTGAACAAGTCCCAAGAGGCCCATTTGGTGCTGCTCAACATGCCGGGGCCTCCCAAGCACAGAGGTGGTGACGAGAACTGTATCCTTACCTTTTTACTCTGGTAAGCAGGTCATGTGACTGACCACCCTGTCTGATTTATTATTATTCGGTCTTCAAGTCGACATCAACTTCTCACGGCCATATAGACAACATTTTTCCAGGACATTCAATCTTCTGCCTGGAGCCTCCCAGTTGCATGTTGATTGTTATACTATTTAATTCATTTTTCCTCTTTGTCATAATTGTATTCCGCCAGATGAGAAATACATGGGACTGACATTTTGGGACTAATCAGCCACCGCTGCTACTGCAGACATTAACATTGTTAGCACGATAACTCCACATGTATTTGACAGATATTTTATCAGTGAAGTTTTGTGTCAGTGAAGTTTTGAAACTGATCAGATTTTGAGACAAATCGCTCCAAAATTGAAGTAGTGTCACACAGTGGTAGCAAAGAGAAGGGCAGTCTCAGACACAGATCTGATGAATCTGATTACATTGAGACCAGTCACACAAAGTTGGGCTTTTAATAAAGTTTTTTTTGAGATTTCAGGAGAGTTTAGGGGGACTATGGATTGTAGTGGATACATTGTTGTTGTTCCGACAGCATCTAGTTTCACTGAAGTGACAGTCTGTGCATGAATCGATTTCCTGGATCATGTGACCCGCACTCTTTTCTTGACCCTCACTGCCTCAGACATGGAGTTCCTGGAGGTACTGATGGAGGGTCTGAACCGTGTGCTCCTCGTGCGTGGCGGAGGCCGCGAGGTCATCACCATTTACTCATAACTGTGCTGTACAGTTCGGTACACCAGAGCCACTGGGCATTACGGGAGGCCTGTATCATAGGGGAAGGGGTGGGGCCGGGTCTTCAGCATCACAGCTGCGTTTCAGGACTGCAGGCTTATGACCACTGGGGGTGCCAGCTGAGGACAGAGAGCATCCTGTTCCACCAGCTGGGCAGCACACTGTCTTTCCCAGCACAGAAATCCATATTTATGGTTCCTTTGTATTCACTTCATTTTGTGTTCGTGTTCCTTTTTGAACACTCTAAAAAGATGTTTGTCATTAGGTTTATGAATTCAGCTGAGGACAACAGTGCAAATAAGACGGTAGTTATGTGTTGTTATTTTGCTCTTAGTCTTTCTTTAAGTCAATGGAAAATTGGCCATACAACACAACAGAACATTGACCTCTGACCTTGAATGACCACTGACTTTCCTCTGTAAGAAGTTTTATGTATCACTCATTCCTTCTTTGTCCAGTAGAGAACTTGTGCTTGTAGGGTTTAGATGTGCTTGTGCTGGTGCTTGTGTTTTTATTTAATGGTCTTTACCAGTATGACTGAAGGGAATTTTAGAATGGCACGGTCCAGGCACGGCTGTCATTTGCTTAAAATGCACACCACTTCCCATTCAGTAATGTTTTTATTTTTTTTAAACAACAAATAAGGTACAAACGCATTATTGTTTATTAGACGTTCTGGTTTGATTCCCCAAATCACAATATCTTCTCTGTGTCTGATGATTAACAAGGACATATCAAAGCTAGGCACCAAGACTTAGGGGATCACATCCACAATGTCAACACACACTAGTCTTAGCGTTAAGAGGCTCAGGTGCCTTCAGCCTGATGGGAGGGTTAAGCCTGGTGGAGTTGTGTGTGCCATGCACACCATACACACTGGCCTCTCCTGTCAGATGTTCAGAGTTGGGGGTAAAGCCATCTCACCGACAGTTTTAATGACAGTAATGGTCTGGTAAAAGTACCAGTCATCAGGAAAAAAAAAAAGCCATAGTTCACGTGATAATGCTGGATCTCAGTCAACGTGTGTTGTCAAGACCCATGGATGAGGTCATTGCCGGAAAAAAACGTTATGGGGTTGAAGTTTTTGAAACGTTACCTCAGTCTCTAGTGAAGTATCATTTCAACCTCAGGCGATGGCCAAAGAAGCCAAATTTGAACCCTGCCCTCCCGCAGGGACAGAAAAAAATGTAATCTATGCATCGTTATACCTTATGCGGTTGTGTCATTCTTACGTTTTAATCTGCATGTGTACATGGAGTCCCACAGGCGTGATGCTGGAGCTTAAGGGTGATTGTTTTGTGGCACAGGATTTGTTTTTGAAACAGAGTCACGGTGGTCCGTTTTGACACTCGCACGTATCTGGCGGCCACCAGCACAGAGAGACCATCTCCATTTGGCTTGAAGGGATTTTATCACAGCATTTTGGCTCTCGTAAAAGGCTTAAAGGTACTGGCTTTGTTCTTGTAAAGATTTGTGCCTTTGCCAGCTTGCATGTATCTTGCTTCACGGGAAGGCGGTCACCCCTTGCAAGTTGAACTTTACTAGATCATAAAGTGCTACGTAGGCCACATATTTTGCTTAAGCAAATGTCTCATAGGTTACAGGGAGCTTAGCTAATCATACAACTCTTGTAAAATAAGAATGGAGTAGGGTCTTATCTGCTCATTATGGGGGACCACACCAAGTTCAGGCTGAGTAGCCCTCATAAAGTTGTGGTTGACTTCAGTCCTGGGAGACAAAGCTTAATTTGTCAAATAAGGTGGAAACAATTAGCTTGGTCAAATATTTAACATCTCAGTTGGAGTTGAGATTTACAGCCTCTCCCACGGGAAACAGGATTGCAGGAAAGGTGGAACAGAACAGCTGCTGTCCACCTCAAAATTACCCACAATGCCCCTGCACACCTGTGAAGCTTCTCGGTAAAGGTATTCCAGGGTGATTAGAGATACATGCAGAGTGCATATAGACTGGTTGGGACAGCCAAAGATTTTGACCAATTAGCTGTCCTGGCACAGTAGAGATGTCTTTTCAACTAGCAATCTCTAACTGTGAAGCAGTGCTTGTTTGAGTTACTTTCTTGTCACCAGAGGGCTGAATTTGACCCTTGTCTAATCTAACCACCAGGCACCACGTCAGTGAGAAAACTCTTCATTTGTGGGTATTTACAGCTATAAAGAGGCAGTTTGTCTTGCCAAAACTGACCCCTGATCTTTGGATTACATGTGAAATGTAACATTTTAGGTCTTTAGGCATTTTTATTGTGTACAGAAAAAAGTGCCAAAAAGATTGAGAAGAAACTGTTGGAGGACACACCTTGTATTCACCTGGATCATTTAAAAAAAAAATTAAAAATCCAAACTGGCAAGCTGCTTACTTTCTGCTGTGTGGCGATTGGGTAATGCAATGGCAAGGTGCATTCTGAGCAATGTAGAGGTTCAGTTTAATAATTTTAATAAGGATAAATTTGGTCTTCCTTCTTGACTGAACATACCAATGGGAATGTGCCGGCACACCATGAGAGGAAGGAGTTCCGGATTTTCCTTTAATGGATGATGAAGGGGACTGTGTTTTTTGGTCTCCTGTGAACTGTAGTCCTTCTCATTCATGAATGAGTTGAAGCCCCCTTTTTTAACAAAAAATCAAGTCAATACGAGCGTTCAGCTGAAGGCTCTGGTCATGAGGTCATCATTATTTACTCATAACTGCCATGCAGTACCCAAGAGTTGCTGTGCATTATGGGGAACCTGTATCAAGGGGGAAAGGGCGGGGCTGGGTCTTCAGCATCACAGCTGCGTTTCAGGGCTGTAGGCACCAGCTGAGGACCAAGAAAAGTCTTTTCTACCAGCTAATTTACAAGCACACTGTCTCTTTCTGCACAAAAATCCATATTTATGGTTCCTTTGTATTCACTTCATTTTGTGTTTGTGTTCCTTTTTGAACACTCTAAAAAGATGTTTATTAGGCTTATAAATTCAGCTGAGGTCAACAGTGCAATTTAGAAAGAAGTCTTGTGTTGTTGTTATTTTCCCCTGTTTATTACAAGACAATACAATTGTGTGGCAGAAAGCTTCGGTCATACCCCCAGACAATCGGACAGCTTTTGACATAGGCTGCAAATAGTACCCTGCAGTAGTCATTAGTTACCACCAGGTGGCATCAGTATTCCACTCCTGAGCCAGGCATCTTGAGTGCTCCTTGACAATGAATGTCAGGTTTGGCTGTTACTCTAAAGCACATTTTATTTGTGCGCTGTCTAAGGGGATTTCTCCCCGTAGCCCTGTGCAGTTTCTTAGCTTCACGGTATTTTGCAACCATAACATTGTACTTCTTCTAAAGTATGTTGTGAAAAAGGTGTGGCTGTTTTTAGGGATGTTTTCTGACTACATACATTTATTTCAAAAATTTGTGGTTATAGTATGTGCAACTATTTGCATGCGACTTGCCGTTACTTGCCATGTTATATTTGGGGGTGGGTGGGCAGTGGTATTTTGTTTGAGAGCTCTGTGTATCGTTGTATGTAAACGTGCTGTCCACCCTACCTGGAGCACCGTGCAAGCAGGACTGCTGGTTCATGTCACCCAAGGAGAGGATACAGAAGAAGCAGGACTAAGGGAACAAGGAAAATGTGTCTTTTTTGGAAATTGATCGATTTTTTTTTTTGTTTAACGTGTCCAACTTGTTATCCACCAAAGATAAGTTATTTGTGGGTCTGTGACACATAAAAATAAAAGGGCACTTGAACTAAACAGCAGCAGAGCAGTAAATAACAGCTCCTCCTTTTCCAGGATGCTTTTCAAATGTTTTGGTGGTAAAATCAGCACTTCATCAGCAGATAAATTATGGAATAGTGTAATCTACCTCATGATGGGAATAAGGGGGATTACCAAGCTCACAGCCTCTACCAGCAGCCCCTTTTCTCTACACATTCAAAGAGCGTCTCGCTGCAATATTGGTGGTTGTGGTGGGGGGGTCACACAGCACATTAGCATGCGATACCCCCTCACTTTCCGATAAGTGCACGGCTTTTGCTGCCCATTCGTTATTCAAATCGGCTTCCGCTGCTTGTTCAGCTTGGGGAAGGATTCCAAGGGCTGGTGAGGCAGTACACACAGATGCACACTTCATTGGGAATGGCCCTTTAAATGGAATCTGTGCCTCTGAGTCATGAATAAAGTGCTGACTGATACTGGACCAAATGACCCGGCTGTTATTGAACGAGCACTTCCCCTGCACTGACACCCGCCTCGGACCACTATGGCGTCCAGTAGAAACAGCAAATAATGATTGATTTCTTCTACAAACAAGCCAGCAGGTTCAGGACATAGATGCAGACTTCTAACCTGGTGTTTGCCCTTTGAAATCCCTGGAGTAATCTTGCTGTGGTACCCTGGGTTAAATTAGTTAACCTGATATTCTTGATAAAAGTAAATAAAATCCACCCATCATCTTCAGACTACTTCTCTTGGTAAGGGTCAGAATAAGTCTTTTAGGTGATTAAGTAAAGCATACCTCATTTGTCCTGTGCGTTTTATAGTAGAACACAAAGTATATCTACACTTAAAAACAATGTTTTCAAATTTCCCCACCATATATCCATATTTCTTTAAAATCCTGATACCCATACACACTGGGATTTTAAGATATTTTATCTATTTATAATCATCATAACTATTTTTAACTCCAGGTGTTTGATAATTGCTTTTAACACACAACAGGAAAAAATGGTATAAGAATATAGTATAGATAATCTATTGATGCATATTTGTAAATATTTGTAATTCTTAATATATCCATTAGGGGGCATTAATGACTGGATACGTTATGAAGCAAGGAGTTGAATTATGCGGATGTTTAACCACTTGTCCTGGTCTGCATCAAGGGGGTACAGTGTTGGAGTCTGTCCCAGACGACATCGGGTACAAGGTTGAGGCACACCCTGATAGAGTGCCAGTCCACCCCAGGGCACATACAGTCATACTTCACTGACAATTTGGAGACACCAATCAGGCTAACTGCATGTCCTTGGACTGCAAGAGGAAACCCATCCAAGAAAATATGAACACACAAACAGGCACAACTCCACACACACCACAGAATGGAAGTGGAATTTGCCCCCCCTCCCCCCCCGCCACAGCCATGGTGTGGTGAGGCGAATGGTGCTACCACTTAGGCGCTCAATAGAAACATTATCATAAGTGGCATTTATCAGCAGAAGGCATTTGTTTCATGGAGATTTGCCTGATGCTGATTCCAAATAATTAACTTGTGACAACACTGTTATTCATCTTCACACAAAGATTGTAATTCTGTTACAAAACCATTACAAACTGCACTGCAATCATTCTGCTTCCCGTGAGAATGTTTGTGCCTCTGTTTAGTCATTAGTATACATATCAAAGCAAGACTGACCAGTTTTAGGTCTAATACTATAAACAAGCTTAGTAACAGATTGGATGGGATGCAAGGAAAATACGAGCAGGAGAGTTTGGTGAGTCTGGCAAAGGGCTGGTAGAGAGAGCTGTTTCAAAGAGCAGGAGAGAAACAGCTTTAAATCTTAAATCTAAAGGGGCATAAAATATAAGACATTTCAAGATTTCACAATGTGGGACAGATGCTTAGTACAGCAACACTGAAAATCAGTGAAATCAGAAAATCGGCTGAAAATAAAAGAGATGTGGTAGAAATGTTCAGATCACATTCAGAATCAAAATCAAATAGGGGGAAACTGCTTATGCTACAACTGCACAGACAGACGGACACCGCTGGATTCCAGCTGTACCTGGCAACACTGGTGGAGGAGGATTTCTAGAATGCAGAAGTTCAACACACTCCTGGATTTCTTCAAAAGTACTCCTATTTGCTGCAAGGGGGCTGGCTGTGGTTTCACAAGAAAATCTAAAGTGGGAAGAAAGTGGCAGAGGGAAACTGCAATAACTGCAGATCTGTCAATAATGAAGACTCTTCTTGTACTAATGGTTTCCCTCTCAGGTAAATATCACTAGTCTTTTAGGTTCTTTCAAGTGTCGTTTGCTTTTCTTAACATGACAATGACAAAGATTGAGTTGTAATAGTGGTAACTGTTAACCCTTGATTTTTGTGGTGAAATAGCACCAGAATCAGAATGTTTATTTGTAAACGACCAAGGCCGGTGGAAATTTGTGTTGGTAGAGCCAGGTATAGTTGGAGACAGCATGACAAAGGCAATAAACAAATACCATAACTTAGAAAGTACAGTGACTCTAAACATAGCCTTAAAAACAACATTATTGAGTGTGGAATTAACTGTTGGCTATCAGAACACAAATTCAGTATTTCATTATTTTTGACAAAGGAAGATCAGTAGGGACGTGTAATGAAAGCTTCTGAAAGCCTCACTTGATGTCTTTTAGCAGTTGTCAGTTCATGCTAAAGGGTAGTGAAACGTGCATCTTCTAATCAGGTGTCCATCTCCAGTACGTCTGGGATCCAGTGCTGGTGACTGGAGTAGAAGGGGGTTCATGACCATTTATTGCTCATATAACATATCTTTTGCAAGATACAAGAAGTACTGATATATGGGCAACCTGCAAGACAACTGCACGATATTAACGTCAACCTACAATACAATTCCGGGGAGCAGGAATTCTATCCAGGATAACCGGGTCAAATCGGTTTCCATGACTGCCCTCAGAGAGGAGGACATGGAATGGTGTCAGTACGTTGTCATAGATCAAGTTCCATTCTACACAAAGCACCATCACAACGTGAGTCTTATTGTCATCAAAGGTGAGAAACTTATAGATACAGTGATGTTTTTAGAAAAAGTGCGTGTTGTGGCTGTGGCAAAAGATAGCTGATCCTTTTGATAGGACAATAGAATTGATGCTGTGATTAGTTAAATATAGCAACACTGCTGGCTTAATGTGCATCTTCCATTCATTGATGTAAACCAAATATCAGTCCCTGTGAGACTTACGTTGTGTTTACACAATGGTTGTATCACCAGCAAGTCGAACCACGACTGACCCACCACATAGATCATCAACAGAAGCCAGTGACAATACCAGGGACTCAAGGCAAGCTCTTGCTCTCAGTCATGGCACATTTTTTTGTCAAAATCTTGTTCCAGACATCTTTATTTCACATCAAGTCATGTCAGTGAGCAGGGTGTGGCTTAACTGCAAACTTATTGGACAAAGATATGAGAAGCTTACTATTACATCCATCTATTTTCTGTACCTGCAAGTCCTATTCAGGGTCGTGGGGGGTCTGGAGCCTATCCCAGAAGCTATGGGCACAAGGCAGGGAACAACCCAGGATGGGGCTCCAACCCATCACAGGGCACACACACACACACACACACACAATGTGGAAACTCCAATTAGCCTCAGCATGTTTTTGAACTGTGGGGGGTGGAACCAGAGTACCCAGAGGAAACCGCACAATGACACAGGGAAAACATGCAAACTCCACACACATGGAACCATGGCAGAGACTTGAACCCAGGTCCCAGAGCTGTGAGGTAACAGTACTAACCACTGCACAGTCATGCCACCCCCTATTGCATATAACTCACTGGAAATCGATGGTTATCGAAGGTTATTTTGCAAGACTGGGTGCCATACCTACAAGCTTCTGCATGCTCAATGCTGGTTGGCATCTGACTTAAAACTGACGCTGACTCTCATGCATTCTCTGCTCAGATGTGAGTGTGCACGGATAGCTCATGTTCTGTTGGCCAAGCTAAGCGTTGTTACAGGAAACTATTGACTAATGAAGACAGGCTGACTTCCCCTCTCTAATTACATAGGCGAGTTGGGTTGTCCCCCTTGTGCTGAACTGTATTTAAAAAACCTACAAAGGTTCAGTTCTGGGACAGAATGTGCCCTATATATATTTTTAAACATATATCAGATTGCTAGTCTGTATATGACTAGCAATCTGATATATGTTTATAAATATATTTCAGGTGGCCTAGTTTATTGTATTTTCAAAAGTAATTCTGAATGGTAATTTCAGTTTTTGTGTTGTTTCATCAATGTTTATAGACTTAAAATATTATATATATTCTCCACTTCAGTTCTTAGAGGTGGCAGGTAACACAATAGCTAACAACATGGACTGCTGAGCAAAATGAGTGCAGTTGAAGTCACAGGTGGGCCCTGGCTTTGGTACTGTGAGCAAAATATTTATCCATGATTGCTCCAATAAGAAAAGTCTAGCCATACCAATGGGTACAAAAGGAGCTTTGAATTAAAGAGTGTTTGCTCAGGATCTAAACTGATGAAAAAACAATCGTTCATAAGGGGAGGGAGCACCATGACATGCTTTCTGCTGTTTTCAGTCATCTAAAAATTAGCATGGTGTGGACTATCCTCGGGTAGGTCCTGTTCGCTCTGATGCTGGTGTGCTCCTTAATGGTCACCTGGTGGAAAAGGACTCCAGCATCTCCAGTCTCCACATCAGGGGTCACGCCCAAGACGTACATAATAATAATGAATACATGCTGTGTAGTGTTTGCGCTTCTTTTGCTAACTAAAAGATCATACTCTGAATAAAGAAGTCGAATAGGGTCCCACAATCGTGTGTTTCAGTTGTTTATAAGGTACAACACATACCATCAATTCATTTTCCAGCCACCCGTACTGGTCTTTCACATGCAGGGCTGCACTGCGGTTAAAAATCGGTGGTGGTGTTTGGGGTCCCCCGCAATAAATTTTATTGAAAGGGGGACATGTCCCCGCAAAAATTTTTTCCAGGCCACCGATAAATGCCTGGTATACCAGGTAGCCAATCCAACCTTGTTCACCTTGTTCACAAGGGCTTGGATCCTATCTAAGGCGGCAGAGGGCACAAGGCTGGGGTACACCCTGGATGATACACCAGTACAGCAGAGAGCATCAACTGTGTGTGTCTGTGTGCCTGTGTGTGTGTGTGTGCGCGTTGATTAATTATAAATCTGTCAAAGATGTTTAGTCAAAACTGTTACACAGGGTTGAAACGAAATCCATTTCTCTTGAAATCTTTGTTCAAGGTATTCTTTATCAAACATTCTATTGAGGGATAGTAAGGGATTTCCCTCTTCCGTGTAACATGGCTAAATGGGCAGTGTTGATTTAACGCGAGTCTTCATATGAAAACATTGCAATCACTGCCAGCCTTCTAAGCAAATTTCGTTACTCTTTACTCGATCGAATGCCTGCCTGTCCGGGCAGATTTGAAGAACATTATCCTCATGATTTTGAGCATCTAATATAGCTTTTGGGAGAACTATTTGCTCTTATTACCAAGATGTTTGATGCATCAATACTAGACTTGTATTACACTAAACCGTGCAAACCTAATGATAAACACGCCCCAGATATGAACCGACAGGATCGTAATTGGCTTCATATTATCATGGTGTGTGTACAGCTGTGTTGAAGACCCGGAGTAAGCATTACCAGTTTGCTTTATGGTTAATATTTCACCACACAGTTAGTAAATCTACAGCTGCATTGAAGACAAATGGCAGAACCCTGCTTATACTGGTTTGGTCGCCTGAAAAAAATATTATTATGGGTGTAGTTAATATTATATTTTTAAGAAAGCGGAATTCTACCCTGTCACTTAAGGGTTAAAACAGGCCGGGAGGGAGTTTGACGTATTCTGCATAGTGCAAAACAGCATTGCAACATCAATAACCAGCACTATAACAACTCCGGGCATCTCACAGCACGTTTTATTCACCGCTGGTTTCTTACGACACCGGCAAAAGAGGCGTATTTCAAACTACTAATAATAACAATAAAATAATAATAATAATAATAATAATAATAATAATAATAAATAATGACAATAATGTGTTTCGTATATATGAATTTAAAAAAGAAATAAAATTGAATCGTCTTTTTTCTTTCGCTTGTATCTCAAAAGAGGGCGTTGCAGGAGAACAGAAGGTGACATGTCTTTGGGCAGAAGATAAGCGTGCGACGCTTGGAGGAGGAAGCCGACCAGTAAAAGGATGAAACAGGCGCAGACTGATCGCGGCGCGGGGGTACCGAAGTAGGTGCAAGGAAAACCCCAAGCCAGGGCTGATGCGAAAATGCGAGGCGCTTGGCTCTCCCTCCGTGCAGGTGGATCGTTAACCTGATGGCACGGCTTACTCTTTTTCTTATATCTGCGCCTGGTTTCGGGTTGGTGCTGCTGTGGGTCTTAGGATGGTCAGCGGAGACGCCCGGCGGTAGGCACTGATCGTGGGCGAGAGGAGCCATGCTGCCCGGCGTCGGGGTGTTTGGCACCAGCCTGACGGCCAGGGTGATTATCCCCCTTCTGAAGAACGAGGGCTTCGCCGTCAAGGCGCTGTGGGGACTCACTCAAGAAGAAGCCGAGGAGCTGGCCAAGGAGATGAACGTGCCCTTCTATACGAATCGGATCGACGACGTGCTGCTGCACCAGGATGTGGATTTGGTGTGCATCAACCTGCCTCCCCCCCTAACTAGGCAGATTGCCGTCAAGACGCTGGGTGAGTCTCTCTTATTTGCAGCTGTGCGCAGGGAAACAGTCGTATTTTGTTCGGATATTTCCGTTTATCAGCGTCTCCTGCTTTCACGCACATCGTACCCTGCATGCATCTTGCATCATGCGTTGCACTTCCTGCAAAAACGAAACGCCATCATGCAATCGGGGTGAAATGAAATAGGTTACCTACATGCCTGCTAGAATCTCATACCGAAACCGTATAACATGACATGCGGAGGCTTTATGGGGCGTGTTATTTCCTCACTGGAGATCCCCGGTTTTGCCAGCCCGTGCAAGAGAACCCAGAGGTCCGGTTCGGGAGCTGGATCTGGTGCGCGGACTGGCCACAGGGCAGGTGCAGCTGGCTCGTAATGAGGGAACCGTCAGCGGGAACCGGTTTCCTGGATTCCGTTCGGAGTTTGTTTAGGCTTTCCAAGAAACAAAGGGTCACATTCAGCTTCACAGCAAAGATGGATAGCTCTCTAAAAATAATCAAATATATTACAGTATATTTCACGTACAACTATTTTTTGCAAACAATGGGTTCTTGTATCCAAATTAAACGACACTCCATATCTGTTTCGAATGCGTTATTGCCTGTTTGATGAGCACTGAAAGTAATTAGAAAAGGAAAGACATTTTTTGCATAACTAGGTTGTCGCAGGTTTAGGTGGGTCCAGCGTTTCTGTCAGTATAATAATGAGATGTAGTAGAACAGCAGAATTTAAAGAACCAGGCTTGAAATTTATGGTTGCAAGAGATTTGAAGGGATTGTTCAGTTCAGTAAATCATCTAATGCAATATTGCTTGCTGTTAGTAGCGGTAAAAGAACAAAATATTACTCCACGTCCTCATTATTTCTTTTAAATTTGCTTTAATCAACAGGGGTATTGGTCCTAAGTCTTTCTTTCTAAATTGTGCCGCATGTACTCCCGTGCAATGCGGCCAGGCTGAGGGAGCTCAGGGAGACGTTCCCGGCGCCGTCCCTCTGCAGGCACACTGTCCGCCTTTGCTCGGAGGGCAGACTGACATGTGCAGGTGTCTCGTGGCAGCAGAAAATAGCTCCAGCTTGTTCATATCCGGATCCACCGTCATGGACACCGAAAATAACTGGTGGACGTTCATGAAGGGAAGGGATGGTTCATGTTTTCTGGTTAACAGTTGATGGTTGGCATTATGGGGGCAGGGTGCTATGGTTTACTGATGGCATTCTTGATGTATACTGTATAACATTATCCAGTGTCTGAATCAGTTTTGGCGGGGTGAATGGCTGTATATATAACATAATGCGCAGTGTGGTAAGGGTACCTTCATTTCAGGTAGTCTTTGGGTCTGGAAAATTTATATAATCCATAGTTTATTCCAAGGTTTGTTAGGTTAGCTTATCACGCTGTTTTGAACCCTGTAAGTGCGTACTGTATGTGTATGTAAGATACAGTATATAGACAAAATATAATAATTTCACCCACAGTGTGTTTTGGAAGTTCATTCCTCTTGTCGATAAATTATAACTATTTGTACATATTACACGCCTACTGGTTCTTCTGTCTGTCCAGTGTCATGCAGCAGACTACTTTACGGGTTATTAACTTGATCTGTCGGGTCTCACTGTGCAGTAAAGCACAATATCAGCAAGATTTATCGATTGTTAGTCTGCAGTAAATGGACATGAAATGGGATCGGAAAATGTTTTGAATGGACTAATGAAACAGTTAGTAAAACAAAGAACCGGCTAATTTCATAATCCAACAAGGTAAGAAACTGATACCACTGCAAACAGATGCAAAGGCTCTTTTTCTGTCTTCTGTCCTGCTCCTCAAAATCCAGAGTGATGGCCCATGTAAGATGAAAGATGCTGCTGAAGTTCATAGAGGTCCCTCAAGACTCGTTCCGCTGGCTGGCTGGAGCAGTAGGAGCAGTCCATGTAGAAAAGCTGATTGTTGATTTAAAAGCCAGTTTATTATATTTTTTTTCTTTCAAATGAGTATGAACTAGGTCAGAGCTGACAAAAGCTGGTCTGAAGCCGCCCCAGCTCCAGCTCCTCCTCTAGTTATTTTTTCCTGCTTTCTTGAGACCCTAAATACACAAAAGAGAGGACTGTCTTGGGTTAGCATTGTTCCAGGAGAGGATTGAAGGAAGAAGTTGGCTTTCGTGATCTTTCGCTTTTCAGTGTCAGAAGCACGGGGACTGAAAGGTATTAATGCGTTTTAGTTTTTTTTTTTAGGGTGCATAACAACGTATCCCTAATCATTTGTGCTGGCAGGAAGGCCATAATAAGATCTTCAGATTGTGAGCTGTGAAAATATTACATATTCGATTTAAATCCTGTTGCTTGCGAGGCATTTTACTCCACATGTCAACAGACATGGTGCAGGAACTACCTGCTGATCAAGCGTCTTGATTTCTGAATGAAAGCATTATGTGCAAGGTGGTGGGTGTCAGTAAATATGCCCACACAGTCATTATCTTATGCCGTTTGCCACCTGCCTTTAAATACTTAAGGAACAAAATGCTGAGAAATTAGTTCTGAGTGTAAAGCGGTGGCACTGTGTATGGAAAGTATTTTAAAAATATAAATGTAAAATAACCACAATGTTCACACTATGTATTGATCTGCCCTTTTAAAACTGCTTTAATGCTCAACTGAAAGCATTTCTTTTCCTTTAATAAGAAAAAACATATTTGTAATATAAATTCATATTTTGCTACTTATTCATGATACAGACATGCTTTTCATTTGCTTGGTTCTATGATGACATCACAATCTATGTGATGCAACCTGTTGGCTTTCACTGGCCGAGGGAACAGGTTATGCCTGCCCACCCCTCCAATTCTTCAGGTGGACGTCATCATTTTGGTCTTCGTCACAGCCCCAAGAAATAAAAAGCCACCGGCCTGGGGCAATGCAGTGCACCTCACATGCTGAGTCTGGAAATGCACCCGATCCTCTTCCTGCTCGCCCACGAGCCACAAGCCCTGTCACACTCTGGCAAACCAGTCTTTCCAGTTGTCTGATGTTATCGTGGTGGGGTTATGAATGAGTGTCGTAGAGTCCCAGAATGCTTACATTCGGTTTAGCACTCTTGCAGCACTAATTTTCCTGATTTCATTATACAATGAAAGAGTAACCATTCCGCCTCTCTGATACTGTTAGAATATCTCACACTCGGAATTCCTTCCTTCGCATCTGTGAATAATGTAAGGGTATTAACATATAAAAATAAAATGATCTTTAGGCTACGTAGATTCTATAATTCCTTTTTTTAAGTACATACCCTTTGCAAAGATGGTTCTCCCTAAGTTCTTTCACAAATGTTCAGGTTTGTATTTTTCAGTTTCAATATAGAAATATCTTTGCTGGGCAGGTTAACAAAAGACCTTTTAAATATCCCACAATCTAAACTCCTGCTACACTCTAAACTCATGGTTCCCTTTTTAATCAATGTGAGATAATCCTTTAACTTTCATTGACTGTGGAAATGACTGTGGTTATGTTTACCCTTTTGCCTGACCTTGTTTGATAAGTGATTTTTTTTTCCTCCCCTCCCCAGGACGTAAACCATCATTTCTTTTCATTTCTTTGCTCTGACAACCATTTCACATGATGTATTGCAAGGGCATCTTCACTGGTACCTTGTTGCCATTGGTCTGTTTGTGCTAAGGGTGTGTATCACAGTTAGCTGTAACCAAAACAGTTGATTCCTCACCTTTGCACATGATTTAAAAAATAGAATTTACGGTTCAAGAATATCTAATAGGGAGGGGTTTACATCATGTCTGTCCAATCAGGTGCCTCTTTATTGGGTGGCCCTACATCATGTCTATCCAATCAGGTGCCTCCTTCATGGATGGTCTTGCATTATGTGTGTCCAATCAGGTGTCTCATTATTAGACAAAGTAGTGGTGGTGTTGCCACATTTCTTCACACAGAAATCACATCGCTGGGTAAAGTGTTAAACCTGTGTATTTATCTTGGTTGTATGGTTGTGTTTGGAAGGGTTCAGAACCACCCTTGACAAAAACCGCCCTGAGACACATACACATATTTGCATTCATATCTTTGTGGGGACCGTCCATTCAATTCTATGGGAAAAACCCTAATCCCAGCAATGACAACCTTAACCCCTACCCAGCCCTAACCTTAACCATAAGTAACCTAACAAAATACAAGACCTTTGACATTTTTAGTTTTTTGATTGCAGTCACAAATTTTTATAAAATTGAGTTTTCCCTAGTGCCGACTGAAAAACATTATCCCCACAACGTCAAAATTAGCATGCGTTTATCACATTTTGGGGACATGTCCCCATAATGTAATATATACATAATCCACACACACACACACACACACATCAATTGCCCCACATAAAAACCTCATTATAATTTGCCTGTTTATTTGGCCAAATCTTCTTAAGCCTTCCAAAGTTTTAGACCTGAGGGGGTGAGGGGTGGGGAGGTATGTGGGGTGGGTGGGTCAAATAACCAGCTCATCTCCGCTGTTGTACACAGGCCAGGCAGCTCTGCCTAAGAATAGTACCTGTGAGATGGGCTGTGGCTGTAGTAGGTTAATTAGCGTTCTGCTGAAAAGGACAAGCTGACTCACCGCATTCGTTGTTAATAATAGTCATCTCTGGAGAAGCTTGTTGCATCTAGGGCTTGTTTTTTGGTTGTGCGGCTGGTCTGCACTCGGTAGAAGTGCAACGGTGCATTCGCTGGCCTGTGTTTTCTGTGACGCCAGCTAGCCCAGTGCAGTCCAGGTGTAGTGCTGGATGTTAATTCAGAATCATCTTTGGAACTTTAAGTTCATTTCAAATCCCAACTCTTCCTTTCTCCTCCTTTCATGTCTGGGTGCCCCATTCAGGATTTGTGTTTATCACAGAACGGGCCACACTCCCACACATGAGGTGGCGAGATTTCGTGTCTCCTGTTGATTCACAGGGTCGCCTCCCGCTCCTTCAGGTTCATTTATATGCTAATTCCAGCTAGAAAGGCGCCTGGGCTTAAGGTCCTGGAAATTGCCTTTGCTTGGGGTGTTGGATTGTGGAACCAGAGTCCTCCACTTTACTTGCTTAAGTGAGGGGTTCTGAAGACCCGGTCACTATGTGCAGCTCATTGACGGAGGATGATTATACATTTCTAAAGGATGTGTGTGGGCCTCATCATTCAAGGACTTTCAACTTGTATGTATATTGAGTATAAAATGCAAAATGAAGGCTCTTTAATTTGAGTGAGTGGGTTATTTGATTTTGTTCTTTCTGTAGCATAGACGTGCTTTTCTAATGGCTGGTTACATGATGCTGCCTGTCAGCACGTGGGCATAGACTCCTAACCTGCTGAGCTATACAACACTTGGATCCATACTGAATCCATCCATTCCTCCATCCATCCACGTTCCTGCTGCTAGTACAGAATCAGATTTGTATATAATGCAAATTTCTCCTTTGTTTAAAGGTCATCAGCTAAATAAAGGTCCGCTAACGGTCCCCCCCCCCAAAGGTATTTTTTCTTAGCCTGTCCGGTTGGATGTATCTGGCCAGGTTCTGTTGTATTGTCCTCTGCTTGGCCTGTAAATACAGCGGATGGTGGCCTGGGTGCTGACTTCGTTTACTAAAGCCTGTCTTCTGCTCATCAGGTCTTCCAGCTACTTTCCCAGTCTCAAAGGTCGTGTCACATGTCACTCGTGTTTTTTTCCACACTGCTTTCCAACTTCTGTGTGACTGAAAACGATCCTCTAGGTTCCTGCAGTAGTTTGCGTTTCCGATTGACATGCAGGCAGAGTTGGTTGAAGCTGGGAGCCCATTTGGTCACATGATCCACAATTACATCACCATATTAAAATGAAAGCAGGATTTTTGCCATGATTCAGCACCACATTGACCAAAGGTATTCGTGTAATGACATACATTACAGTGTGTGTTTCCTAGGGGTCTTGTGCTTGTGAGTTACCGGGCAGGTGGAAGGTTCCTGACCGCTCCTCTAGGGTGATTATCTGTATGGTCCATACAAAATATATGGTCCATTCATATACTACTAGACTGTAAATTATTATGCTGGATGTCTCTTACGATTTGGTCTCTTCTTTTTTGGACCACCTTCGGGAATTTTGCAATGAGTAATTTATTGCAGGCATCAGTCCCACATCACAAAAGACAGCACACTTATGCCTGTCATGACAGACTCATGCCCTTACTGGCATTACAATGCCTCCATCTGCTCTGAAAGGTCTGAAAGGTCTGTAGGTGCACTTATGCTTCATGTCAGTTTCTCCATCGCTGGTTTCCTCCCAATCACCAGGAGGGCTGAGTTCATGTGACTTCTCAGTGAGTTCTGTTGGGTGGGCCATTTATTTTGTTTTGTAGTGAGTGTGAGTTATGAGCCGTGTACAGAGTGAAACTCTTTAATGTATTTAATTCACTGTAAATACATATTTTTACAGGTTTCATATATGTATGTTTCTGAATCAGAAAAGGCAAAGGCATTTGTTTTTTGTTTTAAACAGGCTGTTTCATGTAGCACATCATTTACCAGCATTTACCTCAACAGGAAAGCACTGTAGAGAATTAAATCGATAGGATAGCATTATTATGCTTTACATTTATATTGGACTGATGAATGGTTTTAAACGTTACTCTTTCCTCAGGTGAGTTATTAGCTTTACCATTAGACCCCTAAAAAAGAAATCAGTTTATAATGTGCATTTTTGCAGCTAAGAGCTGCTTTTGCCTAAGTGGGAGGGGCTCTGTCGTGCGTCTGTGTGTCTGTGCGTGGGCATTGCCACCTCACCGAAGGTTTAGCCGCTATCAGGAAGTGGGAGAGGAAGCGCCCTGCGATGCTGGCCTCTGAGGCCAGGCTCCTGACAGCTCCCCTCCCAAGCTTGTGCGTAGATAGTGCTGCTCGCAAGAGCGTCTGCTCTTGACTGCTTTGACTGTCTGGGCCCGGGTTTCAGGTCAAAATGGAAGCTCACGTGGTCAACGCCACTATCAGCACTAATGCCTATAGTTTGGATGTCGTCTCCCAATGACGTTGCCTGCAGCCGTGCATGGGCCATGTCAATGAATTATTGGGAAAGTTTATTACTTTCATTTCTTCCTTAGCTTGCCTGGGACTGGAATCATCAGCTTTCCAGAGTCTGTAACCACCATATTAACTGCTGTCCTTAGCATCAGTGACCCTCCTGTTACATTGGTCGATGGTTAGTGATGATGAGTCTGCTCCCTGCTCGATGGCAGACAGGCAGCTTCAGCTTTGTGCTGTGGTAGAGTTTGCAACGACTTCACACCATGCTAGTCAGTAAAAGGAACACCACGCTTTCCCACGACGGGCATTTTGGATATGGATCAAGCCATGTCAGGCCAAAATGCATGCAAACTGAATGAGAGACAAAGTTTGCAGTTTGGCATTTGTTCTGTGAAATTCTAATGGCCGAGATGCTGATTAACAGTTGCTAGGACGACGTCGGAGAGATACTAATTGTGGCAGGTGGGGATGTGTGGATTGTTACTGAAATATCGATTGTTTTGATCTGTGTTTTTTACTTAGAGAATTGATTGTAATGTTAAAATGTCTTTTTTACGAAGGGAGCATGACATTAACTACTACCATGCGGGGCTGGCCATGAGGGGGGGAAAGGGGAAGACTTTCAAGGGCCCCGACACTAGTGACCAGGGAAATGAAGCGATCGACCCACCAGTACATTCCCACCCACCTCGGCAAGTTTTACCATCAGGGTTAGGCCAGCACCGAATTTGGGTATCGTTATCATGAATAGCTACCTTGGTGTTGGATCGGATCAGATCAACAAGAAAATTAGTGGTATCACCTCTGCCTAGTGGGAGGAACTTCATATTTTTAAGTGGTTCACATACAGCATTTAACTAGGCTTTGTGCTCACCGTAACCATGTACTGGATAAGCAGAGGATAGATTTGTCTGGATATATGTTACATTCTCCTGTACTTTAAAACCAGTTTTACTGAATGTCCAAATAAGGCTCCTAACTCTTTGAGGATTAAGTATTGACTGCAGTTCTCTGGTTTTCAGTGGTTGTTGTCTTAGAAACACAATGAACACATTGTCACGAAATACCCAGGATCGGCTAATGGACTTTCATTGAGTATGTCGTTATCCACATGCCAGAAATTCTTACTGGCCAAATAAGATGCACTAAGATGGAACAATGGGAATTTTTGCACACCACTTTGTGAGAAGCTGATGGTGCAGTGTGTGAAACTTACTTGACAACGGGGGCGGGGAAAAGCTGACTGCTGCCGGAGATTCATTGGGATGTGGGCTAACGCAACGCAAGCGGTCGCTATGAGATGCCCGGCTCCTGGCCCGCTGGATTTCGCCACAGGGCTCTTACAGGCACCTAAGAGCATGACTATTTGCTGTCACTGCGTATCTGAGCAGGCACAGATGAGGGCAGCTGTGGGCAGGGATGGGTTGGTGGGGGCCATTGGCTAGAGGAGATGAATGGGGAGCTAAAGCTGTCCAAAGCTCTGTATTCAAGAAATTTCAAGCTGTTGTTTAGTAAATATGTGGAACTTTGCCTCACAGAGCTACTGTTGTCTTTGTGTGTGCACGTACACGCGTGTGTCTTGTGGGGTGTGAAACATGAAAAGAGAGTAGTTGTAGGCGGGTTTCAAAACGTACAGATAAAAATGCTGCAAAGGTAACACTGTAAAGGAAAAAAATTGGCAGTTTTTTATGTGTTAACCTAATTTTTTAAAATCTACATCCATATGTTAAAGCTCAGTTTGTGTTTGATCTCATTGTGCTCTCCTAAGTCCATTTTTGGCAATTAACACATTTGTTAACATTTACAGTGTTACCACAGGAAGCCAATTTAAACACTTAATGTGTTTTAAAATTATAGGATTAATCATGCTGTTCGTTATTCTATTAATACAGGCCGCTAATGCTTTGGCACGGACACCGTTCTTATTCTCACAGGCCCTTCCCAGCGCTGAATCCGCAGCTTTAAGAGAACCACGCTGGAAGTCTGCCGTATCAATTAATAAGATGTGTTTAATTTAATTATTATGAGAAATGCTCATTTCAAATTCCAGAAATAGCAGTAGTATGAATTACATTTAATTACACTTTGAAGGTAAATCACTTAGTATATCATAAGAATTATGTTCTGTTGGAAGTGAGTTGCCTGTAAAAATGGATATAATTCTCTGTTAAGCCATATTTCATTTCTTCCTGGTTTTACACTGATAATTTCAATTTGTGCATAATGTGGTGATTTCGGTAGTGTATGGTGCCCTTGACGTCTCTTAAATTCAATTATTTCAGTGGCCTCCTACTTCTGGGGAAAATTGATTCTGAGTGGACAGCTGTCTATTGTTGATTTGCAAGGAAGGAGATCCTCTTCTGTGTGGGTGGAAGAAGGGGTTGTTTGGCCCACCGGGAAGTGGTGGGCGTCATGGCAACCAATGGCTGCATTGCTATAGCCCACCCCCAGATCACAGCAGCCTGAGATGGCTGTGGCTTCCGTTTTACCAGAGCCACCCGACTGATAATGTTTGTACTCGATTTTCACTTATCACCTGCTCAATAGACACAGCCAGCCATGCAGCGTCTGTTTCCCAAGAGCCGTTTCTGCCTTCAGTGGCAATGAATGTGACTCAGTGGAGAGATGTTTTCATGAGGCCCAGTCTCAGCATAACTGTGGCCAACAGAATGACACGTTTTACCATGTGCATTTGCATTAATATCATCGGTAGGTAAAATCGTGGTTGTAGTCTATTCCGAAGTTGCTTTGGAGTATTCTAGGGGTTGTTTTCAATGCAGAGGCGTAAGGGGGCAGGGGATGGGGGTGTGCAAGCACCTTCCCCTTCTTGAGGTAATTTTCGATCACTGATGTTTATCAAGCCCCCCACCAGTTGAGCACTTGCACATTATAGTCTTCGCACAGCCCTATCCCAATTCCCAATGCTAATGTTCTCCTGGCAGGATATGACCTCATCAACACTGTGTCTATGTATGAAAATCCCCATTTTTGTGTGTCAAAAGTCACATGACTAGTAACAACCTTTTTGAGACCTAGAGCAGAAAAGATCAATCTAAAAGAGCTGACATGTTTTTTTTTCTTTAACAGAACTGTAAATCCAGTTCTAGAATCCAAAGGGTTCATCCTTGCCGACTTGAATGAAAGCCTGCTGTGGGAAGCAGCCCCAGTGTTGCTAGGCTGGCAGAGAACAGCATCTTAAAAAGATTTCCTTCATCTGAACAATAAAACCAGCTGGAAAAGAGCTGGAAAAACCCAAAGCTGTTTTTCCCCACCAAAGGGCAGACATAAATACTCTGGACAGCACTTTATTCCTGGAGGACGCTGGCAGTAACCCTGAGAGAGCATCAGTTATGCCCTACCAGCACTACACATCTCCTGGTCTCCATTAGTGGGTGACACTGTTCTGACTGCATCCTTGGCAGAGAGCTAGTTAGCATTTCAAATGCATCGAAACATAAGTGCCCATCAGAAGCTCTGACCTAATGATTTTAGGCCTGGATGATTGTGACAAAGCTCATCTCTAACGACGGGGCACTGGGGTCACCAGGCACTTCATGGGACTTCTGTCATTCAGTCCTGTACAACTGAAACAGTACAAATTTTAAGCCCTAAATACAATACTACGCAGAAGCTGTATGACCTGCCATAAACAAATAACAGGAGTATGGCTTTAATTAGAATATAGCTTTAAGAATAATCTAATTACTCTGGCTAATATCAGTGCTATGATTTTATTTTGGATGATACGGCATCTACAGAAGGATGGATTACTACCTATGCTATCTTTTTAATCAAACCTTTGATGTTTCTCAAGAATCTTAACTAGCTGTTTTGTTAACTCTCTCCAGCTTATCAATACTGAAGAGTGGTAAGCTTAATTATAACTGGGATCCAGGCCCTGGCCCTATTTAGGATAAGCGTTTGGCTGAAGGAAGGATAGATGGATGGATGAATTCAAGTTAATTCTTAGAACACATAAGACATGTATGTTGATACCTTAATATTGCTACCATAACACAGTTGAAGTATTATTATATCACTAATCCAGTGGTTTCCAAACTTTCCCTGCAGGGCCCCCCTTTTCTAGATAAGAACATTATTGAGCCCCCCTATTCAAACTACACAGGTTCAGATTCAAGCTTTATTTGAAATACAACTCCCTTTTCTATTTGAATTACAAATGGTGCAATTTCACCACTGTGGGAGAAATAAAGAGCATACTGAAGTTATAAACAAGAATAAACAACTGGCTATCCCATTGGTGCGCTCCCCCCTGCAATACCTCTGCGCCCCCCTTAGGGGGCGCGCTCCCCAGTTTGGGAACCATTACACTAATCCCTGTTTTGAAGTTGAAGTATTCAAGTACTGTTTTACATTCACAGCTGAAAAGACTGCGATTCCATCCAGGATGTTTCCAGTGCTTCCAAGGACAGGTTCCAGGGTCCTACATTGGATAAGCAGTTATGGAAAATGGATGGATGAAAACAAATATACATATTATACAAATATTTATATATTTCCTTGTAAATCTTTACTTTTAAGGTATCTGCATGTCCCCATGGTAGCACACAATGGAACCAGTCTCATTGTGGGAGTTAGAAACTAGCTTGCAGTTAAAAGCAGCTCAGATGGTATTGTAGGTCATTAGCCAGGCTCTCCCGAGTCATCATGACTCTAGCGTTGTCCTTCCTGAATAGGTGGCTATGGGCCAACAAACAGTCAACTGGTTTTTCAGTGGAATTTGAGACCTGCTGGAGGTTAGAGGGTCACACGTGGAGGACCAGAGGCAGCACAGACTCTTTAACTGCTTTAAGCCACATGTTGTGTGCCATTTGGTGAGAAATGTGCCTCCCTTCGAAGCCCGGTAATCTCTTTGCTGCCTGCATGTGAATCTGCAGGCATCCGTTGGAGAAAAGCCTTTCTCTCGTCCATGCTAATGGGTTTGTCTGGATATGCGTTCTGCCCCCGCCCCCCCTGGCCAGCACAAAGCGATTCATGTCATCCTTACAGGCACTGTATGACTATATGAACAGCTAAGAGAGTGCTACGGGTTACATTTTCACCAATTTTATCTACGTGATTCTAAGGAGCTTGGCTAGTTTAATAGCAGAGAGTGCAGCATGTAAGACTGTGTTTGAAATATCAATTACAGTTATGTAAGCACCATTTGTGTGTCAAATCCTATGGTACAAATCTTATTGTTCTTGCACATTACAAATTTTATTTGTTTCTGGTTGTCCAACTATATTGTTACGCTGGAAAGGTTTTTAACTGGGAATGACCAGAAACCAGCCAGGTAAAGGGTGGAAGGGACTTTCTAACGCCAGAGATGACCGTTAACTTATCTGACACTTTCTCATGAATCAGAGGATGACATTAAGTGCAGGTGTGAAGTGCACTGCTAGGACAGTTGGTATCAGGCTCCTAGAAGCAGGACTGAAGTCCCATAAAGCAAGGAAGAAGCCCTTCATTAATGAGAAGCAGGGAAGAACTAGGCTGCAGTTTGCAAAAAATATATATTATTCACAGACGCACACTCATAAATTGAGAAATGAAGCAAAAAATTGTGTTGTGGTCTCTTAATTTTTTACACACGCACTCAAACTAGAAATAAATACATAAACTAAAAATGACTGCAGGAGTTTGCATGTTCACCCTGTGTCATCATGGGGTTTCTTGCAGGTACAACGGTTTCCTCCCACAGTCCAAAAATATACTGAATTGGAGTTATCAAATTGCCCATAGGTGTGCATGTGTGTGTGAATGGCGCATGAGTGTTCCCTGTGATGGGTTGGTACGCCATCATAGGTTATTCCCTGCCTTGTGCCCGTAGCCTCTGGGATAGGCTCTGGAAAGCTGATACAGAAGATGGATGGACGGAAGGAAGGAAATGACTGCAGATTTCGTGAACCGGAAATGTGTGTCGAGAGTACCATTAATGAAATATTTCCATGCCTCTGCCAAGCCAGAACATGGCAGGGTTCCATCCATCCATTTTCTGTATCCGCTTATCCCATTTGGGGTCACAGGGGGTCCGGAGCCTATCCCAGGGGCTATGGGCTCAAGGCAGGGAACAACCAAGGATGGGGCGCCAACCCATCACAGGGGGCACACACGCACCGTTCACACACACATGCATAGCTACGGGCAATTTGGCAACTCCAATTAGCCTCAGCATGTTTTTGGACTGTGGGTGGAAACCGGAGTACCTGGAGGAAACCCCACGACGACACGGGGAGAACATGCAAACTCCACACACACATGGAACCCGGGCGGTGACTTGAACCCTGGTCTCAGAGGTGTGAAGCGACAGTGCTGCCCCCCATGGCAGAGTTATAGCCCTGTAATAATCTGGGAAGAGAAACCAGTTGATTCATGAATGAATCCTACAAAGCACCATAGAATCCTCAATGGGTAAAACCAAACAGATGTACAGTTTTACAATGCAGTACAATGGTATCCATGAAATGGTAACAGTTATGTGAAGTGTGTGTTAGGTTTGGGTGTGACATCTATGGCCCCTGAAGGCTTCTGACTGTTACATATTCAAAAGGTTTTGGTATCTGTTAGAAGAGGACGGCCAGGGACTCTGCTCATTTAGTGAATTGATCAGCAGATGTGCCAAAGTACAATCTGCATTTGTTTCAGAAGGTCAGGTGATCAGACAAAGGGTGCCTGCAACCCTTCTGGGGCAGAAAACGTATGCGACCTCATGTATTATTGACATGTTTTATTTATTCAGATTTTTAATATAAGGAGCATGATGTGCAGATGGAAGAAGAGGACACAGTGATTAGTCACTGCAGCTGGATGGGTGCAATTTCCCGCAGCTAATTTTTGCTAATGAAATTCTCCAGCCCTGGAGCCCTGTCACATTAAAGCTTTGATTTTCACCATTGTGATTTCAAAATCAAAATTTTATGAAGCAGATTTCAGACTCTCAAAACCATGTTATGTATTGCCAGACACCCTAGAACCTGGTTATGTGGTAGGTTGGATAATAACCCTAGAAAGTGAAGAGGGATCAACAAGGCAGGGAATGGAGGAGCGAGAGGTCACTGAGGGGGATTTGCTGAGGTGTGGATAATGGAGAAGGTGCAGGAGAGCCAGCAGGAGAGGGGTGGGTGGGGTCAAGTTGAGCCAGGAGAAGGGCGCACAGTCTGAGACACGGGCCATACTGCCCCGAGCCAGTAAGAAGCACAGCAGGAGAGGTGGTAAAAACTCTGAGGCAGGGGCAGAAACCTTCTGGGAGCCCGAGGCCTGCCAGGACACTGAAGGAAAAGAAGTCAGGGTGGGTGTGGAAGAGGAGCCTGTGGCACAGGCTGGGAGTCAGGTGAGACGACTCGCACATGGAGGCCGAAACAGCCCAGCCCAGAATGGATGTAAGCAGCAGGGGGGGCAGGAAGTGAGAGAGTCATGTGTGGTTAACAGGAGACCTGAGCAGTGCATAAGATACTGGTGGGTGGGGGTTAAGAACGTCCCTGTGGAAGAAAAACAACATGAGTGTCAAGTATTAACAAAGGGCCTGATGTAATGGTCCAGCCTCACTTTTTTATAATACGTTTAAGGAAAAATTTCATATTTTAATGCCATATCGAGCCTGGTAATATAGTGTTAGTGAAGTGCATGGTTGATGTAAATGTATAATATTCCTCGCATTCAGCAGAATTTCAGGAATCATATGGACATCAGTCAAAATTTCAACTGAAGTCCTTGGGGGGGTGGGTGAGAGGGAGGACAAATATTGGAGGTGTGAATACATGTGGGACTAGTGGGGGAGGAGTCTTGTGTAACATTGGAAAAGATGAGGTGGATGTGGCCCAGACGATGCTGGAAGCCACAGCAGATGTGCCCTCTTAACGTCACTCAAAGAGAACAGATAGGTGGGCTTCAAACAGAAGAGACTCATCTTTCAGCCATACAGGTAGTTGAAAGACACAAGGCACACGTGTGAATGTAAAAACCAGAGTAGGTCGCTGGCATCATCAATCCCCAGCTGTGTATCGAGGGAGTTTGCATGTTCTCTAAACCGGACACACTAGTTCACCCCCAAAGTCTAAAGGCCACTCTGGAAAAAACTACTGTCTGTGTTGTCCTCAGTGTGTCTTTGTCCCCCAACCTCATGGCCCTCTGCTTTCTGGGAAGGCTCCAGGCCTGCTGCGACCCTGTCCTGGATGTAGAACAGGATGTATGTAAAGCACCGAAGCTACTATTTATGGGGCAGTCTTCTAAGTAATTCATTGGAAATATGCAGACTTTTGAACACAGTATCACTGTTATTACCGCTGTAGTTGCTGTAACTCTTCACCTTGTGTAAAAAAAAGTGGTTAAGGACGTATCTGTAGATCCGAGGAGGGGCTCTGTTCTTCATTAAGGTATCAAACCTGAACTAGTCCAACTAGTCCAATAATTGCTGCTTCCTAGAGATGCATTAGCTAAGCAACAAAATATCAGAGATTGTGAGCTGGTTATGAGATCTTCCTTGTACTTCTAAATATCCGTCATCCATTTATGTTGTGCACCCGCTTGTCCTATTCAGGGTCGGGGTTCTGGGCCTATCCCGGAAGCTACGGGTGCAAGGCTACTTCTAAACAATAGTAGGCAATTTCTTTTTAATGATATGATTGTTGTTGTGGTTTTGTGGCTGGATTTTCATGGTGACACATGAACCTTAACCTCCTGAGAACCAGCAGTTCTTTTGTCGTCTGTAGAGTAGGGCTGGACAATGTCTACCTAACTGGATTATGAAGATGTTTACTGTGAAACATGCATGTAAAGGTAGCATACTATAAATTTTTAGATAGGTTTCTTTTATACTTTTTAATTCATAAATTCATTAAGTACTTAATTGCTATTAATTTATTTTAATTTTTTTCTGTTATTTGAGCCCATTCTCAGACTCTTTCCTTACTTTTCCTCCATGCAGCCTGCCGAGAGTCTCAAATCGCATACTTCAGTTCTTAAACATATTTTGAGAGCAGAAGTGAATTAAGAATTTCTTAATTCATTTGTATTTTTGCACAGTACAATCTTTTTACTGTTTAAATTGTGGAAATTTAACTCTTTTGAAAGTAAAATGGAAATCCTGAGTTTTAGCCTATATAGTGTACTAATGTTCTGTTTTTCTAAATAATGGTGAGATTGGGCACAAATTAATTGTTTTGTACTTCAATTTATAGTGACATTTTATCTGTCTTTTATGGCTATTGTTAACTATTCGGAAAAAAAGTAATAATTTGAAGTCACTGAATAGCTTGCTAGCTTGTTAGCCTAACCTAGGGCTGTGCCAATGCAATGCAGAAAATCAGGATTATAACAACTAAGGCGTCACAATAAATTACCAATAAATCAGTTTCCTCTAGTCATTACAATATTGATAATTAATTTATTACATTTTTCCTAAACATGAAATATTCTCAGTTAAATGGTGCGTTAAGAATAATATAACGATTAGGAATTAATAAGTAGACCTATATAACGATTGGTAAGACAGGTATAATAAAGAACAGTAGAGTTCACTCTGTAGGTAAGCTTTATTTTTATTACAAAACTGAAGAGTAAAGACTTACTTGCCCCTTGATTTACTGAGGCAAGTGCAAACCAGGTAAATTTAAAAATAATGTTTACGTGTGCTCTTAGCAGAGATCCTGCAGAGAATTGTCAGTGTGGGCGGGAGGGATCACGATACTTGCTTAATATCGTAATCTCCGTCAGCCATCAGCATCGTACCTTGGCCCAACCCTACTGAGAGGAATTTGTTTGTGCTCATATCTCCCTTACTAT
Organism: Mormyrus iriodes; assembly: GCA_011763525.2. Classification (NCBI taxonomy): domain Eukaryota; kingdom Metazoa; phylum Chordata; class Actinopteri; order Osteoglossiformes; family Mormyridae; genus Mormyrus; species Mormyrus iriodes. The sequence goes on from JAAGVU020000032.1 coordinate 12,267,623, forward strand.
ACATGCTGCTCCGTTAAATTCTGTTATTCCTTAAAAGGACAGTTAACGCTATATGATGACATCATGTGTGTGGGTGTGAAGTTGCCAACTTCCTCTTCAAAATTTTAATTTGCCCTGGATGGAAGGAGGATTTTGGCACCTCCCTTATGTGTGTGTGGAGTTAGCATGCTCTCCCTGTGGCTTGTGGGTTTCCTCTGAGTACTCCGTGTTTCTCCAGTAGTCCAAATACATGCTGTTAGGTTAACTGGCATCTTCAAAATGCCCATAATCTATTAGTGTGTGTATGTGTGTGAGTGTATGTACCCTGCAAAAGACTGGTATCCATTCCAGTAAGTGTCATTATTAGGAAATAAGATTGTTTACTGTTTTCATTTCAAAACCTCACTTCTGCAGTTTGCATTAAAATTGTGATTGATTTCTTAACCTCTTAAAAACAGCTACATACAATTTAGTGTAAATGTAGGCTAATGTGGAATGTAGGCATAATTTCAGTCTTAAGTGTAAGTTTGATATATTTACAAATAGTCCTCTCATGAAATCAGGATATCAGCTGGGTAATTTTCATTATATCAAAGTATTGATTTGTTCCTTAATTCTGATGTCAGTGATTTCCATTGCTGTGTACTGTATACAGCATGTGTGTGTAATAGCAGTTTATGTCACCACAAATATCAGAAGACAAAGTAGAGGTCATGTAATAAAATTCAGTGTCATTATGGGTTCTGTCGTATGAGAAAAATCCAGTGAACCTCTTCTGTGATTCTCGTGCTTCGTTATTGTGAATTTAAAACACTCGGACACCGGACAAAAATTTGGGATTTCATTCTGTCATGAGTTACACTAGAAATATTTGAGTCACTCATCATACAGAAAAAAAAACTGTTTGTTACCTTCTTGTTGCGCAGCTTTTGCGTAAAACCACCTGGGAAAGGAGAAATTCTGCACCGCTAGCGGACTGAAAGCTGCCGCTCGTTTAGCCTTTTCGGTGCCGCTCAAACGCTACCCCTGGTGCTGGGCTACATCTATCACCGCGGACCGAGGCGTGCATTGTTATGCTAATGATCCCCGGGCCCTAATGCAGTCCAAGGACGAAGGGCGATTAATTAGAGTTACTCAGCTGAAAGTGCAGACTTCGAGATTTTGGACAGAAAAGCGGGGCATACTGAAAGCAAACCCGCAGAAATCCCGCGTCGCGGCCACTCCTGTGTATGACGACGGGACGCGCCTTGTATAACATTTTCCCGCTCTTTTAGACAGCAGCTCCCCGCATGCAAGACTGATGCAGTGATTGAAAGTGAAATTATACATAGGGCCTCATTCAATAATAATACAATAATATAATAATACATTTTATTTTTTGATTTTAAGCGTGTGTTATGGAGCCAGTTGAAGAATTCAGACTAATTCAGTGAAGATGTTTTTTTTTGGTAAAGGGAATTATCACAGGCTGGCAACGCTCAAAGCTAGCCCTGATTATATTATAAATATATAGTATCATATCCCACTCATTGCATCTACCCGCGTTCGTCCGAGCTGTTTGATACTGCTTAGACCAAGTCATCTGGCAAACTGAACAAAAAAAAAACTATAAGGGCTTTTCACATTTCACGTTTTTTGTATCGGGCGACAGGCCTGCTTAAATCAGACCTTTCAAATTTCCACAAATCTTCCAAACGAGCCACGTGAGCGACATTTTAGTTTCACTGGTTTTTTTAATGAATGCAAATGTCACCCTGTTTACACCCGGACCAACCCTCTGCTTTTTCTAATTCTAAGGCACTGTTTTGTTTTCTGCTAACGTTTGTGTGTCTGGGGTGAAGATATTCTGTATTTCTGTTGATGGCGCTTAAGAATATTTATGCAGCTAATTCTTTAAGAAGGCTTGAAATTGTATTCACAACCCCTGATGCATTAAATGCCAGTGAGCGTTTTTGAGGTTTCGTCAGTGGAATAAGCAGACAGTGAACGCCTGAAGACTGCCCCTCCCTGTCACTCTTTGTTGATGTGACTGGGGATGGATCAATAGTGTAGTTCAGGCCAGGATGTCTCAGCTGGGGGGTGGGGGTGGAATTTAATCCCACAGACTGTCTCTTTGCTGTTTGCCCACCCTCTGTCCATGGGTGCATGACTTGCCGTGTGTTTGTTCATTAAGGCACATTTCCTTGTCACTGCAATTTGTGAGCTTTGCAGCGTGTCACAGTGTGCACATGCATGTGTGCATGTCCTTTGTAATTATGCCTGTGCATCTCCATTACTGTCATCCTCTGCCCAGTAACCGCCGTATCCACTCTAGCCATTCACAGTGTGTTTATGGTCCCATAGAGACGATGTGTTAGAGCGCTGTTTAGCATTGTGGAGGGGCAGGGGGGGTCCAGCCGTGCTTGTATTCCTACATACTGGTAGCACAACACCACTAATTCTGTGGTTGATGCCTGCTGATGCACATGGATAATTTACTTTGCACAATGAGCTGTTTGATCAGCCTTCATGCAGAAATGTTTGCTTTGGCTTTTCATTATTGTTGAAGGCCAGCTGTTTTATTTTGGAGTCATGTAGGATGTCTGTGTTGTTCGTCAGTGCCACGTTCAGTAGTCCTACGCATGCTGAAGAAGTGGAAGACTTTTTAGCTAACTGTCATTTTATTCACAACTGAATAGCTTCAAAGGTTTCAAGACAGGATCTTGGCCTCGGCTCGGACGAGTGAGATATGAACTTGAAGGTCAATTCATTCACAAACTCATTTTTCTATTTGGCGGCTGTTCTGTTCATGCCATAATGTTCCCTTCAATGGAGTTTATTGAAAAAGACGTCTTTGGCAGCAATAAACCACGGTTAGCATAATACAATTAACGTGTTCCTTTTATATATTTTTTTATTCTGTTGGATTCGGTTTAAGGGCTTATATGATGGTGTTGTTTTTAAAATGACCAGTCATAATGAGATAATGACTAGGTAAGGGTTAATTACTTAATCAACGAAAGCTATAAGAAAGTTGTCTTCAAGAACATTAAATTGGGTTATCACTATAGTTAGCCAAGGATTTTTATTAGTTCTATAAATAGGCTGAATGTGGAATGGATATATTAGCTTGTATTTCTTGTTTGACTTCATTTTATTTTTGTCTGTGTGTGTG
>JAAGVU020000032.1:12270855-12295697 GCA_011763525.2 Mormyrus iriodes
GTGTGTGTGTATAACCCTAATCTACTGAAAGAACATGGGCCTCTGCGTTGCAGACAATTGGTTTGGTGCATTTGTCTCACTGTCGTAGGAATTTCTTCACGTTGTACTGAGAGTAGCTATTCCGGATTTCATTCATTGATACCAGTTTCCTCATTCACTGACCTTGACACTGTGACTTTAAGTTTTCTGTTCCCGTTAAGGAGAGACCTACATGATAACAGAGGCCGTGAAAGCGGCAGCCCCTCAGCTGGGCTCTGACTCCATTTATAATTATATAACGCTTCATTGAAAACATCCATGTTATAATCGCAGTTCGTAAGCAATTGTGGCACTCAGTACTATAATGGCTGAGAGGGCTCTCATCTAACACAAATAACTCACAACGCAGATGTTCCCTGGACAATCTGTGACCATGATGCAGAGAGAATAAGTTGTTTTTGCATGGCTGGTCAGGTGCAGTGGCTCACCTGCCTGCATAAGACTGCATAGAAACGTTAGATAACAAGCACCAATTACATCTGTAGCGCTAATTACTTCTGTAAATGTAATTCTGGCATTTGAATAAACCCGTCATTGGCAGAGTTCAGATGTAGTCAAAACATTCACATAGAAATAATGTGAAAATATAGGATATAGGCTCACAATCTCCTTCCTTTTTTCTGTTCTTTTTTTCCATTGAAACTGTTTCTTTGTCTGTTAAAGTGTCTTTACTGTTGAAACGCCATCTGCTGGAGGCCCTGATCAATCACTTTTGTTACAAACTAGGATCTTCTTTAGCATTTATTTTTGCAAAATGTTCACTCAGTAGTGCGGGAGGACAGCTCTGTCCGTGTTTCCTTTGAGGGGGGTAACGCAGATCCTTTGAAAAGGTAATGCAGAATCTGTTTGGTGCAGGTTTAGCTACCAGGGTACCATTTTAAGTTTGTTTTATTATTTTGCCTGAAAATTTAATTGGCCTGCTTTTGCTACATATCAGAACATGAATTTACAGCAGGTTGTCAACTAATCAGCTAATATTTAACTAATAATAATAAAAAACAATGGTTGTTGCCACTGTACTCTACAAGACACAGAAAACAGGAATAAATAAAAAAGAACCTAATTTATCACCATAAGAAGTCAGTTAGTCCAATCAGAGCCAGCTGGGTTTCGTTAATTTAGGTGCCTGTAGGAAGAACGTCTGGTGATCAATTGCCATGGAAACACAGAAGAGCACCCAAACGCAGCCATGCCTCCCGCTGGCTCAGACATTCATGGGGTCTGGGGGCTTTTAAATTGAGCTCTTTGGGCTCTTCCTGTTTAAGCTGTATTATTATGCAAAGACATTTCATTTTTCAGTAACGTTTTTATGCTCGTTCAGGTACTGGCCTAACTGATGACTGGTTCGTCCTTGATCACCTTGTCTGGCCGGAACGTGAAACAGGTTTTTGATTTCAGGCTCATAGAAGTGACTAAGCCCAGACAGTAATGATGACTTTCAAAATGGTGAGTCCAGTTGCATAACACATCAAAATCAACACGACTGGATGATATTGTTGTGTTCTTTTGGAATTTAGCTATGTCACCTAACTCTGAATGAGAATGTGACGTACAAGCTGCCCTTGAGTTGTTGTTGATGAGGGTGTGTGCTGTCAGATGTTGTGGCTATTTTTTGCTTTGGGGGTGGTGGCAGGTGGGGGGCTATGAGGCTTGCCTTTTGCCTAGCTTTGGTTTCCCTGTGGAGGCCCCTCTGGGAGTGATGAAGACCCCACGCAATATGGGTTTTATGTTCAAACCATGCAAAAAGAATGTTAATAGACAGCAATGTAGTATAGGACAGCAATAAACATCTCAGATCTTTGTCTACAGGTGATTTTTCCAAATTAAATATGGGCAACAAAAACATTTCCTATTGTAATCTGCTCCCCCTGCCTCCCTGAGGCAAAACTATTGCGTGTTCTCTATGGACAAACCAAGTCCATCTTGTACAGCTGTGACCAAACCTTTTATTCTGTTAAGACAAAGCATTTGAAGGAGGAGAGTGTCCCTGTGTTTGGGGACACCGAACGGGAGGTGGAGTTTTTTCCTGGTACCAGTCAACGTGTTTTTGTTTTAAACTGTGATGTAAACTATGCTAGTATACCTACCCATCCTTGAGATACATTACAATCCAGCCTTTCTGTGTCATTTTTGGGCTCCAAATTTGCCTTAATTTTTTTAACTGTGACCTGCCATCTACCTTCTGTAGATCTATCAATAGTCTGGATACACCTGAAATTCATTTGTTGTTCAACAAGATAATGACCCTAAACATATTTCAAGGTCATGTAAGTACTGTATTATCTTGTGAACAAGGAAATAGATGGAGTGCTGTTACAGATGACCTGGCCCCCACAATCCCACAACCTAAACCCTATAGAGCAGGTTTGGGATGAATTGATTTGAGGAGTAAGTACAAGGTAGCTAATGTTTTTCCCAGAACTTGCAGAAACTCCTTCAGGACTGTTGTAGAAACGTTCCAGGTGGCTACATCTGGAAGCTGGTTGAAAGAATGGCAAGAGTCTGCAATGCTGTCACCGAAGTAAAGGGAGCTATTTTGAAGAGTGTAAAATTTGAGAAAATGTTGAGATTTTGAACACTTTTCTTAGTTATAACACTATTTGATATGTATTACTTCATTGCCTGGAGGCCTTTTACTATGAGGTGAATAACATAAAATAGAGACATATGCATTAACAGCAGGTGTGTCCAGATTTTGGCTGGTACTGTATATATATATATCCCAAGAGAAGAACAGGCCTTGGGGGGTGGATTCCTGATCTTGAGAGGATTATGGTTGTATCTTTGAAAAGTGGAAATTAAACAGAGTGCCTGTGAGAAGACAAACGGAGAACCAGTGAGGTTCTTTGGTGAGTGATGGAGGAGCGCACAACTTCACGGAGGCCCTCTGGGGGGCGGGGAGACTGAATGATGGGAGTTTGCCATTACTGCAAAGAGCGGGGGGCGGGCTGTGGTCCCTGTGGTACCTCAAGAGCGGTCTCCATTTCTCCATTTCGCTCTCCAGCTCCCTCTCTCCAAATGTATGCATGTCCTTGGGGGATTGGGGGAGCCATCGGATTCACTCTGCTACTTCCCCCATACAGACGCGCACTGGGCACTGCGCCTTTTGGGCCTGCATGAGTCTGGCCAGTTGTTGCATGCGTACGTGCTGTTAGTTCATCTGTATGACGCATTTGACTAAAATGCTACCAAAGATATATGAATCATCTCAAACGTGCGTAGGTGTCGCGTTCTCCTCCCCGCCAGTATCATGCCAACCTTTCCCATAAAAGACAACGTACTGGTATTACCTGAGTTCCTGCTCACTGACTTACAGTTGCGCGTATTTTGTTATTGTTTTATTTACTCTTTTCAGACACCGTTAAACCACAGTAATACAGTACTCTACTAACGGTAATTCCGTTTTTGCATTTTTTCTTTTCAAAAACTGTTCTCAAGTTTTGCTGCACCCTGAGTTTTTTTTTTTTTTTTTTTTGTTCCCGCCCTCCCCAGTTCCTCAAACATTTTTCAGGCAGTGAAAATTATGGTTTCAGCCAAACATGTAAGGGGAAAAAAAAAACGTACACGCAATAATTGAGTACAATAAAGCTTCAGTGCAAATTTATGTACATTTGTTGTTTGTTACTCATACAAGCTTTTATTATCGTTCTAGAAATATTTGGGAAAATTAGGGTTTTCCAGTTAGGCTGGGCATTAATTTTATCTATTTACAATATTTTTTTACAGTGGCTTCTCAGGAACAAATTACTTGCGTAATCCAAGGAAAGGTTGTACTAAAAGGTAGTAATTGTATTCTTGGCTTGGATTGCTGAGATTTTTTTTTCCCCATATGAATAACATAACTGGCAACTTCAGTTATGCCTGTGAAAATGAATGGCTGTATTTTATATTCATGATTTACATTCCCAATCCATTTTGGCGAGGATGAATTAACTCTGCCTTTTGATGTTCCATCCTTTACGTCACAGGTGACAATGTCAGGACATCAGTGTAAAAAGACTGTTTGTTTGCTGGGAAATTATTATGTAATGTAAAATGGGCCAAGAGGTTAAGATGTGTGAAAGACTTAGAATTGGAGAGTTCTGCATTTTGCTGACTACCTATAGATTTGTAATGTGGTGGTTATAGAAAGTTCTTGATTTGATTGTACTATGTAGCGCTTGGTAATCCCACCCTCAATGGCGGCAGTAGCCGCATTTCTTTCCTGGTCGTACATTTCACTTCTCCTGATGCGTCTGATGTGTCTCCAGAGGCTTGTAAAATGGACCTGAAATGTCGTCATGGAACCTCATAGAGATTTCAGTGTCATCTCTATTTCTTTCAGGCATCGGCAAGAATGTCATCTGCGACCGGACCGCCACCCCGCTGGATGCCTTCCGCATGATGTCAGCGGCCCAGTACTACCCCAAGCTGCTGAGCATCATGGGAAATGTGCTGCGCTTCCTGCCGGCCTTTGTACGCATGAAGGAGCTGGTGGAGGAGGGCTTTGTGGGTGAGCTGCTGGTGTGCGAGGCACAGGTGCACGGCGGCAGCCTGCTGGGCCGCAGGTACAACTGGAGCTGCGATGAACTGATGGGCGGTGGCGGGCTGCACTCTGTGGGCAGCTACCTCATCGATCTGCTGGCGTTCCTCACGGGCCGCAAGGCAGCCAAAGCGCATGGGCTGCTCAAGACCTTCGTTAAGCAGACGGAGCACATCCGCGGTGTGCGCCAGATCACCAGCGATGATTTCTGCACCTTCCAGATGGTCCTAGAGGGCGGCGCCTGCTGCACGGTCACGCTCAACTTCAATGTGCCTGGCGAGTTCCGCCAGGAGGTGGCGGTGGTGGGCTCGGCCGGCCGCCTCATGGTCTGTGGTACAGACCTGTACGGCCAGAAGAACGGTGCCCCCTGTCGGGAGCTGCTGCTCAAAGACAGCACGCCACTGGGCAATGCCTCGCTGCCAGAGAAGGCCTTTAGAGACATCCCGGCCCCCTACCTCACTGGTACCGTCTGCATGGTTCAGGCCGTTAGGCAGGCCTTTCAGGGCCAGGAGGACCGGCGTACCTGGGACGGCCGACCTCTCACCATGGCTGCCACCTTTGAGGACTGCCTCTATGCCCTGTGTGTGGTGGACACTATCAAAAAGTCCAACCAGTCAGGGGAGTGGCAGAACATCGTGGTCATGACTGAAGAGCCCGAGGTTAGCCCCGCCTACCTGATGAGCGAGGCCATGCGGCGCAACAAATTGTCCCTGTATTGCTAGCACGGCGCCAGATGATTGGCTGGATGGAGTGCTGGGCCCGCCCCTTTGCCCAGGGCTTTCCAGTGTGCCTGGAGACAGTCTCCACCTGCTTTGGGGCACCAGATGGGAGGGGTCAGTGTTGTCACAAGGCCATGTGTGATGATCACGGCCCATGACATTGTTCCAAAGCTCCCGCTCAAAAACTAAACAAACACCATCTCCCTGTCGATCTCTCCCTTTCCTAAGATCAGATAGCTTTGAAAGGATGGTCTTGGAACGTAAAGAATAAAAACCTTTTACCAAGGAAAGTGGGTCATTTAGAGGTCACCTTTTATGAAATCATTCAGCTGGTCCGTTACCTGCGGCCACGTGCAAAACTGGAGATGATAGTATAAAAACTGCTATGAGAGGTACTGTGATGAAGTATGCAATAAACCTGCTTGGATTCTCCTGGAATCCCATCGCCATGCCTGTCACTCTGTCTGGCATTCTGGCCTTGTGTGTCCCCATGCAATATGAGCAAACCACAGGCACTAGAGCTGCCACGTGCAGCCCGTTGCTGTAGCCCGTCCATTGCCGCACGGCCTTGTTGTCGTCTTTGCCATCACTGTTCATTTGCTTCAGATAACAGCCTGTGAATTCCCCGCGCTTGCTATTATGAAGCAGATTCCACCTGTTTCATCCCAGAGAGGGGGGAAGGATGAAAGTGAAGAGCCTTATGTATCCGCTAAGTCCTCCAGTGTAGCAATGCTTGGCTGAGGAGCATCTGGATAGCATGTAAATTTGATTGTTACTCTCTATCTGGGTCCGTGTTGGCCTGGAGCATGCTGAGAAAGAGTTGGTAGCCTGATTAACAGCCTTAGACTGGCTTGTGACGATAGCCCCTTTTAAGAAGATACTTCAATGTGCACCATTCATTTGATGTTCCTGTAAATGCCTCAGCTATAGGGGACAGAAAAGGTTCCCATTCCAAAACTGCAGTAAAGAATTGGCTGCATATGGTATTTTACATACAGAAAATAAACATCAGTGAGGAAAATAGGAGCCAGTAACAAAAATAAACACAAAGAAACAGCTGCATTGTAGCTATGTGCCCACACAGTGACACGAATAGTGGATTTAAGCGAGAATGTTGCTGAGTGTCTTGGGGCTAATATGACTCGGGGACATGCCCATGAACCTGAATTCTTCCGTCTTGCTTCCTTTTCTACGACCTTTGGCCCTCAAACTCTTGCTCTTAAATGCCCGTATTTCTGCGGACCCCTGATTTGTTTTTATTTTTTCTCCCTGTATATATTGCAGACCACTATTTCAATACATAAGTCCTTAAAAATGTTGTGATCCCATGTTAAGACAAAGAGATTGATTGATTGATTTTTGTTGCTGGAATTTTCATCGGATTGTAGAGATATTAGAAAAAGTATATAGAGAGAGTATCCATTTTTCCATTCTTGGTGTCTGAATGGAAGTGAAAATAATTTACTCAGACAGGCAAAAAAAGATCAGAGCTTTCAGTGTTATAATGGGAATCCCAGCTGTAAAACTATGAAATCGTTTCCTCACTTGACAGTGCAAAGTGAGGGTCTCCCAGGAGTCTGACTGAATAGCTAAGTGTTATGCATTGTGTCAGCGCTAATTTCATGTACAGTTGCTATCATAACAGTGCAGTGATACCTGGTAACTATTTGTTACACCAAAGTCTGCAATACTTTTTTTAAGAGAAGCCTATTTTACATTTGTTTTGAATATCAAAATTTAGATCTTACAACATGTTTTTTCTCATGTTTATCTTAAGTTTGTCATCTTTTATAATCTTTCTCACTGAATAAATCGTACCTTGGGGCAGAATGAGGCGTAGGTCTATTGGGTCCTTCCCGGTCCTGGTTCCACATTAGCGTGGCGTTTCAGCTAACAGTTGTCTGAGTTTCCAATGTTGCTCAGGACTTGCGCTGTCCCTGCTGCCCTGGCTGTTACCGGCGTGTTCTCCTCCCTCTCGATTTCCGTCATGCCCCCAGCGAGGGGTGCCGCGCTGAGGCTCAAAGCCGCGTGTCATACTCTGCCTCCCTCGCGTTTCGCAAAATTAATCGGGGTATTGTTAAGAAACGGTGTTAATGGAATATTTCACCCGTGGATGAAGAGTGGGCAAAGTCCGACCCACCTGGTTATACAGAGAACCGAGATCTATTGTGCATGTGAATGGACCTTCCATAAAAGGCATGATGAATTATAGATGAGTTACAGGTTCATTCAATAAAAAAAGATTTCCTTCCCTAATAACAAGTAGGTCTATTCCCTAATAATAACATGCCATTACTGAAAGTAAAATGTCTGTGTGTGCTTTACATCCAAATTTACTGGCCTATTTATTAACAAAAAAATCATTGCTCTGTGAAGTGTCCAGCCAAAAAAAAAAAAAAAAAATCTAAAGTTAGTTTTTCCTCCTTCTTGGGACAGAAACGATAGACATGTTGTCTGGCAAGTGAACCTGGCACTAAGTCTTCCACTGTATCTAAAAAATATTCATAAATAGTCTCTTCTTTGACATGTATGACTTGCATTTTAGTACGAAACAGATTGCAGTTAGTACCAACTCACTGCATCTCTCAGGAGCGCATTGTTGCATGGAGCAGCCTGGGAGGCGGCTGAGCTGAGGCGGTCGGTGCTGCTGAAGCTGAGCAGTGGTTCTCGAAGGGCTTTACGATCTGTTCGATGGACTGGTACTTTTTTACCCCAAGGACGACCCCCCCCCACAAGCCTTAAGCCTTGATCCTTGACCTACAAAGACGTCAAACTCCTGGAGATATTTCGGAAACCTTTCCCGTCAGCTGACCCGAATTTCTCTGCCAGAAGAAGCGCCCCAGCGAACAGGACAGGGCTTCGCACCTGTTGTAAACTGTGATGGTACGATGGACCGAGAGGCTGAAGTTGTCCATTAAATCGTGCCTGAACTGGCTCTCCCTTTAAAGTGCAGCAGAGATTCTAACATGGTTATATCGCGTTCTGGCAATAGGAATATACGATTCTTACATACTGTTTAAACAGAGGTATTTGATGCATAGCCTTTCCTTTCTTTTCCCTGTGTTCTTGTTAAGAACGTCCAATGTCAAATTATCCTCAGCAAAAAAAGCAGATCACCTTTTTAACATCTTTAATCCTGTTAATGTGTAATGCAAATGCAGCATCAACATGTGGTTTGTCAAAATAATGTTAGTTTTATGTCGGTCTATCATTTTTTATTTTTTTTAATTGCTCTGATATGTAGCTCACTGTCATGGACGGATGGCGTTTACTGTATGAGGTAAGAAATATCATGTTGCCAAGACTGCTGAATGGCTGCCGAACTGTTGTGCCCTTAAGGATCCCTGTATCCTGTTTGGGTGTGTCTGACTTTTCCTCTGAGCACTGGAAACAGAGAGAGGTTAGGACTCAAGGTTACGTGTGCGAACGTGTGTGTGTGTGTGTCTGCGCTCTCATGTTCACACATACTGCTTCGCTCTGTGGAAATCTCTGGGCAGCCTTTTTAAACGGGTGGATTTTGAGCTCCAGGGGCTGGAGACAGATGAGGAAGAAGGGGGGGGCTCTTTGTCATTATCTCATGGGTATGATTGTCCTCAGTGACAGGAAATTGATCCCTGGTTTTGATGATGGCAATTTATGAAAATTACTGTGACAACAGAGATGGCATGGGATATTTTTCCCTCCACTCTATGACTACAATGTAAAAAGCTGGTCGAGTTTTGTAACGTTGTTTGTGGCCCTGCAGAAAAACTACGTGTGTCAGAATCAGAGAGGACCAGGAGTTAATATGGTATGGTATGGTGTGGTGTGGTGTGGTGTGGGGTGGGTGGGTGGGTGGTGACGAGAGCCAGGGGTCCCACTGTGCCTCAAAAGCTAGGGAGCCTCAAAGAGGTGCTCTTTGAACAGCCCACCAGCCTGTATCCTAGCAACCGGCCCTGGCTGCTATTGTGCCAAAACAACCTTGCTCCCCCACCCCATTGAGTCAAAGTGGGTGAAATTTTGCAGTAGTCATACAGTAAGTGGTCACACGGTGACTCTGCTCCTGGTCCAGGTAGGAGAGAATGGCCTGGTGGATCAGTTTTATGACTGAACCAGTGATGCACCGCCTCTCATGTTGCCCCCGTTTTGCCCAGCGCCAAAGAATACCCATATTTCTGCTGGTATGTCTGATTGCCAGTCGACTCTTGTGGCCTGAATCTGCCGGGCAGCTCTCGATATTGAGGGGATTGGAAGGTCATCAAAGCTCACAAATAACCGCTGAGTCTTTCTGGCTGGTCACATGCCCAATTCCGTGTGACAGTGGCACCATCTGGCCGCTAGCATTCCACACCATGTCAAATAATCATTTTAGAAACAAAATGTCAGGCCCTTGAAATAATTTTACTGGAGCTGCTTTGCTAATGTACTTTGGGGAAAAATCACTATGACATAATGTGCCCTTTCCAAATGGGACAATAATGTCAGCAAGTACATATCCATGAAGATATATTAACGCTTCATCTCATGAAAAATTAGGTGATGCATTATAAAGGCTGGGTATGATGATTGATAGGTATATAAAGCACATTATATATTTATCAGCAAAGCAGATGCTGTTTTCCTAGTTTATTCAAGCACGTTTGGAGGGAGTACCTTTTTTTAAGGTTACAAGTGCTGTTTCCCAGCTAACAAAGTACAAGGCAGTGTTAGTATAGCACCATGTTGCGTATTGTTGTCCTAATTAGTAAGGCGGGGCAGAGAACCCTGCGGGGACCGGCTCTTATTGGGATTGTTTAACACCGGATCTGTTGTACCACGTCAATCAAAATTCTCAAGTATGTGGGAATTGTTTTTTTTAATTATCATCTGGCCGCATAGTTTGCTCGTACAGTTTTTTCCCCCGACTATTTGCCCGGAGAAATTCAGGCTAAATATTTTTGCTTAGTGCTGTTGCTGTAAATTGCCGTTTCTTGGATCTGTCTTTTAGTAACCACGCTACATACTGGCAACCCCTCAGTGGAAACTTTAGTGCATTTTATGGTATCCAGCCCCCGTGTGCACTTCTTCAATGGTCTTCCACCCCCAGGACTACCATCGCGTTTGCAAATGCTGCCTATTCTCATCACTGTATGCCCTGCTGTTCACACCAACAGAACTGTCCTTCTTGATGCAGTATTTGTAGTGACTATTTATTGTGTTTTATGTATATCGTGTATGCATGGACTCGCGTATATATTTTGAACTGATACATATTTATCAGACCCAAAATAGAGAATGTACTGTAGAAATATAAATTCTATGTTTTATATAAATGTGATACTTGCAGTATGAATGGGGAGGCGGGTGACTGTGACGTCTCCTGTTTTGTTTGCGTTAAATGGAAAGGCATGGTACGCAGATATGTCTGTTAGACTTTTCATATCGTGGCTGGTTCTGTGAACCTGCTCATTACCTGCTATACTCCTGCTCCAGTACTCTGCATTGTTACTTTATGTTCTCGGAGAATGCAGTTCATCTGACCAGATCACCCAGGATATGAAGCCTGTAATGTCATTTACAAGTACGGTACTTGTCCGATGCTTTGGTTACTGTGGAATATAATAAATTACGATGCAAAATGGCTTTTCCCCTCTCTCCATCTCATGCGTACCTTTTGGTGCCTCTATACAAAGGTCCGTATGATTACATATTAAAATTATTGATATGAAGTCTGAAAGCACATGAACCTTGGTGTCACTATTCAGTGCCATAAAGATAATATGTAAATGTATTTATATATGTCTAGTAAATGTACTCGTGTATATCGGCTATGTATCGTAAAGGTCTATTGAGGCGCTGCTAGCGATAGTGATACACAAAAATAGTGATAGAAGGCTGAACTACATTTGTATGTTATTGGATTTGTGATATTTACTGTGACAGATAAACCAACACGCACTACTGTTCAAGATGGAATGGCGGTGATATTGATGTTTTGATATATTTGCGATTTTGTATAAAGCGATTCCTAAGTCTGCTCTAAAAGAAACCTAATAGGTAAATCGCATTTCGTATCGGACTATGAACAGCCATCCATATGTTAAGCGATGAAAATGGCGCTGAAAACCATGTATTGCATTGTATTATATTATAGTTTGTGTTTCAGAAGGTAAGATTCCCTTTGGGTTCTCCGGAGCTACACATTAATGGTGTATGTCGCCATCTAGCGGGCTAAGGCGGCGTATTACAACCCGTGCGGGCGCACCGGGAAGTGTCCGGTGGCAGAAAAAATGTTCGGAAACGCCGGTTTAACGTGTCCTATTATATTTTGGAATTTGATGTGTTGACCGGCCCTCAGCCTTGAAGGACATAAGCAGTTTTGTAAGGGGCGGAAGGATGTGTTTTGTAGTAGTCTTTATTACATGTGGAAGTAAGATTTTAAAACTTTCAGCCTAAACTGAAACATAAGAATAATGCGTCACATATGAAAACTATGCTTCGTTACACTTCAGTACAAACAAATAAGAAATATGTAATATCAGTTGGTTCAAAACAATTCCTATACAATATAATAGGATGCAGCGGCGGACTTACCGTAAGGAAAGGGTAGGCACTCGCCTGATGCCCCCGAACAATTGGGGCCCCATGAAGACAGAATTTCCAGAAGTTACATTTAACAATATAACCTAATATGATCATTTAAATGATATCAACATGTGTATTAATTACATTTTTAGCGACGGTTTTCAGGTTAGACGAAGTTGCCACCGTCCCGGCTTTATTGGACTATTCTACTCTGAGACTTCACGATACCCAGTTTCCTTTTGAACGCCGGAGTTTACTGGTTGCTCACTGCCAAGCAAACCGGCACAAAGATACAAGACTAACATAACATCTCCCCTGTCTGATACTGTCCCGCTAGAGTGAACAGATGTGGAGAGAACACAATTAAACGATCGTATACAAAAATTCAAGACTCACCTTAGCAAAAGAGGCAACAGATAAACTTCTTAAATTTGGCTGATTGATCATCCGGCACGATACCCACCCCCCATCCCATCAGGAAATTTTACCTACAGTATTTCTGCCCCCACTGATCGGTAAGTTTTACTGTTGGCATCCCACACTTTGATTAGAATATCATTGATGTTTCATAGTTTTTAATTACCTCTCCTTTCTGTTTCTGCTCCAAAAATATCTCCAATGGTCACGTTGGGGGCCCCCTACCCATGTCAGCCTAGGGCCCCCAGAGCAGTTAGTCCGCTTCTGATTTGCTGTTAAATTTGTCAACAGGAAAAGATGTCAAGAAAATTGTGGTTTTGAGTTGGAGTACACAATGCTGTGAAAATATGTTGGTTATTCGTCAAATATATTCATATTCCTATAGCCCATCCTGATCAGGATCATAGGGGAGCCTGGAGCCTATGCCAGGCAACGTCGGCCTGGAATACACCCTGGACAGGATGCCAGTGCATCACAAGGCACACACATCGGACAAGTCCCCAATTAACTGGAATCTCTACATTTCCCTGTTCTATGTGATAATCTGGCATCCCACCCAAGGTGTTCTGTTCAGTTGTGCCCTGTGCTGCCTGGCATAGGCTCCAGGCCCCCCTGTTCTGCATAAGCAGCTAGTAGATGGATGGATGGACATTGTTGTGATTTTACTCATTTACATGGGCAGCAGCAATTTGCAGTGTAAGCAGAGCGGCTGCCATCTGCCCACCAAAAGCACGTGATTGGATGATTTCCCTGTAAAGCAGTAATTGCTTCCATTCACAGGTAATGATGCCCTTGGAAATCCCATAACGACCTGCTGGGTGTTTTGTGTTCTCACTCAGCTGAATGTCAAACCATGAGAACCTCGAAGACACGACTGATAAGCGCATTAATCCACGCCTGTCACATTTTTTCCACTCTATAAAAGCAGAGATTCCCATTAGCCCCCTCATTTCTTTCGTCCCTTTGAGGTTGTCAGCAGCAGAGGAGCATCTACAGTGGCCGGCCAGAGCAGAAGGGTAAGTTCATGTGTGAAAGGTGCAAATGGGCTTGTGAGTGGGAGTCACTAGGGAATTTCCTTCACTCTGTGTCTCCTTGGATACTACCTCTGCCTTTCTCTCCTTCTCCCACAGGGTGTTATCTCACCTGACATGAGTCCCCTCACTAGATGATGATGGAGATTAGCCTATTTATATGTTGAATAGCTTAGGCACTTACCTTATCTAGGGAATATCTTACGTTATGCTCCCCCCACCTTTCATTTAAACCTCTTTCTGGAAGATTTGGTGAATGGACTCTAGAAACCTCATGACATGTGCTCTGCCAAAATTTAGGTGGAGATATTTAGTGAAGGGATGGAAGCTCATCTCATCTTCCCACCATTTCCCCTGGTGAGGGTTGTGATGGCAATGGGTCAAACCAGATGTCTTATGTCACAGCCACAAACTATAGTCTAGCTCATTCTGGGGGATCTCTAGATGTTCCTAGGCTATGTGTGTGTATGTGTTTTGTCAATAAAATGATCAGATCTGTTTATTGTATTGATTATTCCATTACTATTTGTGCACAGATAAAGGAATAGAGTCAAAAACCACATTTCAAATGGCAGGTGTTTGGTGGTGGTGAGCTATTCGAAACTTCACAGACTGAGAGGCAGCAGAATCATTTTAGGCTGGAGGAGCAGTGAGTCGCGTTTGATCACAGCAGCAGAGTGACAGAGGGAGAATGAAACAGCAGCAAGCAGAAGGAGTCCTTTGGCTGGGAAGGAGAAATGTCAAGCAGACAGAATTACTCCTGCAAAGCACAAAGGCCTGAGCTTAGCAATATGTGCCCAGTGCTGATAAACTTCAGAAAGCACGTGGTGCAGTTCCCCTTCATGCTGTTGTGCTCTGGATTCCTGTCACTGGCTCTGCAAATAGTCTGCAAATCCCTTAATCCACATGGCAATCCTACTATTGAAATTCATATGTCTGTGTATATGTGTAAAATACATTAAGTACAATAACCCTCAATACCTTATTATCGCTATTGTCAGTGCAAAACAGAAACGGTGGATTCAAATTTAACTATATAAACGTTTACTTCTGCACCAGACCCAAAACAAGCTTTGCAAATTGCAGCACATGAGTGATGGGGTCTCATTCAAATGACAGAACAATTAAAATATTACCGGGATACTACCAGGGGATTACTAGAGACATGTTGAAAAGCAAACAATTATTTCATGATATTTTTAATTCGGCTTTTGTACAAGGATAAATACAGGTATGTTGGGTTACTTTAGTTTTGACCTGTCTGATTTGGCTCTCCTCTGAGATAAAGAATGGTTAGAGGTCTGCGACCCGACAAAGAATCGGGTTTCGGGTCGAGTGAGAGTCCATTTTTTATGTTCGGGTTTAGGTTAGTTTTTAAAGCGCGTTATTTTACAAGCCTCTTTCAGCGTACATAACTTTTCAAATGCGCTTTTATTATTATAATATTAAGCCAAATATATAACGACAACAATCATAGCAAAAAGCAGCAAGCTTAACAGGGGTTTGGCAGCGAAAGGCCTCGCTGGAGAGCCTTTATCTACCAGTTAGCGTAGTAACTTTAACTGAACCACCCATATCTACGGAGCCAACACACACTGGACAACAAAATTCCTACAAATCCACGCATTTGACGGAGCTATTAACTTTAAGCTTGCTTCGCACTCGCAAGTTGGGGAAAATTTTGTCCCGCATTCAATGATCAACGTCACTGAGAACCAATTAAAATGAGGTGGGCATTTGGTGGGTCCAATCAAATTTCAGGAGGGCGGTACCATGCCGTTATGCTCTATATCGGCCAGGGGATCAAAATTTGCTGGTGAGTTTATAGAAGATCATCAGACTATCATGGAAAACATTAGGTAACCTTCGTATCACAATCACGATAGTGTTCAACACATGTGTCAGACGGTTTCAGAGCGCTAATATCTCATGTTTGCTTGCTTAATGTACTGTTTGACGTCCACTGTCAGTATTTAATTACAGAGAAGTTTTAAATTACGTTATTGTTCATTAAAATGTCGGGTGCAGTTAAAGCGCCCTGTTTTTGGGAAATGCTCGTAAAAAAAGTTCACTGCGCTTCTCGGAAGCTCGTTTCGGTAATATCAGGCCCAGTCGGTTGGACAGGATTCACCAGTAACTGCCTATGAGGCGGAGGTTGGGGAGGATCATAAGATTTTAATAATCTGTCCCGATATATTACACCTGCTTCCTGTTCATTCATACTGGTGTGTTCACGTTCGTTTCGCACTTACTCCTTGTTCAGTGTGGTTTTATGGTCAGTCCAAAAGCAGACTTTGCACATGAATCCCGTGCAAATTTATTTTTATTGTATAAAATATCCACTTATATAACAATAAGCTTAAAACTGCATGCCATGTATGTCCCTTCAGATGATTCTACTAAGCAAAGAACAGTCAGTTAATCTCTTAAGTCATTTTGAATGCAGTGCTTGATTTTTTTTTGTCTGATAATGTGTATTAATGAGAAACGTCCAAGGTAATCCAGTTGTGCAAAATGAGCTATACGGTTTTTATGTTACCAAAACATCTTTAAAATGACTGGAGATGTTGAACTAATAAATGTGTTGAGGAGCAGCTGAATGATTTAGTTGTCTGTCTCCGAGAGATGATGCTGTGGATGAATCTGCTCCTAAACTGTACAAGCTCCCTGTTCCTAACAGAATACAGTCTAGACAACATCCATCCATCCACCATCCTTCCACAACCCCCTTAAATCACTCGTTTCTGTCTTCTGTTACTTTCCTTAATCTCCTTCAGTCTTCTGATGCAAAGCTCTCTGTTTTTGTCTGTATTTAGTACCATCTGTCCTCACTGTTCTAATGAATGTTTCAAGCCCTGCTAATGAAAAGCATATCCATGGCACTGGTCAGACAACTTGTGTTGGTTGTTGTGCTTTGTTGAATTAACACTTTATTTTTAGATCAAACAGTTCACTATTTTGTTTTATTAGCCCCAAAAAAAGCTTTGGGCATATTTTTCTAGAATTTTCCACACCCATTTTGGTAATAATAAGCAGACTTCTGTCTCCCCAGGTCCTCATCCTTTTGCAAACTGGTTATAATTGAGAACTAGATCCATTACTGACCCATTGTTTTATCCTTGGCTCTGCAAACCAGTGACCTTCTTACCTGGAAGGTCTCCTACACTGAGCAGATTAGCTTGTCTTAGAGATCATCGCCATCCTGAATGTGTTTCGAAGCCTAATCAGTGCCTTTGAAATATGTTATACACATTGCTTGCTCTGTGTCTTTCCACAACTTTATCTGAGAATTGTTTTAAAAGTGCTTTGATCTTCATCTTAGCTTTGAAAGCGCTGTACAAATGTGGGATCTTAAACTTTTGCCTGCATCTGGAATCCATTCACTGTATTATCTTAATTCTGAAGGTAATTGTAGCTCATTTTTCTAAAATGTTATGGGAGGTGGAGATACAACGTACACTTTTTGTAAAAAAAACAACTTAATTTTCTGCTTCTTCGATGTACATAATAGGGTGTGGCAAGCTATATGGGTTTATTTAAATGTTTAGGTGTTCATGGACGGCTAACCATTTATCGAAGGACAGTGTATTATGTCTGGAAAAGCCACTCTGCGTACTTGTTCCTGTGAAGATCTTTCATCCATTTTTTTAGTACAGGTTTGAGAGCATAGGAACATAGGACACATTGTACAATGCTGTGCAGGGTGAAGAGTATAGATGGTTCAGGGCTTGCAGTTCAATATACTCACAACATGTTCAATAAACTTAACATCTCACAGTTCATATTTATTCCTAAAACTGAGGTTTTGCTTATTGCGCCCTCTTGCGTTAACATTAATGAATGATTTTGTGCCACGGTGCCTTGTTACACTCCTACAGTGCATACATCATCATGTTTTGAATTGTGAAATTACACCCTTAAACAGTATCGATGTGTGGCTGCTTTAGTCAAAATATAAACGAATCTTCCTTTACTCATGATGTTATGAGCAACACAATATTAGTTTTACCACGGCTTAAACGTACACCTTCCTGAATACATTACTACAGTATGAAAATTTCCCAAACAAAAACTGGATTTTTTGCATATCCCCCTGTCAGTACTGCAGTAAATGTCCTGTGCATTCTCTACGCTAGACAAAATATTTATTTGCTAAGCGCAGAAATTATGAATATGCCACATTTATCTTTTTTGCTTATTTACATGCTGTAACATTCTGGAGAATTTTAGATTAAAAAACATAGAAACCATTGAAATTAGTGCAGAGTTTATGTGTTTTTGCTCTTGTGAAACTTTCCCCTTGTTTTCCGTCTGTGTATCACACTGTGGGGAAGGGCTAACTTTATTTACTGCCACTGTATAGTTGTACGTGGATGGTAGGACAATAAAGCCCCCCTGACATGATATGATGCACCCCTTCTTAATGGAGTGGTGGCTGTAAGGCTAGGGATCTGTCCCAGCAATTGGAAGGTTGTTGGTTCGAATCACATGAATGCCAGGAGTGATACTACTCTGTTGGGCGCTTGAGCAAGGCCCTTAACCTGCAGCTGCTTCATCCTGGGTATGACATTAATCTACATCCAGCCCTGCAAGTAGATCCTCCAACTTACAGGGAAATTTGGGGGTTGGTGGCAGGATTGGCACTCCAGCCACCAGAAAAAACTCTTGGACTAGTGTGGTGCTGAGGTATCACCCACTGCATGACTACACTCAGGTTCTCATCCCTGAGGTGGTTTGTCATGTGGTGGGTGTGGCAATGTGCTGTAATCAGCCTGCGCTCCTTACTTCCTCCTTCTTCGTGCAATTCCATTATTTGTCACCAGGGGGAGAACGGTTCCATTTTTTTCCCCATGTCTTCTGTTCAGACACATTACTTTAGTTTGCTTTTGTTTATGGTTTACTGCACATATTGGTGCCTTTTATACTGCGTAGTGGTACAGTACTGGAAAAAGGTACACTCCCTGCATCTAAATTTTCAGATTCAGAAGCAATTGAAAAATTATTCCCAGTTTACTTTTTACCCATTTTTTCATAAGACCCTTACCAAGCAGAGAATTGCGGAACTTATAAAGCGAATGATTTTTTGCTAAAGCACCTTGTTTAAGTACTTTGGATGATTTCAACAACCTCTTGGAGCTGGAACCATATTACCTTTTGGATAGAGTTGAGCTTTTTAATCACAGTACCTCTTGCAGGGAGACTTTTTGTATTGATGCCAAGAACTGTCTTGTATGCTTACATTCGACATCAGTTTCATTCCTGAATCGTGTTTTCTTTGCACATGTTTTTGACATTTCTTTAGATCAGTGTGCTTAAAGCATGCACTTCCTGAACGCTGCCTGTGGGATTCACCCGCTGAATATTTGAACGTGTCATGGCTCTCTTCCATCGGACAAAAGGTAACTCCTAAGTCTAGAACTTCTCTCTGGCCCTGCTGCTCCCATGCTATCAGGTGAAGTTTGCTGGGTCAGAGTCTCTGGGGCCAGGTTGGGCGGCGATGGCTTGTCCTAAACTGAACCCAGCAACTCAGCTTTTCCCATTATTCCAAGGAAGTTCCAGGTGCTGGGTTCCAGTGTAGTCCCAGCACGACGTCTCCTGCCAACCCACGCCATGGATTCTTTCCTGGAGACTCTTCACAGCACGGTTGCTCAGCGCCACTTGCAAACACAAACATCATGCTAAAATTTCCTTCTCATTCTCCCTGAAATGCTTTCATAACGTGGGACGGTGACATTTGTTAAATCCTACAGCTAAATCCTAGCAATATCCTGCAGTGTTGGGTGGTCATTAAAGGAGCTTTTCTTTGTTTCCAATGAGCTATTTGCACCTATTTCTGTATGTTTCTGGGTCTGATGTGTCATGCTCACCCTTGATGTTCCTTTGCTTGCGTCTCTGCAGACAGAGAGCCTCACTGTTGTAAGCCCAGGGTCGGAATCTGCACGTCACCGCTTTACAGGGACTACCACTTACTCAGAGTTTTCATTACGGGCAAATCATTTAATAATGTCTTACTGCTTCTCCATCAGCCTGAACAGGCCTCAACCAAGCCCCCCCTCCCCCCCACGGTTATTTCCACTGGCAAGTCAGTTCTTATCTTGTGGCTTGGAATAGTCTTTATTCAGCTCAAAATTTCCACATTTATTAAAGCCAGGCAACACAAGGCTGGGGCTGGCGCAGTTGTGTCTGCTTAACAGGAACCTGTGTCTATCCCCTTCTAGCTTCTCCTCCATTTGTGTGCTGGGGGTTTGAGGGCCAGAGGCTATATGTGCCCCCACCCCTCAAGTGATGATGTAGTACATTCAGACAGTGATTGAACGCCTGGAGGTATGAAGGAGTCTGCTGACCTACTAGATTGCATTGCATTTTACTGCCGGATGGGTTACGTAACCAGCTAAGTGAATAACTTCCCTGAATTCACAGATGGTTTGTGGATTCAGGCCGGGACAGAGGTCGAAGACTCCCGTTCTATTCATCTGCATCCCAACTTTATATGCTAAACAGTCTGGGCAAATCAGGAAGCTTCATAACCTTTTTAGTTTCTTTATAACTGTGGCAGAGGTTTGTCGTCAGGAAATATATAAATGAGAATGGTGGTTAAGGCCAGGATGATGTTTTTTTAAGGCCACAGGGGCAGTGTGTGGTTCAGCTACTGAGGACATTGTGCCTGTGATCAGAAGGTTGCCAGTTTAAATCTCAGGGTAGTCTGAGTGATTTCACCGTTTGGTGCCTGAGCAAGGCTCTTAATTCCCAGTTGCTTCAGGGACCATCTGACCCTGCTTTCTCTGGAAAAAAACTGTGCATTGTTTTGGATAAAAGCAGACGATGTAACTTTCTCTGTCACGGAGAGAGAATTTAAATGTTTGCTTCGTTCCCCTTTCCTTGCTGCAGAAAAACGTGGCATTATCATTCCTGTTTTTGTTGCCTTGCACTGAGCCACACATATGGAACAGTTTTCCTTCATTGCATAAGCGAAATGATAGTGAAGGGCAAAGCAGAATCCCATTTGTACTTCACTGGCTGAAGTCTCGTCAGGTGGAACAAGGAAAGTATAATCAACATGGTTGAGATAGAAATTCTGTCAGCGGACTGTCAGACTGACCTTTATGACATCCCATTGATTTACACAGTTATCTGGATTTATGCAGCGTTAAATGAGGAAGCCTGCTATTGATGTAAGATTTTATAGACTGTTATGACTATGGAATAAACTATATTACATTGTAGAAGGAAGGTTGTGTTCCAGAAGGAGCTAGAAATGAAATGTCTGAAAAACAGGTACAGTAGTATTTGGCGTATTAAGGAATATTAAACAAACAAGATTGTACACTATGTACTGTATGTGCTCAGTCAGTGTCCCAATTAATACAATTAATAGTAAGTTTTTCCTCTTTGAACATAGAACATATACAGTGCTCACAAAAAGTCTTGCGACGCTTGCTCAATTCTGTAAAAATGTTTCAAATTTATTGGTTTCATAATAAAATTCCACTGACAACCAATGTTTAACATAGTCGCACATACACTATATGGACAAAACTATTGAGACACATGGCCATTACACCTACAGGAACTTTTATGACATCCCATTCTAAATCCATAGGCATCAATATGGAGTTGGTCCCCCCTTTGCAGCTATAACAGCTGCCAATCTTCTGGGCAGGCTTTCCACTAGATTTTGGTGTGGCAGTCGAAATTTTCACCTGCAGCATGCAGCTGCTCGGCCGTGGAAGCCCATTCCATGAAGCTCCCAGTACACTGTTTGTGTGCTGGGGTTAATGCCAGAGGAAGTTTGGAACTCTGCAGTTACTGAGTCAACAGAGTGTCGGTGACTCTGGCACTATGTGCCTCAGCACTTGGCAACCCCACTGTGTTATTTTACATGGTCTGCCACTTTGTGGATGAGTTTCTGTTGTTCCTAAATGCTTCCACTTTGCAATAATATCACTTACAGTTGAACATGGGATATCTAGCAGGGAGGAAATTTCACAAACTGTCATATTGCAAAGGAGGCATATGACAGTACCAGGCTTGAATTCACTGAGCTCTTCAGGACAACCCATTCTTTCGCAAATGTTTGTGAAAAGACTGCATGGCTGGGTGTTTGATTTTTTACACCTGTGGCAATGGATCTGAATTCAGTGATTAAGTGGTTTTTGTCCATATAGTGTATATTCCGCACACACATCTTTTTATTAAGTGTCAATTTTTTGACTGACTTATTCAGTTCTGTTCTTGCCATTTTGCTATTAATTGCAATCGCAGTCATTAACGCCCAAAGGGATACTAAACACAAATGTTTGGAGTTTTATGTTATTGCAAAGGTGTTACTAATTAAAAAGTACCCAATGAGACTGCTTGTCAATGAACTTTTTAACTCATAACAGCTGTTTCAGAACAGAATTTGGGTTTCAGTGTATCTCTACTTGAAATGAATGATTTACTTAAAACTCTTGATTATTTCTTATGCAATGTATATCTTTGTAAACAAATAAATAATGATTTTTTTTCTTATGAAACCAATTTGTTTGCCGTATATTTAAAGAATTAAGCAAGTGTCTCAAGACTTTCTGTGAGCACTCTATATTGAAAATGAGCCTATATAAAGCTCATTCATTTGAATATTGCTTTGATTTGATGGGTGGAGCTCTTGTGACATGTAACTTCACTACACGTCATGTGATAGCTTGCTGTTGGTCCTCTTCCTTCAAATTTCCCAAGGAACGTGGTCTTCTCTGATGCACCGGGTCCTATTGCTTTCCCAAAATGAGCAGTTGTGTGTCTAGAGAAATGCCATGTTTTGCAGGCTTTGAGATTTGAATTCTGGGGGGCATGGGGACTTTATGAGATTACAGCACAAGCACTGCATTTTTAGGAAGATGTAGTCCTAAACCCATTTTCACATTTCCTGTTGTTTGTTACCCACTTTGACTGTATACCCTTAGGTTGCACAGTGGTTTAGTGACTTATTTCTGATTGAAATTCTGTAGTTCTGGGGGGGGCACTGTTATAGTAGCTATATCTAATCTATAGTAGATAACAGGGGTAACAATTAAAAACAGACAGCAATGGATTAAACATTAACTGTTAAAGCAGCCAATAATGTCATAGCACATTGTATACGCTGTAGGATTTTTGCCCAGCCTGGAGGTGCCTGATAAAGGCAGGAGGTCCAGTCATCGGCAGAGTCCACCCAAGCACATGACTTTGTCCATGCCTCCCTAACTCCGTGACCCTTCTGATTGCCCCACAGTCGGAGATGTTTCCTGCCTCCCCCGCTATCTCAATTAAAACAAAACAGGACCTCTCAAGAAAATATGTTGTGAGTCACCTTAAACTGTTTTTTTAATCCGTAACTCAAAGACTGATACCTTCATCTGTAATATAGTCAGCTGCGACCCCCCCCCCCACCACTACCCCAGGCCACATATGTTTGATGGCTCGGTGGAGGAAGAATGCGTGATTTATAAGGGAAAGGCCCTGGGGGAGGCTTTTGGGGGGGGGGGGCAGAGGTGAACCGGACCGGGAGAGTCCAACCCTTCCTGCGTTCCTAAGGCCCATGGTCCTGCTGTTTTGGGAACAGTCTGAGACCCTCTACTTGGCCTCCCTACTTCCAAAGGGGGGGCACTCTGCTCACCTCCCCATGGAATCCTCCCTAACAAGCATCAATGCATCAGCCTCGCAGTCCATGAGAATCTACATTTTGTATCCAATAAAATTTGGAGCGCATCTTATATTAGATGCAATATGGTACACATTATTGAAACCTCTATCTGCCCTTTATCTTCGTATTGCTAGTATAAGGCTCTAAATATTTTCAGATCAATGTCAGAGCCCCCATTTTGCTGGCAGACCCTGTAAAACTTGTGCTGATTCCTGCCAGTATTTACATTAAGTCCACATGCCAAGGATCACAGATTTTTATGAGGTTATTCTAGTGCAACAAAACCGAATAGCAGCTTTTTTTAATATGCACTTAAAACAACCGTGGTCAAACAACAGTAACAAAGTGCAACAACACATTGCAACAGTTATACAGAATAGAAAACAGTATTACAGGAGCACTGGAGTGCAGTGTAGCGTACCTGTGTAAGTGACTCAGGCCGTCTGTGGCGGGAGGTAGCTAGTGATAGCACGTAGAGTCCCGTTTACTAATTGCTCCTTAGTTGGGCTTAGCAGACATTAAGTATGTAAAACGTTAATTGTCCTTATTTACTTCACACAAATAATGACTGGGCAGAAGTATGTCGGGGAAAAATGAATAAAACAGCCCTCAGCTGTATTTGGCAAGACATGTGGGTGGTCATAATCTCAATCAGTATCACCACAAGCTCCCATCAGCTGTACCCAAGCAACCACGTTTGTAGCCGCGCAACACTCTGAAAGTAATGATGCTGCTGATTTCTTAATGACTTTCTCTGCAATGTGCATTTGGGCAGCTTGAGGTACCAGTCCTGGGTGTGAATGATACTGTAGCCCTGATCAATGCTGTGGTGGGAGTGAAGTTCATGACTATTAACTGTTACTTGTAATGACTTGTAATTGTTAATTAACTGAACACAAAATTGCAGTTAATGACATGAGTAGACTGTGGAAATATTGCATACAGGCCATTATGAAGATCCAATGAGCTTTGACATGTGAGCATGCTGGTTTGCTAAGCAGCCTCACACCCTACAGCATGGTGTGTGTGTGTGGGGAGGGGGGTGGTCAGGTATTAATTACATTCTGGGGACTGAAAATCTTTTATTTTGATGTTGTAGGGACCATTTATGGTTAAGGTTAGGGCTGGGTAGGGGTTAAGGTTGTCATTGTTGGGATTAGGGATTTTCCCATAGAAATGAATGGACAGCTTTTGGACCAATTTTTAATCCAGTCCAACGCTTCCCCATACAGGATAAGTGGACAATGGACGTTATTACTTTCTATCTTAACTAAAACGTAAGTAAACGTTATTCTGTAAAGAAATTCCCTTTGTATTTTATTGTTTTTCTAATAAACTATTTGTCCATCATTTAGTTACTGGTTGAAAAGGAATAGGTATTGGGTCTCCCTCCACAAGCTGTGCAGTTGGATTCATTAAAGATGTGATGGAAAATGTAAGTATATTTTGATATATTGGTGCAATATGAAGAGCATTACTGAAGTAATTATATTTCGTTTATAACAGATTTGTTTGGACAGGGGTCCTGCTACGAGCAAAAAACATGAAGTTATCATAACTGATGTACAGAAATTCCTCGCTATATCGCGCTTCGACTTTCGCGGCTTCACTCTATCGCAGATTTTATATGCAAGCTTATCTATATATATATCTCGGATTTTTTGCTGGTTCGCGGATTTCTGCGGACGATGGCTCTTTTTACTGGTACATGCTTCCTCAGTTGGTTTAAGTAAAATGAGTGCATTACTGTATATTATAGTAAATATAAAATTATTTTTGTTAAAATATATATTATTACACTGTTTATAACTGTATTACGTATTAAATAAAACTCCTCAATGTTATACGATACGTATATTTGTGCGTAGTATATAAACTGTGTTTACATACATAATTTCAACGAATCTTAC
>JAAGVU020000032.1:12295797-12320911 GCA_011763525.2 Mormyrus iriodes
AAAGTCAAAGTCTCCCCAGTGATCTGCAAGACTGGTGGCATAGATGGTTTAATTTCATCAGATATTTTATCCTGCTAAGGCAACTGCACCATACAGCACTACAAAGCACTATGGAGAGTGTACACATTAGGAGTGATGTTCCTGGTGAGCTGTCTCCTCCCTGCAGGACATCTACACCAGACGCTGCAGGACCAAAGTTGCCAGAATCATCAATGACTCCATTCACCCCAGCAACAGCCAGTTCAGCCTGTTAAACTCCGGCAAACGCTTCAACAGCATGATGGTCGAGACAGAGAGACTTAAGAGAAGTCTCTATCCTCAGGCCATCTGGCTTCTTAATGGACAATTAATCAAAATTAACCTCAGATCACCTTCAGAAAAAATAAATGTCTTGAGCCGTCTGCTATTATATGAGCGCTCTGCCGTTTTTGCACATTATTCATTGGCATTTCTGCATGTGTGTATATTTTACATATATAGTCAACTTTAGTATGCATCTTAAATGATCACTTCTGTACATATAGTATATATAGTCTTATTTACGTTTCATTATCCATTTTTCCACCCCTCCTATTAACCATTTAATTTATTTTTTGTTTGTTTTCATTTAACTGTTATTTGTCTCAGTCTAAGGAGTACCCAGATTAGCATTTCACAGCTGTGTAACAATGCATGTGACAAATTAATCTTGAATCTTGATGGGGTGAAATTTTCCGTCGTGTGGCGTACATCCTGGAGGGGATGTCAGTCAATAGCAGGGCACATGCATGCACACACTTGTTTTTCAACTGTGGGAGGACACGGGAGAACATACGAACTCCACACATAGGAGGTGGGATTTAAACAAATCCTGCAGGCTACCTGCCGAGCCACCGTGCCGTCCATCAGAGAATAGCATACATTTATTACAATAATATTTATTTCATGGAGTAACTATGTCAGTTGTCTTCTGCTGGGTCTAACAGCAGGTGACGGTGATTCTGTGTGCGTCTAATGCAGGATCTGTCAACTACAAACATTATTCATGGGGTTTGAATTTGGCTGGTATGTTTAAAACAATCCCCCTTTTTTAACATCATCTGGTAACCTTTTTCCTCCAAAGCTTTGTACTGTTCCATTGAAGGGGCCATTCCACCTTAGGGAGCTTCTTATATTATTATATATTCAGCACATTTGCGATATTTTTTGAATATACAGTAAATGATTTTGCTGCAAGAGCTGGTGATGCACACAGCCTGAGAATGTAGCACATGTCCTCACAGAGGGCAAAGAAGCTAATTAAGGCAAGCTGGCCGATTTGGAAAGTTCACCGTCCGTATCCACAGCTGAGCTTTGCTCATCTCTTGCCACTAATGAGCGCAGAATCCTGCCAAATCCTACAAAATGTCCAGAAAATGTTTCTGGGATGCACTGCAGCAGACACCACCGGACGGGACAGCCAGCCTCATCTCTCCCTGATGGAGAGAGCATGGTCTGCTAAAGCAAACATGAGCTAACAAGAGATTTTTCAGGAGCAGCAATGAGCAGATCTGTCATGCGTATGTAATCACAGGAACGTGTCACGCGTCTGATGGTTTTGGAATATTTCCGTTAAACAAAGATGTGGTGTTTCTTATCTGTCCGGTGAGCACTTTTTTTTGGCAAAATAACCTTTGCAAATATTTAAGGCAGGTCCTCCGACTTACAGGGGAAACTTGGGGATTGGGGACAGGATTTGCAACTCCAGGCAATGGAAAAAACCTCACACTCTTCCATTCAAACTAGTGTGGTGCTGAGGTATCACCTGAAAACAGCCAAGGTTATCGTGTAAATGTAGGAAGGAAGGAAGGAAGGAAAGAAAGAAAGAAAGAAAGAAAGATGTAGACTGTCCGGCAGGGAGCTGGGAGGGAGCAAAAATGTGAACAGTCTGCAGGTCCCTGAGGATCGGATTGGGAAACACTGCTCAAGAGCAATATCTAGCCAAGCCTGAATGGGGATTCCCTTGGGAAACCACAGCATGACAGTATTTGTGACTCCACGTCTTTGTGCCTTTTTTCTTTATTGTTCTGACTTGTTAAGGATATGGCTGTTATTAAAGAAAGTATTCCCCTAGTTATGTCTAACAGCATCATACATTTTTATCCCATATGAAATGTATCAGGACCATTGCTGACTGACGTGATCAGCAGACATCTCTTTGTCTGGCAGTTCTCAGTAGGTTCTCCTAACTTGTCCTTGGACATGCTACATATACATTGTTTTTTCTGTTGCTGCTGAGCTCCTCATGTAATCACTGATCCTAGTGCAGATACTCTGACAATGTTGAGTCTGACTGTGATTTGACATGTCTTATCATTTTGGTTAATCTTCTTGAGATTATTTTCGATGTGTGTCTATATGTGTGTATTTAACAGGATAAACATTGGTATTGCTGCAGTACCACAGTGGATAAATTGTTGACGGATGGATGGATGGATGGATGGATGGACCTTTACTACTTCATAGTATGAATATACATAAGCTGTGACCAAAACAGGCCCGCTGTGTGTCTTGCTTGTGCCAAGGGACAAGATGACTTCTAAGAACCCCCCACCCCCACACACACATTTCCCAACTGCATACAGGTAGCTGACTGTCAATAATGCACACACAATGCATGTTTCATTTCCACACAGTAAAAGAGCGTTCACTAAAAGAACAGACCAAACCATTTGCATTACAGGGAGGGAAAGTAAAATTGTTTCTGGCCACTTATGTCAAAGAAACTTAGGAAGATGTAAAATAACAAGCTTTTATGTGATTCACAAATACTGTATACATTTTGATAAATTATCCCATCTGATTATTTAAAGGTTAGAGGGCCCCTGTGACCCAGGGCCTGGGGACAACTGACCTGGTTTTAACCCCGTCGGTGGCCCTTATCCAAAATATACATAACTATAAATGGAGAATGCTGATGTCATGGCTTTTAGGCAAGTTAGATTCACTTCTGGAGTGGTGAACACCTTCTGAGAGCATTAGAGGAGATGTATCACCAGGGCCACACTAACCTTCAGGTCAGGTAGCGTTCCCTTACTGCGCCACGGTTCAAAGAGTATGTGTAAGCAAGGTGTCCATCCTGACATGTTACATTTAAACAGTCTGCCGCTTTCAGACTCCCAGGTGGTGTCATTACGGCTGTGGAAAAGTGCCCAGAAAGGTTGCAGGTTCTCCGTCTGAGACAGAAACAAGGCCTGTAAGGACAGGTTTATTGGGGGTGGGCCGCCCTCTTTGCGGTTTATGAGGATGGGGTCGATGCGATGCGGTGCGGAAACATGGAAAAAGCTGTTTTGGCCAGAAGGAGAAATAAAATGATATTGTACATCTGGGAACCAACATGAACTGTCTGGGTCTGAGTGGAGTTTATTAGGAATAACGAAGAATAGAGGGAATTCATTTAAACCTTTAGTCACAAAAACGGTGCAATGAATCAATATTAATGACCCAAATCACCTGACTTTCCCTCCTGAAAGCAACACTCTCCGACCCACCTACATAACATATTAAACTGCCTGGAAAATAATTATGTGCGAGGTTGTGGAAAATATATTTGACACATGGAACTTAACATTATTAGCTGAAAATCTTTAAGAGGCGTTTGCAGACAAAATATGAAGCTCCTGTGAATGTACAATAAGTGTAATGTAGATCAGTTCATTAATGTGGCCCCGTATGCATACAGTGATTTGTGATGAAATACAGTCAACAGCTTCCATTGCCTGTGTGCCACTGGACCCTTTGGTAGTTGGGAAACATCCAAAATGAGTGTTCTCAGTCTAGGTGTCTAAGAAGATAATGTGTCTGCTGTTATCAGCTGATTCCTGTTGCGTTTAACCCTCTGTCATGGGGAAATCCCAGCCCCACTACTCAAGACTCTTCAAAAAGAGCCATTTAAATTATTCTTCACTGATTGATGAAGTGTAACACCGGTGTAGATTACCCTGGAACAACGCGGGGTGAAGTGAGACCAGAACATTTTCTCCAGCTTTCACTCTGACCACACTGTTGCCAGATTTGGGTCAGAGATCCAAAATGAGCATATGCCCTAAGAAAGCACAGGAGATACTTTCTGAAGGGGCATTTTATTTCTCCTGGTTCCTTCGAACAGGATATTAAAAGTCACTTCAGTGGCTACAAAGGTCTGGCAATGGAGGGATCAGGTCAGCCAAGCACAGGACGGTCATGGATTTTGATTCTTGGTACATTCCTCAGACATCAAATTCTGTACAGTGTCAATGTATTGCTGCTTTTAGAGAAAACTATTTTGCATTTTTAGAAGGACATTCTTCTCCTGCGTGACACAAGGGCATTGTAACAAAATAAGTACAGTCGTGGAGTTAATATACACTCCTGGGCAAAAAAAATGAACCAAACCCTAACTGCCCAGCATTGAGCTTCAGCCAAGAACTATATATTTTTCACCTCTCCTCGTAGTGCATCTGTGACACACACAGACCCCCCAGGCTCACAGGCGATGCTATAGCATTACAATAGAGACATGATCACACCTCACTGTACAAATAACTGTCAATCAGAATAAAAAACAAAGCTCTGACATCTGCTTAGTTTATTAATAATCTACACAATGGTCATGTAGGGGTGTTGGAAAGGCACTCATGTCGGCGTGATCAGTAGGAGATCTAGGTGATTGTTTTTTTTTGTATTATTTCCATGCCTATGCAGCTGGTCCTGCGGTAACTGTTGCATGCCGCCAATGCCCGATAAGGCGTTTTTTTTGGTTCCTGTTTTTTCAACCGGCGCTGCCAGGAAACCACTCATTCACAGGAAATGGAACTGATTGCACCCCCTTTGTTACCCATGGCGTGAACAGGAAAGGTCACCCCTGTATGGTGTAGAATCGGGCCGTAATGGTTTCTCAATCTGTACGAGGACAGTGTCCTCTGTAACTCCACTCCTGTAAAGTATGAATCATCGCTGATTTCCCCAAAGAATAAGCCGCCAGTATGAGTATGACTGCATGAGTGATTAATCCGACGCCATTGTTCAAGCCAAACATGATGCGTTGATCGTACAGATGTTGTTTATTTGGTCACCAGGGACATTTGCTCAAGGTGACGTATGTAGCTAATAGCTATAATGTAGCGTTTATACACCAGATTTAGTGAAGTAATACATGTGAAAATCTTGTTTAACAGCAGCTCTTCTCTTTGGATCAAAACCAGAGATTATTTCAGAACTGTACTCGCACATATCCTTTGTCCTGACTATTCATTCTGTTGGTGGTTGAGCTCATGTTGAGGCTATCTGTATTTTTCCGCCCGGTTGAGTCTGCTGTTTAAAAATATCAGCCCTAATATCACCAGCATGGTGGTGCAATTAAGCCTGCAAAAGATGTAGGCGAGAGACTTGGATAGATGTGGTTAGATGTTTCCTGTCCTTGATCTTTTTCTATGCAGCATTTTTTTTCTCTCCCTGACACAATGTCCTCAGTATCCAGTGTCCCAAATAGTAGATTATCTTTACCTGCTTTTCCAGAAATAATCAATCATTAATCTCATTTAATCTGAGAACTCTTGCCACCAGCACAAAAATCAGCATCAATCAGAAATGTTGATTTGTAAGTTAGTGATGCACTATTGTGTTTGCGTGTTGTCTTCAGAAAATAGAAAAATGTCACCAGATGGGACTATGTGGAATGGTTACTGCATCCAAATTCGGGGCTGGGAGTGAGGTGGGATGGCTTTTCATGTATTTCCTATGGGTCCTCCAGTGTTTATGCAAGTCAGCATGAGACAGGTTGGTGTAAACAGCCTGAAACAATGGAAGTGAAACATACATGAGTTACAAGTGTTGATAGGCAACAAGATGGTTTTCAGAAGTGATCTTGCAGATCCGGCCACCATGTGATGTGCCAAATGTATAGACCGCCTGGAGGTCACGGTGGTTCCACTTATATTATACAATATTATACAGGACATTTTCATGCTTTAAGCTGCTTCCAGTCACTGGCTGGTTTATCCCAAGTAGTATGGAAGCCAAGAATCTTGGTGTAGCAGAGCTCATTTGTCCTTCACTTGGTTTATATAAAAGAGACTCATGGAGTGCTCTCCTTTCAACTGGGAGGGTAGCAGTTACTTCAAGGTGACTGATGAGCAATAGCAACGTCTTTCTGGGAAAAGCCCTGAATCTGTATGCTGTAAGCTACTAATTACAAATGAATGTCTTCTTCAGTCAGAACCTCTGCTAACTCTCCTATTCACGTAATCGTTGAGAACTTATGAATGGGGCGGAAACTGGCTTTTTGCAAAGACATATTGAGAATCCATGTACATGTAATCTGTCATTGTGAACATTGTGGGTTTTAAACTTTTTTTTTCCCAACATTTCCGGCTCCAAACACAAACCTAAGTTACTATATCAGGCCGTGAGTTGCCACTGTGCCACATGTGAAGCCCACCAGGAGATGGACCTCCTGGCACACTGTTATTAAGGACTTTGTAGATTTCCTTAACTGCCTGTGGTTTCCAGTAGTGACGTACAACTGATGCAGATCAGCATTTGTGTGATGTTTATGAAGGCCAGGTCTACTTGTCTAGGTGGTTTTAGCCTTCATGAAGTGACCTTGGCAAAGTCAGCCTTTCTGTTTGTGTTTGAGATGACGTCCACGTTTGATCCTAGCTAACTGAAGTTACTGACGTTTTTTGATGTGGGTCGGTTCTTCCTGCAGCTGCTCAACCTTACGGCCCAACAGGTGTTTCCCTTCCGTTCGGACCTGTTAGACCCAATTGACTTTGGGCATGATGAAAGCTGGGTGAGAGTAAAATATTTCTGCTTTAAGGCAGGGGTAGCCAATCTTATCCAGTGGGTAGGCCTATATGTAAGCCGAAAGACGCAAAATTAGATTACTGTATATTTGTTACAAATGCCTTTTGCAAAAATAAACAAACAAACAAACTGTACATTGATCTGCCAACATGAGAAATGCAAAATTACAGGTACTCCAGAAAGCACTTTATGTATATGTGGCAGGGGCAATTCTATGAATTTATCCCAAGCAGAGCTCAGTACCCAGTTGGGTTTTCTGAAGAAATATGGAACGTGGTCTTAAACTTCCTAAGCCTTGAACACATTATTATGATTTGCTCTGTCTGTTTATTATACTCTATTAAGAAACCAGGTTCAAGTTTATAATCACGCCATGCTCTTTTCAACTGGGACAGAGCAGTAGTGAAGAGCGTAGCATCAGCCCACAGCTGCAGGGATCGAGGTGCTGCAAACTGCTTTTGTGTAGGCTCTGCGTCAGCTCTGTTTGGTTCATCGACGCTCCACAAGCCCGTTATCTGGATGCCCCAAGCACTGCTGCTTCGGAAAGGCTCCTCCTTTGTGAAAATATGGCACAGCATGCGAGCGTATGTGGTGCGCGTGCCTCGTGACGAGTTGGCACCCTCATCCCGGGGCACGGTGCCGCCGTATTCCTCCTGGGACGGGCTCCAGCTTCTCGGGACGCCTGCCTGGGCGGCTGCTTGGGGGAATGCACCGATGGATGTTTTCATTTAAGTCCAATGATTTAAGTTCCCCGCTGACAAAAAATATGAAGGCGAGATGAATCAGTGGTTTAAATAAACAAACAGTTAGAATCCATTTCAGATTTTCAGTCATATGATATGTAATTCTATCCTCTTAAATTGCCTGATCAATTTCAGATATAATACATTAAAAGAGTCATTTAAATCAGTGGTGTATATAAAGCTTGTTTTCTTGGAAACATCCATCTAGATACAGTGAGTGTTCCTTAGGGCAGGATTGTTTAATTCCAAACGGTACGGCTTCAAATCCATTAGGTCTTTCTCCCAGTTGGCTGCATTCACTCGCGGAGTGTGTGACTGGCATTTCACCTTTTGCCCTGGGTTCACCAGGGCCAATGGGATCTCACATCCACAACAGGCTGTTTGGACTATGTTTGGTCCGTACCCCCAATTTGGGTTCCACCATGCACCATGGACTTTATTGGAGCTCTGTTGTACATCTCTGCTTTTCCTTTTTTTCCAGTATAACTTTACTTTTCCTTATTTATTACATATTTATTATACTGTTACTTTTATGTCTTACTGCTTTTACTGTTTTTATTATAGTGGAATTTCACTGCAGGATATAGCAGGACTGTTTAGCTTGCGTGTGACAAATAAAACCCTTGAATCCTTATGCATTGACAAGACCTCCTTTGCCTACTGGGGAGAGTGATGGAAGTGGTGTTATAGCTGGGCAACTAGGAATGGGGGAGGGGTATTCTCTGTTCCTACTTCCTGAAGCATGGGGGCGGGGCAGTGTGTTAACATTGGCACTGTGATGAATAATTCACAGCTCCCTGTGGTTACAAAAAACGACGGGCTGTAATTCATGGCTGTGGACAACTATCCTCTCTTTCTTCTAAGGGGCCTTCATCCTGAGAGCTCAGGCTGCTCCAATATTGCTCCGTTTTCAATAAATGCCTTTCTAGTTAGGGGAGGAGTCATATGGCACCAATCCCAGGTAGAATGTGATGAAGAGCCGGTAACACCCTGGATAGGATTGCAGTCAATCATAAGCCAAGACAGCAATGCATACATATACTTACTAACCTGACTTTACAATTAAAAAAATTTCAGAGGTAAATTTGCCTCTCTAGACACTGGAAGACACTGTAACGTCATTATGATGCCATATTTGATTAATTAAAATAAATCTAATGTACCAACGTATCAGAAGGATTCATGTCAACTGTTTCCCTCCACAGTGTAATGGACTGAGTTGAAGAGATTTAATTACATATATTCTGGCACCAGGCTGCTTACACTTTGGGTGGGATTGCAGATTAATGAAAGCAGGGACTGTAATATATTACTCCTATTTACTGACCAGATCATGTTACTTAAAATTCTAAACTATGTATTAAATATACGTAAGTTTTACATCCAGGCGTACAAGAAATGTCCTGTTATCCCCCCCCCCATAAAGATCAACACCAGCTGAAGATGAGACTAGTGGTGGGGGGCATGACCATACTTTGCTAATTTAAATGAAAGATTCTGTTTATTTTACGCCATAGGAAATTTCAGTCATTTGGGCAAGTTAATTTTACTGAGTTAATTAACTTTTAGAAATATTCCTCAAAAACAAAGCAATATATATCTTAAAGTGAAATTTGGAATTTTAAAGAATTTTTTAGACCAAAAATATCTGACATCGTGTGGCTCTCCTTTTTACACGAGCAAGTATATATTCATTAGAATTACATGAAATTTGCACAGCAAAACGTTAACATAAAGGGGCGACAGAACGTAAGGTACGTGTGAATCATAGATTCCAATCCTTCACTTGTAAGGCCACAGGTATAAGGTTTAACATAATTTATATGTAATGAATGACGTATTCAGACAGACTGGCCTCAGCTGCATAGCATGTACTACATATGTTTCCAACATAGCTGGAGGACTGAGCGGCTTTTTAAATGCTGGTGCTCAGATGAGAACTCAGGACTGATGCTCAAATGACATCCCTGCAGCTTGGCTCTGTGATTTCATTTTCTGTGCCAGGACTTTGCTCTGCTGCATGAAAACTGATCAGCAGACGGGGGACGCTGGT
Organism: Mormyrus iriodes; assembly: GCA_011763525.2. Classification (NCBI taxonomy): domain Eukaryota; kingdom Metazoa; phylum Chordata; class Actinopteri; order Osteoglossiformes; family Mormyridae; genus Mormyrus; species Mormyrus iriodes. The sequence continues at coordinate 12,305,398 of JAAGVU020000032.1, forward strand.
CATTTTATTGCATCCATTGAGGAGGTGACTTTTGTGGAGGAATTTATGACGCGTGGAGACTGCGTGTGACGTAGATCCGATCCTCCTTTCTACCTCCCACGTGGTCAGGATTGCGTCTGGGGTACTTATTTAATTACTCAAAATATTAAAGAAAAATTAAATATCAGAAGGATTCAAGTAAACTGCTTTGTCACTCGCTGTGTAAATGACTGACTTGCTGAGATTTAACTAGCTTATGCTTACCACTCTGCCAAGATTTACTTACGCAGGAATCAATTCCGTTACGGCACAGATGTTTTGTTTTTCCCATGTTACCGTAAAACACTGTTATAAAAAGTTAAATAGCTATTAACCGCTAACTTATTATCCAGCAGTTTCAATGGTAGAGACGCTTGCTAGGCAAATGTATTGCATTAACGGTAATTCAGGGGTAATTCAGAATGCCAAAGGGACGAAAATTGTACTGATGTTACATGAGTGTTAGGAAAGTCCTTAAATGATTTTTGTTCTTCACAGACCAATCTGTAGGTAATGTGCTGTGAAAGGACACTGGTGACCTCATGAGTGAATAAAATGAGGCAAGAAACATGAACACTGATTTGACTAAAATAGGTTGAAGTCACTGCCTGACTGTGACACAACATAAAGCACACTGGAACATGTAGCCTTCAGCTGGGTTTGTGGCTGTTCTTAATTTTTCCAGAAAAAGAAGCTTAGCTGGCCTCAGCTACCAGAACTTCTGTGCTGGATCGGGGAAGACCAGCCCATCACAGGTGATCTATCAAAATCACAGGTCCCAGGACCCAGTTTAATCTCTTTAATGAACAATTGTCACACCCACACAAAGTTCCAGTAATGGGGTTTTGAGCTCGTACGTACAGACTTGACCATGGGTGTGGCTTTCTATAAGCAATAAGCAACAGAAACATGAATTAACTAAAGTAATTTGAGCACTTATACGAGGAAGCTATACTATACTGAAACGATAATACCACAAAGGGTGGCTCTCCGACCTTACAATATATCATGACATACGACAAACAGATGGCTGCCATTTTACAAACTGCAACGTAACACCTGCCCATTAGGCATCTGCATCGTAATAAACTGGCCCTGTAGTTAGCCTAACTGCTAACCACTTCACATGCCAATAAACCAGTAAGGAATAATATGCTGTATTAAACGATACAGTGCTATGGAGGGTTTAGATAATTCGATTAGAAACCGACAAGCATGAGTATATATGTGCGCATCTCGTTGGCAATACACACGTGAGCAGAAGGCATAATTATTATTAGCGGTGCCGAATGATTAAAGTGTCCTAACTTTACTAACATTGTACTAACATTACTTAATAACTTCACTAATCACCTACATATCGACCGTTATCATCCTGATTGTTAAATAAGCGAAATATGGGCATGGGCTCATAAGCAGTAACACGAGGAAGCACAATTACTAAACTTAACTTAAAATACCCATCTCGAGATGATTAAACCATACAGAAACTAAAGATAACTGAAGCTAAACTAAAGGAACTGCTTACATTGCGCGCACACCAAAGGGAAGGGACACATTACACGCGAGCAAATCTCGTGAGCGCAGGCGCCAGGTACAAGGCATCAGGTACATATGCTGCTCAGTATTGAGGACGGATTATACCATTGCATAAAGGAAAAAAGGGGGTGGCCTTTTGAACAATTCCTCTTTCGGAAGTACTTGGATTACCAAGTACTTGTATTACTTTCCAACAGAGTTTTTATACTGTTAGTATTCTTAGTCCGAGTTCTATTGAACCAGTATAAGAATGTATTTACTGATGAGACTTCTAAGCACTTACGTAAGTCGCGCTGGCTAAGGGCGTCTGCCAAATGCTGTAAATGTAAATGTATTGCGGTCTCCTAAAAACATTTACGCCCTTCAGAGACTTTAGTGTCTTAATAGGATTTATCAACTCCATTAAGTTTCTGTCATTTCTCAGAATGGTGGGGAAAACTTTTGGTAATACTGTTACACTAGTCACGTGTCGCCAGTATGGCTTGATACATTGCAGAATCCAAAACTCTCTTGGATTACTTGTTGTCTTATGAGATGTTTATGACTTTATGCTCAGACAGCTGGGTGAAATTTGTGCCACTGACTGAAAAGCGGGAATGAGGAGAGGTTAGCGGGAATGACTTGTTTGACCATGAAGGACCAGGGATACCCGAAAGTCTTAATTATGCTGGTTAATCATGTCTGATGTTTTCTAAACTACGTTGACACTGCAAATGACTAAATCAATAATAATTATTATTATTTTTAATATCAGGCTCTAGTTGTGATATCAAATATGCTTTTGAAGTGAAACTTTCCAGGGTGGCATGGTGGTGCAATGGTTAGCACTGGGACTAAGGTTCTAGGGATTGAGTCTCCGCCATGGCCCCATGTGTGTGGAGTTTGCATGTTCTCCCTGTGTTGTCATGGGGTTTCCTCTGGCTGCTGTAGTGTGAGTGCGTGAATGGTGTGTGAGTGCACCCTGTGATGGGTTATTGCTCCATCCTGGTTTGTTCCCTGCCTTATACCCACATACTCTGGGATAGGCCCTGGACCCCCCCCCAAAGGAAAAGTGGTTACAGAAAATGGACAGATGAATGGATGGACTTCGTAACACCATATATGGTAGCATATAGTGAGTCCCCGCCCATGTCGTAGAGCAGGGTTGGTCAGCAGCCATATCCAGAAAGGGATGTTGTATAGGTAGGTTTTCATTGCAACTCCCTGATTTAGATTACTAATTAGAGGACTAGAGTCCTCACACTTGGGTTTGAACAGCTGACCTAAAGGTTATCCCGAAAACCTGCATACACACTGGCCTTTTGCAGATATGTTTGGCTACCCCTGGTGTAGAGATCTGTCTCAGGTTCACCTGGATTTATCCTTCCATTGGAAAAGCTTGCATTACTCATGTATGTTGATTCTGTAAATTGTCTGCTTTTATGACTGTTCTTTTATTATTCTGCTGTGTACAGTGTCCTTGAGTGTTCTGAAAGGCGCTTTCAAATAAAATGTATTATTATTATTATTAGTATTAGTATTATTATTATTATTATTATTATTAGTAGTAGTAGTAGTAGTAGTATGGGCAACAGGATGAGCCACGATCCGGCCAGCCAGCAACAATAATACCTTGGCGTCGATGTCCTGAATGATCTTGAATTGAGTTTTAGTGTCAGTTACTATGTTATTGTCATGGTGATGCAGTGGTGCGTTGGTTACCACTGTTACTTTGCACCTCTGGGCCCGGGGTTCAAGTCTCAATGTGTATGGAGTTTGCATGTTCTCCCCATGTCATCATAGGGTTCCCTTTAGGTTCTCTGTTTTCCCCTCACAGTCCAAAAACATGCTGAGGTTATTTGCAATTGCCAAATTGCTAGTGTGTGAATGGAGAATATGTGTAAGTGGTGTACGTGCCCTACAATGGGTTGGTGCCCCATCCTAGGTTATTCCCTGCCTTGAGCCTGTAGCGTCCAGCGTAGCTCCGGACCCTGTGACCTGGCAAAGGACAAGCAGGTATAGAATTGTAACATAACTGGATTAGTCTGGGTTGGGGGACCAATATGATATGCTGATATGCTAACATGGAGCCCAAAATCTCTAACTGTGCCCCTGCCTGTACTTATAGCTTTTAATACAGGCTGTAGCCGTGCCACTGCAGGGCCAAGGGTGTCTTCTAGGGTGGGGCTAGGTCAGTGTCATTAATCTCTGAGCACTTGCAACACAGCCATGACCAAATTCTTGTCATAGGGCTCTTGATAGAAAGTGGCTGCTAACTACTAAGTTAAGCCATATGTGTTTTATGTCAGACAATGGCCTACTTGAACAGGGAATGTAATGCCGTGCCCAAATCGGAGTCGCTACCATGCCAGTGGCCCTGGCAGCCACAGCGGAGGTCTGGACTCGTCTGGGAGGACTGACGTCATGATGGAAAAGCCGGAAAAATCCCTGCTTCGCCAGATGCTATGAGCGCCTTGGAATGTAGCTCTTGAAGTGTCCTGTGGTAGATGGAGGGGTGTTGGAACCCGCATTTTTTCCTGTTTTAATAGAAATCCTGACCTAATTGTCTAACACAAAGTTTGATGTGTGAAAAAAACATACAAACTGTGTTTCCCTGAGCCTCATGGAATCTTGCTGAGTCTTTACTTTGCTCATTGGGAAAATGGAGTAATTTCACCACTGTTGCCATGGTTACTTGACAACTTCCCCACTGTCATGAGTTCCCTCCTATCCACAAACTCTGATACTCTGAAGCCTCTTATACTGTGGCATGTTCATTCTGCCTAAAACATTAAAAACTAAACACATAAGTTTATGAGACCAATGTAGCAAATTTACTGCAGTGTCGCAAATGATGAGTGGAATTGACGGAAATATGTTGAAGAATATTTAATAATGCTTAGACTCTAGTGCTGCATTGGCTTGGTGCTAGGGTGTCCTACATGTGATGCACTGTGCTTCCTAGTAGGATCTAGGTTGACTGCACCTCTGTGCTGAATATGTGGTCGTAGAAGACCATCCATCCATCCATCCATTTTCTGCTGCTCATCTGTGTCTGTGGCACGGGGGCAGCAGTCTAAGCAGAGATGCCCAGACCTCCTTCTCCCCAGCGCCCTCCTTCAGCTCCTCCGGGGGGATATCACGGCATCCCCAGACCAGTCAAGAGATGTAAGTTCTCCAGTGTGTCCTGGGTCTGCCCTAGGGTCTCTTCCCAGTTGGACATGCCTGAAACACCTTGCCAGGGAGGTGTCCAGGAGGCAACCTTGATGGATGCCCAAACCACCTCAGCTGATTCCTTTCAATGCCAAGGAACAGTGGCTCTACTTTGAGCCCCTCCTGAAAGGGTGAGCCCAGACACTCTGCAAAGGAAGTCCATTTCTGCTGGTTGTATTCGCAATCTCATTCTTTCAGTTATTACCCAAAGCTCATGACCATAGGTGAGGGTAGGAACATAAAATGACCGGTCAATCAATAACTTCGCCTTCCAGCTCAGTTCTCTCTATGTCTTCCACAACAGAATGGTACAGCGTCCACACAACTGTTGATGGTGCACTGATCAGCCTGTCAATCTCCTGTTACACTCTTCCTTCGCTTGTGAACAAGACCTTGAAATTTACAGAGGATTAAGGGATGGATAATGAATGGATAGATATCTGATTTAATAAAAATGTCATTTTCGTCTCTATAAGATTTATGACAAGATGCTACAAGGTGTCACAAAGCTTGCAGTTGAGCTTGAAGAAGCTATTGGATAGATGTCTGTTTAACAGAATTTAAAAAATATAAATGTTTCCATGTGGAATGTGGGATTTTTTTAATGGCTATTGTTTGTCTTTCCTTTGAGACGTGAACTCTTGCAGATGGCATGCCTCTCTGTTTTTCCAAAGGAAGTGTTGAAAATCTGCTGCTCAGCCTCTGGAGGAACATCATAACATCATGTCCTCCTCTGGGAAAGTGTCACATGTTCAGATTTGGGTCGCCGTACTTTGCAAATGACATTCAACAAGCCATTGCCAGTTTGTATTTTGAGCCCTTAACCCCATTTTCTCCAAAATTCATCATGGAAACTGAGTGCAGTTTAGTGGAAATGGGCCCATGGTTCCCCTGATGGATTCTGGTGGAAATGGATGGGTGGGGAAGCTGCTGTCAGCCATTGGTCTTGCTCATTTCCTGCTCCTCAGTCCTGTGAAGGTGAACACTGATCATGCATTCTGATCTCCAGCCAATGGGTCCATCTCTCAGAACTGCCAGCTCTTGTTTCATGCCCCAGGAAGTATTTTAGACGCAAAGATCCATTATCAGTGTCACCCTGATTAATAACCATTCATTCATTAAATTATGCATTCTTTAGTTCAGTTTTTGCCATTACAGAAGCTCAGATTGCAAAAAAATAATGTTTTATGCCCCAGGCTCCAAGGTTTGATTTGGCCTTTGTTCATGCACTGGGATGATTTTCAGAGGCTGCTCTGTCATAAGTTTCCACTTGCTGACTAAGTGTTAAAAAAATCCAGCAGTTGTGATGTGTCTGTTATGGGCTTTAATAATGGCCATTGTTCTTCTTTTAGGACATGTTTTTGTACAAGAGGATGATTCACCCGAAGCATCTGTTTACTCAATTTTTATGACTTTCCCATATGAATACACAAAGACTTTTGATGGCACATATCTAACTCAAAATCATTGATGGGATCCCTGGCAGAATTTACCTAAGCTGATTAATGGAGGTTCATTCACATTAGATGCTAAGCTATACATGATATGTGGCTCCATTCATATTCCTTATCCTGCAGAGGGTGGTGGGCTGGATCCTATCCCAGGCAGCACTGGGCACAAGGCTGGGGTACACCCTGGACTGGATGCAGGTCCATCACAGGGCACATATTTGCAGAGTTTAGCTGAAGGAGATGCTTAACCACATGTCTTTGGGATTCTAGGAAACACACGGAGAGCATGCTAACTCCACACAAGCATAGCAGGACCAGGCCTCGAACCCACAACCTTGGTGATGTGGTGTGTGGTTTTTACATTGGCCAGAATTTTAATGTTTATGTCAACTTTTATAGTATGTATTGATAAGGGGATTTCATTCAGGATAATGAAGTGAAAGCATTAAGCCTCCAGAGAAGCACATTAGTGGGAAATCTTTATATATTACACACCTGGTCAGTACCTGTGACCGCCAGAGGGGGCGCAGTGAATGGTGTAAATTTAGCTTTGCGTATTGCAAGTCTTTTGTGTCAGCTAGGCTGTTGCCATTCTTCAGATTTAATTTTCTTTTCGCTTTCTTTCTTACTGTTTGTTAAAGAAAGTAAAAAAAAAACCTTTCCCCCTCTTAACTTTTCCTGCGTCATGAAATATATACCTACTACCCCTTTGTTATGCGGTGAGAAAACATACACTGCGGCTTGTCAGTGGGTGTGGGTCTTTGGGTTTGTTGAGCATTAACTGGCGCGTGTTAATATTATTGGAAAACCGCATCGAGTAAGCTTGTACTCCTCCAACTAGCTTACGATAAATTCAGCTATAAAAATCCATGAACATGGCATTCTGTCAATGAAATTCATGCATATATGGGACCAGATGTGGGCACTGCATTGGAGCTCGCCCAGTCAACCTGGAGGGTCGGTACCATTTCCAGACCCCATGTGAGTGAAATCATGGTGGGGATAAATTCACAGCATCTGGCTGCTGGTTAGACTTTGTGTTTGGCTGATACTCTCCTTGCACCAAGAAGCTCTGCTTGAAAGCTTTGGTATCCTGTCTTCCTCAAGTCAAAGCAAAAGAAAACCCACCGAAGGTGGCTGGGCTCCTTGCTTGGCTTTCATCTTTGGTTTGCACTCCTTGTTCCAACTGTTGACATCACGTGGAAAGCTCACCTCCGTCCCAGCGCTCAGTGATTGGGCGTGCCTGTTGTCTTGCATTAAGAATCATTTGTTCAGATTTGTTGTATTCCTTCGGTTAGTTAAAGAAAACCCAGCTATGTGTAATTAAATCCGCATGCCTGCCTCAAAGCAAAAGGGTGTTTTATTGTTAAATGAATGCTATTCCTCAAACTTTGTATGACAAACCTCCTAACATACCAATTAAAAACCAGTTTAGCTCTACAAATGAAATCGAGGAGCTAGTTAGTTGCCAAATTGTTTTAGACTGTAATGTCATTGTATGTTTTGGCTTCAAATAATTCAAGAGTTATCAATCCAAGATCTTGCTAGCGGCATAATGAAGAATTAGACATTTAAGAAATATCAACAAGCCTAAACACAACCAGATTACTTTCCTTATTACTTTTTATGTTTTTTATTCCCTCTCCCTAAAAGACATTCCCTGCCATCTAATGCTGTTCTGATGATGACCCTGGAGAGATTTGTAAATGAAGTTTGCCAACTTCCTGTTTGTTTGGACCTTTTAGACAATAAAAATGCATTTTTAATTATGTGTACCTGTTATTTACTGTATTTTTTGTTAACATTTAAACATGGATTTGTCACTGTTTATAGTTAATTGTAATTGCTACTAACCACTTAACTGTACACTTTACAATAAAAACTCACCTGTCGCTATAGACTTTATACTTCTCAGGCTATTTTCTTGACTGGCTAGTTTCTTTTTAGAGAGATATGGCATTTGCTGTAAAAAAATACATGATTGGCTGGTTAATGAAGGGTGGAGGGACGTGTCCCAGAGTACTGGTGAGGAAAGCTGCATTCCGGAATGTCTGGGGGAGTCAGGGAGGTGGGACAGTGGGATCTCCAGGACCCCACCTCAGGAAACGGCTTGGTGTTATTCCCAATCCTTAGGGCACTATGTTTATTTTATAAACAAGGTTTACCAAGCAACAAAAAGTAGTAACAGCCGGTGGGGGCAGGTTTACTGCTTTTGGGGGAGGTTGGGGGCATTTTATAGTGTGTTCTCCATGAAATGTGTTTTTTCTTACTTGACGTGAAGCTTGATCCAATATGTTCTGTAGTTGTGGATTCTGAATGTACTGCTTGTATAGAGAAGCGACTTACTTTTATTTTTCATGGGCAAACACTCTTATATACTTTAAACCTCCAGATTTTTTATATGACCTTTTTGGACATTAAATTAGCTTTGAAGTCCACCGAAGCCACAAATTATCATGAATGTTTACTGCTGACCGAGAGTCCCTTTCTGTGAAGTGTCACTGATTTTATTTCCCAGACATTATTAAGGTTTTATAGGTTACATGTACAGTACACCAGAATCTTTTTGTTTCAAGCATTTAAGTGAAACATAAACTCTCTGCTACTTCATTATCATCATGTCCAAACAATTTTGCACAGTCACTGTATCACAATGTAACCGAAAGCTCTGTGGTCTCTGATGGGGGTAGCTATTGAACAGAGGTAGAAAGTTCAGGCCCGGATAGTAGAAAATCCAGACCAAGATTTTGTTTCAACCAACCAGTTGGGTCTCTGTGACTCTTTATATTCAACTGGTTGGCTCAAACAAAATCTCTGGATTTTTACTTTCTGGAATTAACCACCCCTGCCTCTGGATGGGTCGCTCCAAGCCTGGCGGAAGCTGCTGAGTCATGGTCGTTCTTGGCCTGTTTGCTGCCTCTTCATACTGCTGGCCCACTGCCTATGTCTCCAAGGCACAGTGAGAGCAGGGAACATTTTCAAAGGTACATCTCCCCTTTAAAAAACCCTTGCTCAGTATTTAGTGGGCCTTTATACATTTCAAAGGCGTGAATATTTCCATAGATTAGGTGTCAGCATCATTCAAGACTTTCCACAATATGTGAGGTTGTTTTTATTTACTGGCATAAATATTTGCTGATGTTAAAATAGACGACAGCTGGGTATCGAAAAGATGCCCGAAACATCCACACATTACTAGGTGATTTCCAGCTGTGATAGCTTTGACCGGTTCTCTGATATCTGCAACCTACACCACAGCCCTACAGTTCTTTCCCTACAGTTTCCTCTATCTTTTGGTAAAGACCCCCCCCCCCCCTTTAGAAACTCGCTCTGGCTTACATTGGTGCTGTAAGGCACTGTGTTTGACCCCTTAAATTAAAAAAATCCAACAACTTGTTAAAAGCTAAAAAAGTGATACTCTTGAGATTGTGGATTTATTTAACAATGTGATTTACAGCAAGACTCTTCTGAAACGCAATGGCTCTGTTCAAGTAACCATTCTCGGCAGTCTAATGCAGCTTATTTAATGGGGGGCAGTGTGTGACTCAGAGAGTTAGGCCACTGTGTCTGTGATCAGTATGTCACTGGTTTAAATCCCAGTCTTGGCATAGTGATTTCACCATTGGGCCCCTAAGCAAGGCCTTTAAACACCAATTGCTCCAGGGATCATATGCCCTGGCCCCCTCTGAAAAATAAATGTGCATAACTTTGGATAAAAGCATCTGCTGAATAAGTAAAATTTAAAAAACAAATGTATATAATAGATATTCTTCAACACCATGAACTATCACAGCACTGCAGTTGTGACTCACTGCTCCTGGCTGATTAAACGACAGGAGGATTCTACAATGCCACATCTGTGGAAAAAGTTAAATTAGCACAGTTAATTTAAACTTTATTCCCAGGCTAAATTATCCTCGCCTGGCTGAAATTCCGTATGGTACAGTCATACAACAGGAAGTGAAAATTCTGACTTGATTAGTTGCTTTTTTTTGTTTTAAGATAGTGGTTTATGTCGCAATGGTGATCCTTTGACCTGTTCACATTATTAGCTGACTGTTGTGGCTGAATTTCAGCTGTATTTCTTCATCTGGAAATGTCCAGTATCCTGGCCAGAAGGTTTGCATGACTGGTCACAGGAAAGCAATGTGGGCTAATTCAAGGCCCTACATTTCAGCTTCAGTCAAATACTGTTCCCATCATCCCTGTTCTGTTTCATGTTTGCTTGTTTAGAAAAAAAAAAAACAAGCTGCCATGGAAACCGCAGATTTTTTTTTTAAAGGATTTTTAAGCATTAATGTCATTGTGTGCTCCCATAAGCATTAGATGTGTTTGTAGTTGCTTGGTTATATTTTCACATAGGAAACTATGAAAATGAGTAACTGAAATTGCACTGGAATAAAGTAGGATTCAGTCATATGGAGATGATCGCCGGACAGAGAGTGCCCCGGCGGGCGTGTTGAGCAGAGCAGCGTGACACAGAAACACTGGCAGCAGATGTACGGCTAACTGGGAGAAAGGCCTGTCTTTTTAGGGATATAGAGGACAAGCACAGCACCAAAAAGAATACCAGAATGAAATAGCCAGACCTCCAGGTGGAAAATATAAAAAAATGCATTACTTGTGGATCTGGGAGTAACCAAAAGAGAGAATGCTGCAGTTAGGGGTCAATATTCCTGTCCAGATTACTGGGTCACCAGCAATAAACCAAACAAGTTATACCCATAGAGTTAACGCTAAGTGGTGGGTGACCTGTGGTTCTGTGAGTTAGGCCTGTGCTTGGAAGGTTGCCAGTTCAAATCCCATGCTTGGCAGAATGCTCACGTCGCTGCTGGCCCCTTAGGTAAGGCCCTTATTGCCGATATGATAAACGAAAGCCAAGCTTTGCTCTCAGCTGTATGTTTAAAAAAGATGAGTATGAGGCATTATGTACAAAGAAGAATTGCAGTGTATCTGTAATCATACTTGTACAAATGGCAAATACAGCTTCTTTTCTTTACTGGTAACTGGACTCACTGACCTGAGATGTATCACAGTCCCATCGCGTCCCCCCTTGACATCCTGTATGTGATTAATGTCTGTTGTCCGCAGCCACAGCTACGTCCTGCCCGGTGTGAGATGCAGTCTTTGGGGATTATCTGTGAGACTCTGGTGTGTTTAATGTTTCAGCCCTGGCTCTTTGACTCTCTGTTCATTGACTTGACTTCACTCCCTGACAAAGATCTCTAAATACCAATCCTGTTCTGTGCTATATACCATTGCAAATGCTCTTCAGACCACCTAGCTGTGAGGCTCTCTTTCACACTGAGATGTTGCTGTATATCTGAACTTTTTCAGACAATGCAAAACAATTTGCTTATCCATTCTCTGTCAGCTAAAAGTGCATTGGGGAAGCTGCTGGTATTTTCTTATCTAACCAAACTGTATCCTGGTCATCAGTAGCTTCCAGTTATGCTGTTTAAGGTCCTGGAAATACTGGAGGAAACTAATGTTAAGCTGTTGCAGCAGTCACATCAATGAAAGGACAGTGAAATGTCAGTCTGTCAGTTAACCAATCAGATTTCCGCAGATGGCTTCCACGGTCAATAAAAAATTCTGCAGTCACAGCACAGCGATGCTGGAATAATTATATGTCTTTCTGTTTGCTAGCTGACGAATGCAGCATATCCGACAGCCCAGCACAGGACTGGACTGTGAGGCTGTTCCGGATGCAATGGGTCTTTTTTGATCCATCTAATGTCAAAGGTTACTTCAAACATTTTCTGTGTGGCCAAAATACTTCAAAGAGTTTGACTATTTAAACGTTCAATCCCACGCTGCAATGGGAAATGAATGCTACACTTGATACGTAGCTGTAAACTGAGACTTGTAGATTATACGCAAAGCTCAAGGTTTGTGGAGTCAAGAATAACGACTCTCAGATTTATGCTTTTATTTCAACTGTTGTGTATCTTCATGTCCAGAGCATCTACACAGTAAATAAATGTTATTTAATCTGATGCTTTTCTTAATGCTGATGCTGGCTGATGCTGATTCAGTACAGTCAACTTTAGCTACTTTCTAGTATAACTGTAACACCTCGCCATAAGCTGTGTTCAAACTGCCATTTTTCTAGCAATATCTGGTCTCTCCTGTTGGCGAGAACATGGCCAGCACAAGTTATCAGTCCTTTTCTGTGTAGTAATCCATGAGTCCTCTTAAGAATACAATGCAGCAAGGGCGAAAAAAGCTTCCAGTTTGTAGGGTTTTGCTGGTGGACAAATCTCTTAGCTATAATCCCACCCAAAAAAATTGTCAGAACTCAGTATTCAAATGCTTACTGTACATCTGAAAAAAGAAATATGACATGACTTCAAGTAGCGTCATCTATGAAGGAGAGTCTCATCCAGGTAGAATCCATCCAAGTGTCCATTTCCAAGACCCGCTGATCCGGAAGTTCTCCCAGTCCAAGGTCATGGAAACCCTACATAAGAATGTGCTAACAAAGGATTGATGGATTTATGATGGGAAACAGGAAATCCGTCAGCAGAGTGGAGCTTGGAAGATAAAAACAAAGCAAATAGATACGCTGTGTGTAGGTGTTTCTACATCCATACATTTTCCAGTCATCTTCCAACAGCATATCCACGACATACATAAAAATGACCTTCATCCATAGCAATTCAGTTCTTGTGGCACAGTGGCTCACTAACTAGCACTGCTGTGTCACACCTTTGAGATTGTGGGTTCATATCTTACTTCTGTTCTGTGTGTGTGTGGAGTTTGCATGTTCTCCTCATAACATGTGGGTTTCCTCCTGCGGTTCAAAGACATGTTGTTAAGCTTGCTGGTTTCTCAATGTTGTGTGTGCCCTGTATTGGGCTGGCTTCCTTGCACCCTGTACTGCCTGGGATAAGCTCCAGGCAGAGGCGTAGGGATGGGGCAGGCACTGGCCTGGGACCCTGAGCTGGAAAGGGGTCCCTGAGGGAGGCCAATTACATAATACATTGCAATGACCAATCTGCTTTATTTGTGTATTCTGTTTTTCACAGTAAAGTAAAGATAAAGGAATTGTGTTTCTTAAATTCTCTTTGTTGATATTATTCATTTAGACTGGTCATAAATTTTACCATGCTGGGCGGGATACTTTGGAGGGCCCCATGGAGTTTTTTGCCTAGGGCCCCCAGTGTCCCTAGAATCACCTCTGGCTCCTCTGACCAGGATAAATGGTTACAAGATGGATGTTTAGTTTAGTTCAGATGTCCAGTACTCTGCTTTGCTATTCTGTTGACTACTGTCACTGCTGTTTATTTCCAAGATGTATTCAGCTTCTCATCACTTATCCTGGACAGTGTCATGCAGGAAGCCAGGCAGCTGAGGTTACAAAGCAGGGGTCCACCCTGCACATGAGGCCAGTCCACAGGATACATGCACTCGCAGCAATTCAGAAACACCAATTAGCATATTCAGCATGTTTTTAAAATTTGGGTGAAACCTGGAGAACCTGGACGAAACTAGTGCATGATGTTTGGTAAAAAAAATACCCCACAGTGGAATGGAGTGGAATATGTTACTTAACAAAACCTGGTGAAGTTTAAATAGATGCCATGCAAAGACATTATTGCTTATTCATAACTAAACTGGAGCTTAGATATCAACGACACCAAAAAGAACCACAGAGTATGGTTTGGCACCATTTCTTAGCAACATCTGAAAGTTCTTCTGTGGATGCCTTTACAGCCACAAGTCATTTTGGAAATGCTATTGGCACCTTGCACATTGGCTTGATCTGATTTTTCTCTTTCATATATTTGAGCTAGCTTTTCCAAGTCACTTATGAATTGCTTATGTATATGTTATGCTTTCTCAGTAGATTTGCAAAATAGTATACTCAATTATCCGTAAGCCTCTCTAACATAGGTTTGGCCACGTGCTCTGAATCGCTGTTCTGCCAAAGAGGGCCGTTTCTGGCTTAGTGGGCTGGTTTTCTTTCAGTACTGGTCTACACTTTTCCCAGTTGCTTTCCATACCCTGCAGAGAGGCATCACTATAGCATGACGCTGTGACTGCAAGGATTGACATATGTGTTGTTTGGTATTTACTGCGGAAAGTTCTTAACCGCCACATTTATGTCTGACTTGTGTATTTTGTTGCAAATACAATTGTAAGTTTTTATTTTTTTTTTAGTAATGGCTCCATTTTCCCACTCTCTTATTCAGAGTCTTTGTGTGATATTTTGCTTATCGATGCATGTTTATTTGGTCTTAATGCGCTGGATCTTTTCGTAATTAAGAATATATTGTTCTGTTTACTCAGTTTCGTTCATTTGGTTTTTGAAATGAATTGTACGAATAACTACGAATACTAATAAAAACAAAAGCCTGCAGTCTGATACTTTTACCGCCACATGCATATGGGGTAGAATTTTTTGTATAGCTGCGAACTCAACTCCAAATATTATCTCTCACTAATTAACCTTATACACACTACTGGTGTCTTAGGCAAGCTTTCCCTGGGAGAGCCCCCTCAGAAATCGGCTTGCTAAGTCAGTGCCCCCTCAGAAGATCGCGACCTCGGCAGTTGCTCATGATGTCTAATGGACCTACATATATACATATCTGTATAATCCAACAAAAAAATGTTAAAACAGTATATATTCATCTATTGTGCAAAAGGGATGTATTAGCAGCATATACACTTTCTTTTTAATGAAAGAAAAGTTGAAACACTTTTTGTTAGTTTTCAGATATTGCCTATATCACTACCTAGTATTGGTACTGTAGAATGTATTTAACCCATCGAATTGTCTTTATCGTATTGTTTGTTTATTAAGTATTGCATTGGGCCTACCTAATTAAAAATCACCCTGCGGTTAATCATGGTTGTCCCTAATGTATTTCTTTAATAACTTCCAGAAACACACCAGACAAATTATATTGCAGTTTTTAAGTTTTAAAGTCCATATGGACAACAAATAAATGAATCAACTCAATGAATAAAATTTTAGATTAGTAATTGAATGGGAGGGAATGGAACTACTCTTTGGAGGCAGCGATACCGGTGGGGAGGAGAATAAGGGGTTTAAAGCGTTGGACAGAGTAGGAGTAAAGGGGGAGTCAGGTTTCAGTGTGTGAGGGCCGCTTGAGTTTGTAAAGTACTGAAGCTGTCTTTGTTTCAACTGGGGACTGAGTCAGCCAGGAGTGAGTCTGAAGGGGAAAGAGGGAGGGAGAAGAGGTACCGGGACGGACTCCGCGGCAAAGAAGAGCAACGGGGACTAACTGTTGCTGGTTGCATTTTCGAGTGAACTTTATTACCCTGTGACTGTCCGAAGATGC
>JAAGVU020000032.1:12321011-12339650 GCA_011763525.2 Mormyrus iriodes
AGAAGAGCAACGGGGACTAACTGTTGCTGGTTGCATTTTCGAGTGAACTTTATTACCCTGTGACTGTCCGAAGATGCAATCTCGGTAAGAACGCCCTTTCTAACACTAATATATGTCTTATTTGTTTTACTTATTTCATTTATCTGGCTCCCGTTTTCGTTTCATCCGCAGTCTCGCCCAGTGGTCCCTTGGTCTGTGTCTAGTCCTGTCCTACTGCGGGCTTTCTGCTGAAGTTGAAGTATTGGAAGGTACGTCCTGGTTTTTATAAAGACGCGCCAACTTATATGCGCTTGATATGCATATTTAACTTCGTAAGTTATAGTATAATATCTGATTTGATAGTTCTGATATTTCGTGCGCTTAAAAGATTTATAACGATTGTTTTTGTGCGACCAAACAAGGAAAAAAAAAACACGTTTTCTACAGAGACTGCAGTGTATCCCAATATATTATATTAAATTATATTTCCGACCTAGAGAAGGAGACCAAAATTTCTGTGATAAATCTTAGAAGAGCATCACTTCACTATGAACGACATTAGGACCCTCGGTCACTGCTGGGACGGCACTTCTGAGATCGCAGCTCGTTTCCGATATGGTCGTACGAAAGAGCATCCCCATGCATCCCGTTCCGGCGATAACCTGACCTCTCACTTAAGTCACACTTTGCTCTATTCACACTATAAAATAATTCAGTAGAATAATATATGTGGTGTCCCAGATTACTCAGTGTCCTAAATTACCCTAATTTACCCTATTGTAAAAAAGCGAGTGCAATTCTTATACCGCAATATAACCAGTTTCAAAAATAGAACAATTCAGGTGCGTCTAAACCTCTCTTAGTAAACTGAGTGGTTTAGACGTACCTAAAGTGTCCGCTTTTTGTAACTGGTTATATTACGCACTCCGCGGACAACGTAACATTAAATCTCCAAGGTGCTGAAGTACCCCCAAGGAGCAAAAATAAACTAGCTTCCTAGCTTCTCAATAATAAATCGTCAAGTCGATACGAAACATTAATCTTATCGTCACCGCTGCTATGTGTTCTTTGCCTTGTCCTTAAGTTCCTTAGCTATATTAAGGCAAAGAGGTGAGAGAAGTGTCTGTGACTCACTGACGTCTGAAAAAAGCCACCTTAGAATGATCCACCAAATACACAAAGGACTAATATATCCGCAAGAGAAATAGTTTCAGGTTTTGGCACAGGGGAAATAACAAGTTTCCAAAGAAATGAACTATGTTCTGATGTCAATTCCGATTTTGTGTATACAAACCTAATAATAAATGTCCTGCTCCTGTTGTATTTTACTAGTGCTGGTTCATGTATTCCCCCAAAATCAGTGTTGTGCACTGGGTAATCCGGCTACTTCACGCCGCCAGGTCCGGGGTTTGAATGCAGCCCCTCTGCTGTATGGGGTTTCTTCATCTCCTCCAATTTCTTTCTATAATCCAAAGACATGCAACTTGGTGATCTGGCATTTCTAAACTACCTGTAGTATGTGTGCCTTTTGATTAGCGGCCTTCTTGTCCAGGGTGTGCACCTGCATGCTTTGGTCTCCTAGTCCACCTGTAATCCTGTATTAGATGAATAGAAGATGGATGGATGAATGGATCTGTGGATGAAAGGAAGGGGCAAACACAATCCGGGTTTTAAGAGACAGCTCTCTTCAGCCACAATTAATAACATGTAAGCCTACAGCAGGGCTGGAAATTAAGCTCGCCCGGGCACCCAAGGTGAGTCATTTAGATGAAGCGCAAGTACAAAAACCTGAACCAGACGCAGACTGTGCATCAGGAAGTTTGAAAATGTTCTCGATAGGCCGGTCTTTCTTCCCATTACCTGTCATTATATAGCCTATATACCAGGGGTGACCCGTTAATTGATCGCAGTAGATGATCAATGCTCTATGTAATTGGTTGATCGTAACCAGCAAAAAAATACCAAGAAGGACCCCCCCCCCTAATTCCCACGTTGGCTAGTAACAGAAATTCTTAAATTCCAACTTTGGTGTAAGTGCTAAAATGCTGAGTCACTTTTTAGTAACATAAGGGATCCATTTCTGGTAAAATGGACCAAAGCCCTGACTTGTAAGGAGAGCCCACTGTCTCTAGCCGCTTCAGCCTTGGCCAAAATTAGCACTTAACCTACTGCTGCCATTTTTCCAGCATTTATGACCATGACAATTTGCTTCATTCATAGCCATTTTCAAAATGATTCATCGCTTTCTTCTGATTACTCCCTCCAGTTTTTTTTAGATCCCAGGCTTGGCGCTGCTATGTAAAGAAAGGATGGTGGTTTCTGCTAGTAAGTGAGGCCTGTCTGTCATCATGACTTGATTAGCAAAAATAGACTGGGACACCTTTATCTTCACTGTACAGGTAGAAAATATAGCAAAATTTATTCTTTGTATGTCTTGCTCTCCCATGAGACACACAGAGGTGAGAGTAAAGGTCACATATTTCTCCATCCCCCCTGGAGTTTTTTTTTGGGGCTCAGAGCCCTGTTCAGGGGCCCAGCGATGACATGATTATTCTGACGGCCACAGGATTCTAACCATCGACCTTTCAGACACAGATGCAGAACCACACAAGCCCCAGATTACAGCAGTCGTACTTATGTCATCACATAAAATGTATACACAAATGATTTGTATAAAAACATGATGTATCGTATCCCATTTTTTATGTACATCTTGACAGTCAGAAGTAAACAATTTTAAAGGGTTTCATTATTTAATGTGATAGTAACACAGATTTGTTTGACATTAGTATTGCTATTAAGTGCCCTGGCTGAGTAATTAAATACGGTAAAGGATTAACAGACCAATTAGACCTACTCCCTCATGTTATTACTGTAATCATCCCTTTGCGATAGACTGGTGTCTAGTGGCAGTGTTTATCACCTCTCAAACCATACATTTGCGTTGGGCCCCGAGATTTGGGGGCCTCCTGTTGGCCACAAACAGTCACTACACCAAATGTTTAATGAAGACGTTCCTTATTTAGGAGATGCTGAAGCAACATGTTCCACTAACCACCTAGATATGATCTTATAACTATTCAGTAACTGTTTATTTAATTTTTGTAACGTCTGTGGGGGGACTGAGGGCGCCAAAGTGACTTTTTGAGTGGAGCCCCAGAAACGACAAATCCACCCCTTGCTGGCATCCTATCAGGTGTGTACCCCAGACATATGCCTGTGCTGCTTGGGATAGGTTCCAGGTCTCCACCATGACCCTGACCAGGATAAGCAGTTATCCTGTTCCATGTATCCACATCCATGTATTGTGTGTAATTAAGATGTGCTTAATTATAGTCCTCCATCCTCAACAAAAATTATACATCATATAATCCATCATCCTATGTATTTGCTAAGATTTTAAAGATTATACTATATTTTTTATTACACTTTATGTAACGTCTCCAGTTATCAAAGGAAGTCAGAAGAAATTACCATAAAATAAAAGATAACAAAGTATTTGAGTTTAAATTTCCATTTGAGTTTTATCTATATCTTGATTATTTTACAAATGAGGTTAACAGAAAAATAACATATTTACCAGCATAAATATCTGGAAACATAATTTTTTAGATGATCTTAGATTAGGGTTGTAAAGGCTGATGCTGGGACATAGAGTGACTATGGTCAGTGAAACCCGGTATTTACCTACAGTCTTTACCCTGACTGCAGTTCTGAGGGCTACAAATGATCTGTGTTGACAGCTATGTGGGTAATCTTGGCCCTCTGACTGGATCTCAAGGGGAAATGAATGTTGAGGACAAATGCGTTACCTTGGCCAACAATGTTTAACGACTAAAGCAGGCTTTAAAGATGAACATGATATCCTTATGTACCCTCACCCAGGAGCCCACCAGCATCACTAACTCTGAGAGCACCAGCAAATGAAGGATTTTTCCCCCAAAAAATTGCTGCTTTCTGTTCCTTGTATGAAAGTGGTCACAGAAACGTGAAAAGACTGGCTTTGATTTGAAATGCTGGCCATTAAGAGTGATGCCCTTATAACAGAGGCGACCTTCAGTCTAATCTTCTGCCAGATAAGAGGCCTAATGAATGACCAATAAGAAGCTATGAATAACATTACCCCAATAGGCCATCAAATATACAAGGATCTTTGAACATTAAATCTGTCATTTGATGTGAAGGCTATAAGATGAAGGTACCATGCATCCAATCTGAAGTTATGGTGAACCTGGAGATACCATTCCATTAGAGGGCACTTACTTACAGTCAGTCCTTCAGAGGAAACCCACACAAACACACACTGTTTGGTAGAAGATGAACTGTATATATGGTATCTGGGTACAGAGGTGGAAAGTTCAGCTCCAGAAAGTACAAATCCAGACCAAGGTTTTGTTTTAACCGACCAATTGCATACTCTGTGACAGTGAGTCTTTATACTCAACTGGTTGGTTGAAACAAAACTTTGGTCTGGATTTGTACTTTCTGGACCTGAACTTTCCACCTCAGCCTGGGTGTGTAGATCTGATTGGTGTGTAAAATCTGAAGACCTGACATAAGCTAACCTTGATCTTCATGAGAAAATTCAAAACTTTTATTTTCAAAGCTTCAGGTTAACATTATCCTAGCAAACTTCTCCTTCCTAACCCAACCAATCCATAAATGTGTATACCTTGGCCCAACTAATTATGAGTTTGATGATTAGTTGATGTAATATTTTCTTCAGCATGTCTAGTGGCAAATCCAGAATGGCACTTTATGGAGTCTGAGCGTGATCCGTATCGCTGGGGGGTGTTAAAGCCTGAGGGAATGTTATGTCTTCTGTCCTTTCTCCATGCCAGGCTTGGGTTGTGTGTGTGTGTGTGTGTGTGTGTGTGTGTGTGTGTGTGTGTGTGTGTTTGTATGTGTCACTGTGGGCAAGCTGATTATGTTGGTGCAGGCCAGTCTTCCCTTAGAAGGGTGGGCACACATTACAGCTGGGTACATTTGGGGCTGGGAATGTTTACAAGAATCCGGCAATCCAAACAGTGGCCTGGCCGGCTGTCTGGGTTAACCAGTGAGGGCTGAAAAGTGTAACTTACCACAATGGTGGCTTAATGTAAAGCACTGTGACCTGTGCATTCTGACCCTGACTGACTCTGTGTGAAGTTGTTGAAGATAACTGTGATTGGGCATTTTGGTAATTTTGGTAATTATTTTATAAATAAATAAAATAATAGACGTGTTCGAGATGTGGCAACGTCAGTGTCAACAACATCCTTACCACATGTTCAGTTGTATACAATTATGCAGGTCAGACCAGATTAGACCACTGGTGACGAACATCTCTGTGCATATGCAGATCATGAGAGCAGTAGATTTTCCACAGCATGGCTTCACCTCTCAGGCTCTGCGGGCTGATTTTATTTACCTTTCTGTGTCCCTTGAAGCCTCTGCACACTTTAATTCTGTCTAGTCATTTATGGTTTTATGTAAACTGCATAACTGGGCCATCGAGTGGAAGTTGTTTTGGAAGAGCTGATCTCGAGCGCCAGGAAGCTAGTGGAGGTATATATTACACATTGTTCAGTGGTTTCTGTTGGTCTGAGTTCAGTGGGACTATCTAAACATGATCTATGGTAAAAACAAACCGAAAATCAGGGTACATCAGCAGACATTCATGTTTTCTCATAGCAGTGTGAGGCCCCACCATTTTATAAAGAGTCGGCATGGGTTAACAATAACAGGAAGGGAGTCTCAGTGGTTCCATTGCTTTTATGATGTCATTCACCTGGTATGTCAACAACTAAGCATCTGGTAACCCTTTGTTTATGCCTCTTATCTGAGGGAACCCCCTTCCCTGAATATAGCTGTCAGTCCTGACTCACTTCAATTATGTATTGCTTTAACATGCCTTGAAGTCATGGAGGAGATGTTATGTTTTGTATACTTTTGATGTCAGTATAATTTTTTGAAAATTCAGGTCATTTTTTATTTAAGACTGAAGGCAGGTTGAAAGACTTCTCTGTATTTGTGAGATGGAATTAAAAAATAAGTATCCCCAGCAACAGGGTACAAGGCTGGGGTACACCCTGGACAGGATACCAGTCCATCACTGGGTACATATGTAAATACACTCACAATAATACAACCCTGCTAAACTCAGGGAGAACATGCAGATGAAACACACACACACACACACACACACACCAGCTGAGGCAAGAGTCAAGCCACCACTCCCAAAGGCGTGAATCAACAGCACTACCCACTGAGCCACTGTGTCATTGTGCCACTGTTCTTAAAAAAGTATCCAGTGCATAAATGGTAAATATTTTCATGTCGTTTTGGGTGTGACTGTTCAGGTGCCAGCAACAGATGTCAGAGGCAGAGAAGCCAAACTGTATACTGATGACTGGAAAATTAGCATCAGAATGGGGACCAGAATGAAAGCTAGTTACTGTTCTACTGGGGCTGCCGAATATCCACCACAGGATTTATCGTGTAACTCCTGTGTGAAACATTTCCTTTACTTTGGAAGAAACCCTTGAATTTAAGTGAGTGCTTTGTGCCGCACGTGTACGCCCTCCCTAATCCCGCCTCGGGGAGCTTATTAGTTTGACGAAATGTAATCACAGCCTCGTTGACAGAAAATATCATTTGGATTGATGGGGTAATAAAGTCTCGTTAGAAGTCCAGGGGGCATCTTCAAAGAGTATTTGTTTGGAAAGCCAGACGTCTGGCATACCCACATGTGCGCTCACGGGCGCCGCACGTTACCTGCAGCCTGGTGTTGCTCCTTCTAGAAGGATCATCGACCTACAGGGCTTGGACTCGTCCCTCCGGTCAGATGCTGGCTTGTCGTTTCCCGGCAATGTGTCCTCTGTACTCCACAGGGTGAATTTTCCTGGATTCTTTGTCGATGCACTGGGAGCTTTGTGTTCAGTTTTAGGCTTTAAACTCGCTCTTCCTCTGTATTTATTGGAGACTCTTGCCCACGAGGGCCTGGTCTGGCAGCATCGTCCTTTTCCGATTGACACGGAGCTCCAGTTTTGCTTTCCAGGATCTGTCTCACTTTTGGCAGTCAGTTCCCAGTCATAATCATTTCTTCAGTCCGGCTGGAGTACCCAGCACCCAAGGCAGGTCCGGTCAGAGGTCCATTCACGCCCTGCCGCAGTCGTGTTGCTTGACTGGACTGCCACCCAGAGTGAGGCCCTGACTCCTGTCGATCCTGCCGTGACCCCTTTAGTTCACTGTGTTGGGAGATCCCCCGTTGAGACATCCCATAACTCATTTCTCCCATTTCTGTATGGGCAGAGCCATGACCTCTAGCTGTGGCTTAGCCAGAGAGAGGCCAATTCATGCGTCTTCACTGAGGAGTGGCTACAAACATTAGCAAGTGCTCTCAGGAGCATTGCCGTTAGCTTCAAGGTGGACCCACCAAGGTTAGGAAATGCTCACCTTAAAATATCTGCTTGCGTACCTATACTTTATCTTAAGGGAGCATGTCCGCCTATCGGTGTCAAAATGCAAGAGCTATATGGGCCTGAATGAAGTTTAAGTTATATTGTCATTGGTTACTGGTGGGTATTGATGAAACTCTGTTGTTTGAACTCATAATGTCATTTAGAACTCATGGCAGAACATTTGCCCTCCCTGCCTCTTAGGTAGACAGACAGACAGACTTTTGAGTTGTGAATGTCTCCTTCAGTGAAGTTAATATACTATTAAGAGAACTTCTCTATATTTTGTGGAAAGCTGTTTTGAGAGTGAAACTTTGAGGAATTGACGTTCCAGTGTTTCAATCAAAAAGTAAAAGTTAAAACTTCTGAGTTTAAATACAAAGACTGTATGAAATCATCCTCATGTGATGTGCTGCATAAACAGCTTGGTTATTCACTGTTACAGTTTTTAATTATATCCAGTTCTTTGGAGATTGGCTCTGAGGTTAGCATTGTTTCCTCGCACCTCCAGCATTGGGCGTTTGAGTCCTGCTTCTTCTTTGTGTGTGTGTGGAGTTTGCATGTGCCGCCACATTTCCATAGGGTGCTTTGGCTTTATCCCATATACAGTTCCTTGTGCGAGTTTTACTTACACAAAAATGTTCTAAGGGCAGAACAAAAATGATTGGTTCAGAGAGATAATCAATCAGATTATAGAGGAGGTGGGTCCAAGCAAGTAAAGGAGGTGAGACCAAGATATCTGATTGGTTGGTCCCACTTCCTCTAGTTGCTTGGACCCACCTCCTTTACAATATGATTGGTTATCTCTCTGAACCAATCATTTTTCATTTAGCCGTCACAACATTTTCATGTAAGTGAAACTTCCATGAGCTATACAGTTAGATGAAATTGTTGTCTTTAATTGGCCTGTGATTGTGTGTATGAGTGTGTGTGTGCCCTATAGTAGACCGGCATGCCATCCAGGGTGTATTCCAGCCTTATGCCCTTTCTGGGACTGGCTTCAGGCTCTCCCCATGACCCTTCTCTGGATAAACGGTCAGGTGGATGGATTCAGATGCCACAAAAAAATATGTAAGATGGATGGCTGTACAGTCTTCTCTGTTTACTAATCTGCTACATCAGAGTCCAGAATTTGGTCGGCAGGATCCCAAAGACGGCTTATCCCATTCTCTCTTTATGCACATCTCTTTGTGAAGGATGTATACTGAAAAAAGACTCTTAAAATTTCTTAAAACGTTTAGGAAAAATAACTACACAAATATGCTGATGTAGAAGTTTAGGAAAGTGTGTGAAAAGGTTCTTAGTTTATATTATAATAAAATTTCAGGCACGTTCTCTTGTACATTTAGTGCAAAACAGCTGTGCCGTGGGGTTCTGGAAGTCCTCCAAGAATATTACTCAACAAGTCATTTATAAAATTAAGCTTTGGGTTTAAGTACTTAGGTTTTTCTAACACTTAATGTGGGTGTTGAGCTGAAGACATTGGGTTGATACAAACTTGGCTATTATTCAGTAGTGAGCCCAAACAGTTAAGGCAGCCTTTAGACGTTCAGTGGAATATCAGGAGGATCTCCGGATGAAATACTTTCTGTTGGATCTGTCATGTTCGCCCGTGTTCTGTGTGTATGAGGTCTGTGAGCAATGCCATCCCCAATTCATCAGCGAAGTCTAAAATATCTGCTAAACCCATCATCATTCACCTTCCAGCAAAGTCCCTACCCCAGGCCTGACAACTTCAGGCTGAGTTCAGACGTTGAGTTGGCAACAGTCTTAGGAAATACTCCTCCCCTCCCATGTTTACTGCCATCTTGTGGTGTCCCCCCTCATGCATGGAGCACGGCCCAATCAGCACGCAGAATGGCTGAGTCAGACCTGGCAGCACCCGTGGCAAGATAGAGGGTGCTGTTGTTTATTTTTTTTTAATCAATAGGACCATCTCCAGAGGTCACTTTCTGTCATGTATGTAGACATCTCATCCTCAGGGAGAAGATAAAAGCCCGAATTCACCCTTTGTTTCTTCTTGTCATTGAAAAAGTTGGAACACAGATGCACACATTTCACATTTAAGTACTCGTCAGCCAGGAAGGTTACGGCTTGTGAGGGGGAAGGCGTGTGTTTACAACGTCGCGTGATGTCGCTGGCGGCAAGCCCATAATTGCAGTGTTTTATCTAGAGTACATCTAGTAGCACCTAGGGATTATACAGGTAGAGTCCTATTTTATTCCAGATCTTCTTAAGGAGCAGTCTGATTGAAAAAGTACCCTTGGGCATTAGCATATTAATTGCCACACACAGACTGAGATCTGTGATCTCAATATATTATATATTCTATTGATACTATAATATATCCTAATCTATAGACGCTACAAAATATAATTTTTCTTGCTATTATTATTATTATTATTGTTGTTGTTATTATTATGCCCCCTCTGGGGGTGGCACAGCAGGGCAGTGGTTACCTCACACCTCTGTAGTCTGGAGTTCAAGTTTATGCTCCGGCTCCATATGTGTAGAGTTTGCATGTTCTTTCCATGTCATCGTTGGGTTTCCTCCAGGTTCTCCGGTTTCCCCCCAAAAACATGCTAAGGTGATTTGCAATTATCAATTCATAGGTGTGAATGGCGAGTGTGCCCTGCAATTGGTTGGTGCCCGGTCCTGGGTTATTCTGCCCATTATTATTGCGCCTGTAGCTTCTGGGATAGGCTCCAGATCCCTGTGACCCTGTGAATGTATGGATGGATGGATTATCCCCGTTGACTATTCTCTGTTCTGTTGGTGGCTTCTATTAGGTCTATAAAAGCCCTCTATAGATTTTTTTCAAACCTCACTTTTCAAAGTTGAGATAATAAAAGAACGATATAATAATTATATAGCATAAAGCAAGTTGTGAAAAACCTTTCTGATGGCGAGAGGATCAACAGGACATGGAGACTGGAGAGTGGAACAGGGTGATTTTATTAGTACGCACAGGATGAACTGAACAACGCACTAAACAATGGTTTTGATTTCTAACTCAGATTAGTAAAGGGTAAACCCAGGAGGATTGGATCATTTCATCCACACTCCCTAATGCACAATGATCTTCCTTGTCCCATGACTTTGCCTCTCCCCCAAAATATTGGCACCCTGTGTTATAAATGATATTTCAGAAGTGTAGTTTTTTTTTGTGTTGTATTTGCAACTGGGGCAGTTACTTTGTCAACAGAAGACTGTAGAGAAACGCTGGTCTTTGCCGGAGAGAGGGGACAGATATTTGTCAATGGGCCATCTCTCTCATTTCATGATTGTGGGGAGCTCTCTATGGGTGCCATGGCAACCGTCAGCACATTCTATGTGAAGCATTCATTGGAATTCTCTGTTCCACCCATGACCGGTGTCAATTCTGAAAAGATCCCTGGGTGTAGGGGCCTGGGGGAGGGGCTGTGAAAGTTTCCTGCTGGAAGGGCTTGCTGCTGATCTGGTTTCTGCAGAGCGATTTTACACAGGATCAGCTGACCAAGCAGATTCCTGCAGACGTGGAGAGTAGATGATCTCTTGCTGAACCCTCAGTTTGCTGCTGGTTATTAGCGACAGTCTGTTGTACTGTCTTACACTTTACAGAGAAAGAATCTGGAACAAATCAGGTTTCTTACAAGTTGATTTCACAGTCAGCCTGTCGATCTGTTTTTGTTAAGTCGCCTTTATTATTGTATTATGCATCAGCTGAAGCATCTCTGATACTTTTAATACAAAACAACTGGCTTTTGTTTAGTGATGTTTTCTCCTCTTAGCAAAGATTGACTTACAAAACGGCACTGTAGGTTTTGGCGTGCTGCTGGCTTTCCATAGGATGATGCAATCCTCACTTCTTTATTGTAATTGTGAAGTCAACTGAGAACTGCTGGATTAGATCTTAACTGACTCTGGAAGTACCATTTTTACAGTTCTTTTGGGGGGTTATTGTGTCAATTGAAAGAAAAAGTGATTTATTTTTTAGTTTGAAAGCAAAAGAGGGTTCAGGTTTAGTGTGAAATGGCAGAAATTGTTGCTCTTCTTCTGTTCTGTGGAATATGAAAGACATACTCCCTCACTCTTTAGTTATCTCTTAGCATTAGTGCCTCCAGCTCCCCACCACCACCCCCCCCCCCAGAGACATTAATGGTACAGCCTGGTGCTCAGTTCCATGATAATGCATGAATGATGGACAAGGTGATTCCCTGTCAAGGGCCTTGGCAAGTTTGGCAGAGATGCTGGTACTCGATTATCTCCATGCAGGCTTTTTCCATGATCTAGGAGTCCTGTGACTGGCCAGCTTGTAAAAGTAATTTAAATTAAATTATACAGATCCATAGCAGGAGTATGAACATTCGCATTGTGTTATCTCTAAATATAAATGTCACATCTGCAGTCTGATGTGCTTTGCATGTGCTTTCGTGGCATTTTAACCAGATCAGATTTGGCCGTACCACAAAATTTCACATGCCATGGGACATCCAGCAGCACTAACGACAAAGATGTCTGAGGAACACAGTGTTGCATCATTTTCTTTGGCTTGAGTGTGTCCTGGGATTCGGATCAGCTGTGCTTTCTGGAGGACCTGCTCTGGGCGTTACTTGAATGCAGAAAGGCCAAAGTTCCCAGTCTACTGAGGCTCGAGTGGCCAGTCATCGCACTGCAGTGCTGCATTATCTGTGTGGGTGTGCGTGTGTCTTCCAGGAAATTGCATTCCACTTCCCCAGCCGAGAACAAGGAATTGGCGAAGGTCTTTCTTTAGTTTATGAGAATCATCCAGATAATTTCTAGCAATTGTGATCCTTAAATCTATGGGTCAGAACCTGTGGTCCTGGACTACCAATCAAGATCAGGAGTCTGTGTGATGCAGAGTGCAAAGACCGGATTGGGAGTGTGTAGAGTATGTACATTACTACTGTGCGTGAGGTCACAAGCCACTATAATGGAGGGGGAAACACAGATGGCAGTGTGCCGTTTGCGAATTTTGGATCCATGCCCAGTCATCATTCTCCATGTCTGTAATCGGTGCCCCCTGTGGCTGGTAGGTCCGTTAGTGGTGCAGGTTATGCAGAGGTAAACCCAAGAGGGTCTTTAATGACCGCTGACTTGAAGGTCTTTGACTGAAAAGAGTGATGTTGTGAATCTGGTAAATGCTTTTAGCTGTTGCCCATCTGTTGTGAGCTTTTTAGGATGAATCTTTCAGAAGTGTTTTAATATGATTACACTCAGGATGGATTGAACTTATGACAAGAATGACTGATTGGCCCGTAACAACAATGGGTCACCCAAGTGTCCTGGGGGCCTCAGGGTCCTGGAGACAGCACATTCATTTAACAGTTTGGAAGCAATTTTGTTGGTCTGTGCACCTTTGGGAGGGTCCATGTGTGTCCATTTTGGCAGGTCTGAACAATCGTGCTCAAGAATGAATGAACCTCTCCCGGTTTTTGCTTGCAACTCTATGCACAGATCCAAAAAACATGTGTATACATTTCATTATCCCTCAAACCTGTCTGGCCACTGAAGCATATGTCAGCTTCTAGAAACTTGCCTTTATCTCAGCATATGCCTCTCCCGGAGAAGGACAGTTTTCACACTTGCCCTTAAAAGAATTTAGAGGCATAGGTTATATTTTGGAGCCACACTAGCAAGAAAGGCAGCAATTTGAACTGCCCTGCTATTTCCACAATGGCTTGTTTTAAACATAGCCAACAGCTGGCCAAACAGAGAGCTGGTTAGTTAGAATGCCTTGTCAGGTTTGTGACAGACAGACTGACTGATTGTCTTACATTTAAGGCTTTAAGATTGTTAAAAATTCTTATTCAGAACAGGAATATTCTTCTTATCAACTTTGAGACTGACAAACAGAAACTAAAGAGCAAAACAGAAGTTAGAACTTGGCCAAAAACAATATTTAGTTATTATAATAGTATTAAAATTCTCATGGTAGTGAAGTAGTCTCTACAAAATAAGACCAGTATGACCACAGAAGACATTAAAGTACTGGATTTGATGGAATTATTATTTAAATAATTTAAATGATTAGTATGTGACTTTTGTATAATGTCTTACTCATGCTATATCTAAAAGTGATATACTGAGTCTAGTTAACGTAAACATGTAGGTTTAGCTTATCTATCTTTAAAAACAACTCATGGGGAGCTGATATATACAGGAATATTGCCCACGTACAGAAAAATAAGTTATGCTACATCAGTCTCCGGATGACTTGGAAACAATCCAGCAAAACAATTATCATGGCATAAACATAACTTTTATTGCAATTAATATTTTCCAGATGAACTGTAACAAGGATGAATCTGTGGTGTGGGAATGTATGCCGTATATCCTACATGTAATAGGACAGATGAGATAACATTAAGCACAGCTGCATATAAGAAAGATTTACACACTAACACAGACGCCAACTTGTTCTCGTCATTAATGAAACAGACCGAAATAATCCAAGGTCCCAGACCTGGAAAGGGAGAGAATAACGTCAGCCTGTACTGTTTTTACCGTGAGAAGTGATTCAAGAACGCAAAAGGCCATGAAATAGCAGCTCCTTGGGGACTCGTTTAGATGACAACAAAGAAGACTCATCTTTATTCTAAGCGTAGTCAGCACTGGGTGAAGTTTTACCAGAGCCTCGATATTACACGCCCAATGCTCACAGCTAACGTTGCCCATATGCTCTTACGCGATTGAATGCGCTACGTTTGTGAATAAGTTGGCACAGATAAATCATCATTCTTTTCACTTTTTCAGCTTAACATACTCGGTTTCGTTGACTGGGACAGAATATTAAACACTGCACTCAATTTCCCTTTCACTGTCCAAAGCCACTGTCATTGTTCCATTAATATTTCTTTGTATTACATTTAGTCTCTGTTGTTTACAGTTTCACACAAGGTATTTACTGTTCTTACCTTTAATTTCTCAGCCTTTACGTACCAAATTATGCAAACTAAAAGTTTTGTAAAAAGAATGAATCTGTCAAGTAGCGGTTGAGTCAATTTATAAAACAAAGGTCTGTCATAAACATGAAGTTGTCAGTTCTTGGTGGTTACAGTTGATATATCCCATGTTCCATGTGTTTGGAATAGCTAGATTGTCTTCAAATCGATGGTCTGCTAGGCCTCAGATTGCCTTTAGCAAGCACCCACAACAACGATCCACCAAGTGCTCGCTCCACTGCGTATCGCTGTGTTCTTAGCCACTTTAAGTCAGCTATGTCAGGCCGTACTGTGGGAAAATCCATGCTAATGGTATCTTGTTTGCACGGGTTGTAGGCTAACATGCATCCTGATAGAGGCAAACCTCACAGGGGCTCACACTGTAGTGTTTATTTATCTCTGACACTGTTTTCTTCATAACCGAGTCGAACTAAGATATTTTGTTACATGATATAAGAGACCTGGTTTTGGTCGTAACTCAATTTTGGTGAATTATGCAGTTGTGGTGTTTTGCTTTTGTATGGCAGCTCAGACTACCAGGTGTTCTCTAAGCACACTTGCAGCTCATGCATAATCTGAGAAGGAAAGCACGCCAGACTCCAATTACTTCAAACTTAGCGTGGACCCTCTGACATCATGCAGACCATGTCACCAAGAGGAAATGAAGTCAGCAAGTAAAGCGCTCCAACTCTCCCTGGGCGATTTATGTAACATTAAGCTTTGTGCATCGCGATAAATATCTTCTAATGGCTTCATACTGCATCTGTGGAGACCTATCGCCATGGTCTTCTGGAGCTCTGCATTCGCATGCAGGTCCATGATCTGTCTGTCAGCCCTACCGCAGAAAGTCAGTCCGGCCTAGACTTACAGCTTCGCTGCATTTCAGAAAACATCGCCACATGGTATGTATAAAAGCTCAAGTGTTACATAGCCTTCTGATGTCAACAAAGCAGAACGGGGAGCAAAGCTCATGACATCTTTTTATACAATCTATAGTGTTTTAAAGTGGTGTTCCTTGTGTATCTGTACACTGCAGGAGAAGAGTTTCTGCTTAGAAAAAGTCTGTTAGTCTAATTAGGTAGTAGAGGGAATAGTTAAGGATTCCAGTATAATATGATCTTCAAGCCTTTCTGCTCCGAAATGTCCAATCAGATAAGCTAATTGAAAAATTGAAAAGCTTGCTTTGAATGAAGATGTCGGTTGAGCTTAATCTCAGCATTTTGTCACTGGGTTAAAGTAATCCCCCCACCCCACCCCCCGCCAACCATGAACTTCATTTGGTCAGCGATGACAGCAAGGATGATACCATGGTTAACAAGATTTCTCTAGGAATCCGTGTCCTGCAGAGAGAACAACCTCACTTGTTCTCCGTGAATGTTGGATGTCCGTCAAGTATGCGTGCTCAGGAGCTTCTGTTCAACAGTCATGACCTCAGAGTCTATCTTAGACAGCCCTGGGTAAGCAAAAAAATGTAAAACCTTTCTTTTGAAGCTTGCCAGAATTACATTATGTTCCGTTTACTTCTAATGGCAAAAAGTGTGTTTTCTCTACCCTGTGCCAAAGAAGTCTCATCAATAATTTATGATGGAGGGGTCAACAATCTCGAGTGTAGATGGGTCACGGTCCCCTTAACCCCTGCCGCTAGCGCTACTGTATGTCATTAACAGCAGGAAGTGGCCTCCAGACCTGCAGCCCTCAATGTGTTTGCTGTGGGTGGATCATAAAACACAAATTAAGTGGCGCTGGTCGCTGTAGAGGAAGGAGAGGGCTTCTAGTGAGTAAGTTTGGACTCACTAGACAGTTCCAAGGCTGTGGGTTTGAGTCGACCTTGGAGCTTTCCTTCCTTTGTGAGGTAGTTGTTTAATGGTTGTGGGTAGATGGGTAGTTTCTGTAGCCATTTCTCTTGAGGTGCTCTGGTTACCATTCTTCCTTGTACTGAGGCAAACCTTTCTGGGTTTGTTGTTCAGGGTCTGTGGGGATTAACATATCAGAAAATCGCCGATGTAGCCTTGAAATACACATGTCAGGAGTTCATTAAAAAGTTTTGGTCCAGGTTTTCTAAAAATACAGCGTAAAAAAATACTGAGAGGGTTTTTTAACAATTAGCTCAGACCCACGTTATTTTTCAGCTAGCTGTATCTTCCAGAAATACCACATTAGGCCTGTTGGAGTTTGCTGTAGGTAGATGTGATGCACAGATGTGAGAAAATGCTAGGATGACGCAATCTAATGCGCGCCATCGTGGTGAGCTGTCCTCTGACTGTTTCTGGTTGCTGTAGGGTGTTCAGCTATTAGATGTTATGTGTGTTCCCCGCCATGTTGAGTCACTGAACGCAGAGGTTGCAGTCTGTGGGGTTTAAAGCGATCCATGGTGGTGTTCAGGGTGAGGAACCTAATTATTGGATCTTCGATACTGAGCCAAAACACATTTCAGAGTCCTATCCCTATGTTTGATTACATTTTCT
Source organism: Mormyrus iriodes (assembly GCA_011763525.2). Lineage (NCBI taxonomy): Eukaryota > Metazoa > Chordata > Actinopteri > Osteoglossiformes > Mormyridae > Mormyrus > Mormyrus iriodes. The sequence goes on from JAAGVU020000032.1 coordinate 12,337,839, forward strand.
GTGTTCAGAGGCCGTTTGTGGCTCTGCAGGACAGAATGCTGTGCCTCTGATCAGAAGGTTGATGGATGGATGGATATTACTGTCATGCATCTTCCATATTTTTTTTTCAACATACCAAATATTGAATTTATTTCTTGTTGATTTCTGTTATTTTCATATAATTTTTCTGTTAAAACTGAGAAAACAGGGGACATGCAGATAACCATGTGATCTTGTTGTGAGGCTGGCTGAGCAGCCTGCTCTCCCCTAACCCTAACCCTAATCCCCCCCACCAGCTTTCCCGGGCTCCCTTAACCCTTTCTCCTAGTTATACCCACTGACACGGATATTGACTGCGACGTGTCACTCAGTGTTCAACAGATTACTCTGACCCTAAACCCCACAGGGGGCTGTGTTTGCAGCCCATTGTCAATCAGCGCTATTCTTCAGGTGGTTCGTGGGGGGGCTGGCCTGGTGGGGGGGTTTGGGCTGGCGTTCAACATTCCAGACATTGCTGCATAGTTTATGCAAATTCCTCTGCCGGGGTTCTGGAATTTACACAGAAACACTAGATTGAAGAGTCGAGTTGCGGGGCTGTGAAAAAATATGACAGCAGATTGACCCCTATACTGGCTTACTATGCTGCATGCATGGCAGTCTGGTACTTGAGCTGTCGAATTTGCAACACATTAGTTAATAAAACAAAAGTATCTTGAGGGAGCCATTGAAATGTGAAGACTCAAGAGTTTATTGTCAACGCATCCGTATGCATCCCCTGTGAGATATGAACCTTCAGATCATAGGTGCAGAGTCCTAACCTATAAAACCATTCACCATCCCAAGAAAAGACACTTCGCCCGAACAGGGACTTGAACCCTGGACCCTCAGATTAAAAGTCTGATGCTCTACCGACTGAGCTATCCAGGCTCCATGGTATTGCTCTCTGTCGCACAACCCTGGAGGTGTGAGGCCATATGCTCAGGGTTGCCAACTCTGGTCAGCTGGCTGGCATAAAATTTTTAATTCGAGACAAGTCTGCACACACATGAATATGTATGTAACAAATTTATTACCTTAATAACTACCCAAACCATTTAATGTAGCTAATTTTAGATTAATAATGGAATAATATTGATTTGCCATAAGATTATTTGTGTGAGTGTGAGAATCTGAAAGCATCAGTGTCGTGCCAGATGCGTGAGAGTTGCGGACCACTGAGGCCCATTACCTATGTGGAGGTGCTTCTCATTAAAATGCTGTCCCGCTCTCCACTCAAGACATACAGAGACATGTCAGAAAGAGCTTTGAATTGGTGCTCAGTGAGAAGAAGCGAACTGTCTTCAAGAGAAGCTTAAAACATGAAGTAGAAGATCATCATATTTGATAAATCAGGAAACATGCAAGACAGGAGTGTAGCTCTCGATATTTGTGTACAGTATCAAAGAGGAGGGAGGCAAAGCCAAATACAAATGGCCCCTAGCTTTAGTGAAACTGCACCCAATTGACCTCAGTCAAGTCTACAGCATGGCCACCCCAACAGCCCACAGGTCAACCGGGTCATTATAATGTCTCCCTTCTGCATGTCCCTTCTCAGCTGATGAATGTCCTGGGCTTAGCTGATGTTACACGAGTGAATCATAAGTCATAACCACACGCTGAAGACCTCCGGTATTTACACAAGCACATCCTGGGACTATATTTCATGCAGAAGACTCACTTAATACATCCATCCATCCATCCATCCATTATCTCCCGCTTATCCGAGGTCGGGTCGCAGGGGCAGCTGCCTCAGCAGGGAAACCCAGACTTCCCTCTCCCCGGCCACTTCGTCCA
>JAAGVU020000032.1:12345067-12384775 GCA_011763525.2 Mormyrus iriodes
TCCTCACCCAGGACCTGTTTGCCTTGGGTGACCCTACCAGGGGCATAAAGCCCCGGGCAACGTAGCTCCTGGGATCACTGGAACAACGTAGCTCCTTGTCAGACCGAGAATCCCAAATGTTATTCATCAGCCTATTAGCTGAATCTATTGGATGCATGGTAGCATAGAACAAAGTGTGAATCAGCTGTCTCAGTATCCCATCTTCAACCATAACGTTTAGTCTAGTGTTAGTGTCCCATAGTGACACCTAATGCCTCTATTTCTTTTTACACTGAATACCTTATGGCTTTGCCAGCACCATTATACAGAACGATCGAAATTACTTCCAATAAAAATGTCTGCTATCAATATACATTATGTTTTCCTAATGTAAGGTTTAGTAAGTAGTCTCTGTGCATAAAGCCATGTCTGTCTGATGGCAAAAGGCCTCTATCCAATTATTCACATCTGTTTGGCAGGATTTCTCTGCTGAAAACAGATGCTTAGAAGTTACCTGAGAAGCAGAAAGTACAGCATTTTGCGCAGCAGATTGTCTTACTGGTAACTCTGTCTGACTGATTGTCTGCCTTAATGCAGTAATACTCAACCCAGCCCTAGGAGACCCCCATATGGTCCACGTTTTTACTCCCTCCCAGCTTCCAACATTCCTGTATCAGGTACTGGGTGATCTTGATTGTTTGGTTTGTTCCTAATTGTTTGGTTCAGCTGTACTGGGAGCTGAAATGAAGCAAAAAATGTGGGCTGTCTGGGTGTCCCTGAGAACTAGATTGAAAAACATTGATTTAAAGCTTATAGCTGAGCTTCCAGAAAACACAAAATAGCGTTAAAGTCATGGAGCAAGGCTTGTTGTTGCATAAAATCACAACAGGCCATCAGGTTTGAGGTGTAATAACCACGTACATGGGAAACCCCATGATCCTTCTGGATTCCTGCTGAACCTGCCTGGGGAGATTAGAAACAACCAGCTCCATCTGATATGCATTAAACACTTTCACACTTTTAATTGAGCCTACTGATTAAACAAAATCCCCCCCACCTTCCTAGCAAATAATGAGCCCTACTTGTTTTCTCTCGTTATTAGCAACAAAACAGCTGGCCCACAGACTCCAGCCTTACAATGTGCTCAGAACCATTCAGATCTTTCCCAAACAAATCGAGTCAACCATCTATGGCTGATGTACATGCAAAGCATGAAGGAGCATCTAGACAGCTGGTAGATGTATACTATGATGTCAGTATTGTAACAGCACCGGCTGTAAAAATTTCTTTCTAGTCAGTTCTCTACTGCACTGGAGTCAATATTGTCTGGTAGTATCTGTAGCATACATGCTCACTGTTCTTAGTGACAGAAAGTTCACAGGCAACGTTAAAGCCCTGGAGTCTGTACTATGAAGGCCATTTTGTCAAACAAAGGGAAAGTTATTGTCAAAAACTTTCCAGGAAAGTTGGAGTTTTTCTTATAGTTGGCCAAGTTTACAAAGACAGTCAGCTAAATACACTATGTCACTGGGGGTTGAGGGTATGCAAAAATCCAATGGGAAATTAAACCTTTCTTAAGATTAATGCACATACCCACACTACTTACTGTTTCCAAAGAAAGGATCTCCTTTTGTATGAGCCTAGTTTACCAAGTCACTTGTGTTCTCTTTCTTCGTTCTGCTTGGACACAACCTGAACAAAGTCTGTGAAATCCAACAAAACACCAATCCGTTTTCCATCGTTTCCCTTTGATACGTGTCAAGAGAACTTCTCTTTTAAAATTTGGGGATGAATGCTGAATTTGTGCATTTTTGTTTGTTTTGGGATTGGGGGGATAGTGTGTATTTCCTGTTCTTCATTTGGTGTTAGGGAACAAACACAGAACCTGCGTCTGGGTCCAGTAAACAAGGCCAGATGGTCTCTTCATAGTGCTGCCACATCAGCAGAAAGCTCTTGCCTGCCTTGCCGAGATTTAATTTATGTTTCTGTTAATCAGAGCCTCCCCATCCAAACAAACGCACTCGCCTGAGCGAATCCAATTGTGATGTGTGACGTGGCTGTTTCCCATGAAGCGACAGGAGGAAAGCCGTTGTTTTTCTGCGTGTCTCCAGAGAACACTGTGTCAATAAATATTAATTTGCAGTCTACCCTCCATATTCATGGGAAGCTGGTTCCAGGACCCCCTGCGGATACCAAAATCTGCAGATACTCAAGTCCCTCATGCAAAATGGCATAGTATTTGCATATAACCTATACATGTCCTCCCATATACTTTATATCATCTTTAGATTATTCATAATACGTAACGCAATGTAAATTCTATGCAAATAGTTGTTATAAAGTATTGTTTAGAGAATAACAAGAAGAACAAAAGTTTGTACGTGTTCAGTACAGACGCAACCACCGTAGTACGTATAGAAAATATAATTAAAAATAGTATGAATTATTTATAAATGAATTATGAATTCTCTCTCTCTCTCTCTCTCTCTCTCTCTCTCTCTCTCTCTCTCTTTCTCACACACACACACACACACACACACGTTTGTATTCATATCTTTGTGGGGAACGTCTGTGCATTTGTATGGGAAAAACCCTAATCCCTGTTATGACAGCCTTAACCCCTACCCAGCCCCAACCTTAACCATAAGTAACCAAACAAAATATAAGACTTTTGACAATTTTAGTGTTTTGATTGCAGTCACAGATTTTTATACCCCTTGTGGGTACCAAAAAAATGGTCTCCACAACATCAAAATAACAGGTTTTTATCACATTGTGGGGACATCTGGACCCAACAACGTAATACACACAGACACGTTAGTACTCACCGACACCTAAAACTACACATCACGTCATTTGTATAGATTCACCGTAGTGCTCAGCACCCATCAAATTCAAGGTTTATTATTATTTTCAATCCGTGGTTGGTTAAATCTGCAGATGCAGAACTTATGGATATGGAGGGCCGACTGTATTTTTCTGGCCAAGTTTGGGTTGGGCAAGAAGAATATCTTTGATCGTTCTTTGAGTTGAGTTTAATTGCTTCCAGACCATACAACATAGTGTAGAGGGTAAGGAGGCGCAGGAGACGAGGATGCAGGCAAATGCCCCTTGAGAGATGAGATTTATTTAGGCAACAGGATAAAATATGCATAGATCGGTGGCAACGAAGATGCCATGGTAAGTGGGAAGCACCTCTTCTCCTAAAAAAACAGGCATGAGTTCTTTGGTATGTCTGAAGAAGTACCAGTCTCTTCAAAGCAGCTGTCCGTGGGCTATCTATTCCTGGGACCAAGAGAAAACATAGACAACTTGCTTGCCCCTGCCCTTATCTCTGATCTTCTTCCCAGCATCCCCAGCCTCTCCCTGATAGCATTCATCACAGCTGGTTTCTCAGCAGACCGTAAGGAGGTCGTTGTTATTATCTACCTCTGTGGTGCTTAGTGCCCCCTACTGGCACATGGTGGATTAACGGTGGGTCATTGCATCACAGCAACCTGATTTGGCAACAATACTCATGGATTTTTGTTGCCATGTTTTCATTTTAAACTGGTACCCTTGTACCAAATTGCTTCAGGGTACAGCAGAAATCGTGGGTTTTGGACTGAAATCTGTTCCCAGCCTCTCTTCAGCCCTCTTCTGTGGCATGATTACACAAAAAATAAACATCAACAGCTATCGAATATCCTTACGCTAAAGCCACATATTTAAGCAATCATAACTTAATTATCTGGATGTTGTTTTGGCTGCAATTTTTACCTACTAGTAAAAGGTCAGGGAAACCCAGTAGTGTGTTTTAGATGAATCATTCGCAAAATATCCTCAGTACTTAATGACGCAGTGTGTGACACAAGTACCTTGAAGGATTGAACGTAATGACTTTGCTTTTAGCAACTGGTGCGCTATTGCCAGGTCAGAGAGCAACTGAAATGTTACAACATGTAGTACAGCAAAATAATTCAAGGTGGGAAAGTGGCTCAGTAGTTAGGACTGAAACCTCAAGGGATAGAGATTTGAATATGATGGGAGAAACACATCCTCAGGGTATATTGAATCTCTGTGTTCTCATCATCTTTGTCTGAATTGGCTGGCTATTCTTTTCTGTCAAGAACCTAGAACCCTTGGTTTGGTTGATGGGATTTGGGTATATTTTGAAGCGCAATCTCTATTTTTGGTGACACTAGACAAACTAGTATTCATAACATGTGCTTTCAATCATTTAATATAACATGATGTGTGCAATATTAATAGCTTATCTGCTGCAGGGCTTACGCTAAGAAGTTCGATTTCCAAAGGCTTGCTGCTAGTTCACACCATGCTGTTCAGTCAAAATATCAGGGTTGACAACTTTGGTAAGCTGGCTGGAGTGAGATTTTCAATTTGATACAAGTCTGCATACATATTTACATGTATGTGACAGTTTAATTGCCTTGTAAATAGTCTGTACGGTTTGCAAACTACCCCAATGCTTTTGATGTTGCAAATTTTAGGTTTTTAATGGAATAATGCAGATTTGCTGATAGATTTCTCACATGAGCATGACAGTCTGAAAGTGTGAGTGTCATGCCAGATGCGTGACATTTGGCAACCCCGAAATATTCATCAGTTTTACTGTAAAATCATTTTACAGTCTTTGTGGACTTTCATGTTGACTCCCTTGGTTACTGGGTTGGATTCTGTAGTTTTTTTTTTTAAAACAATTTTTATAACAGGAAATTAAAACGCAGCTTGGAAATGATGTAGGAATTAATATATTTGAACTGAATCAGCTGTTGCTTTGTCAGTCCCATAAGGGCCAAGAGTGGATATTACAAATGAACGGTAGCTGTACCCACTGGTAAATAAATTGATTTCTGACCATCAGCTTCCAGCTACTGCAGAGTGAGCTGCTGAACAGATGCTGTAAGTCAGCATGGGCAGAGAGTCTAGCTTAAAGTCCAGCTTTGCATGGGGTTAGTAGGCAGGACAATTGGCACCACACAAACCTACAGATGGTTCAAGGGAGACTCCGTCCACAAAATGGCCCTGTGTGTCAAAATCCACTTATGGGGGAAAACTTTGTGTTGGCTGATTATTAGCTAACGTTGATGAATGCCAGATGAGTCCCAGTTATCCCTATAGCCTCGCACAAAATGGACAATTGTTCTGTGGGTCCCTGTTTAATGGGGAACATGTGGAGGGATGCATATGGAGGTGGCGAGTCAGGAAGGCGTGGGAAGAGGTGAGGCTGGGCGTTTTAGATGGAGAGCAAACAGATGTTCCAAGCTTCCAATTCCTGAATTTCCCTTTCCCAAAATTGCTGAATTACAGGCAGAATCTGAAGATTTTTTAGTGGGAACAGGAGTCTCTCAGAATTCAAAATAACAGGAATACCTTGAGAGCAGAAGGAGGCTGGGTACATTACATGGACTTTCATCCAGAGCAACATGCAGTTGAGAAAGCAGGGTCACAAAGTTCCTGAAGCAATTGGGGGTGGAGAGCTTCGCTCTGGGACCCAATGGTGAAACCTCTCTCCTGAGTCCAGGATTTCAACCTTTTAATAATAGACACACCAGCCTTACCTGTTGAGCCACACACTAACTTCACGCATGTGGGGTATGACAGGTCAATGGCACACAGGTAAGGCGGGGGTCACAACACAGAGAGGTGCCATCTGTGACTGGAGGACTGGAGTTCTCTTCACTGCTTTTGACTTATCAGGGCCTGTTTAGAAGTACAGGTGTTGCGGTTTTGTCACTCTGCACTAATAAGGGTTTATTTGTATGAGGTGGGTGTGTCTGGAATGGGTGTAAGTGCTGGAGGACCACATTAGGCATATTAGGTTGTACTGAGCAGCATCATGTAAAAATCTCAAGTCTGAAAGGGCTAAGTGTATAAAGTAACTTGTCAAGTTGTGTTTCTGGGGGGGATCTTGGGTAAATGGCCAAAGCTATGTCAGCAATTATAACAGCACCTCAATCTCCTAGACAGATGTTGTTGATATGTGCGGGATTTTATTGACTGGGTGTGTGACTGAACGTGGATTCTGGAAGCTCTCGGTCTCTGTATAACCACTTGTCTCTCCTGCTGTTTTTCTACATGTTGGATTTCATGCAGGCAAATCTGAGGCCACCTGTAAGTGCTCAAGCTGATCCTAGTCTTGCAGGTCAAAGGAAGGCTGCCTCCGGGCCTGAATTAAGGCAATTAGGCGGAATTACTGTGCAATTTAAGACCAAATGACTTAATACAATTAAATTAATAGACCAATTTATTTTTTGGTTCTACTGCGATAGTTGTATGTGTTTCGTTGTGTGTATTTTGGGGGTCATATACTGAGGTGTGTTTTTTGCTTTGCAGAGGAGTCTTCAAAGGCCCAGCTTGACCTGACGGAGTTAATTGGAGTCCCCCTACCTCCCTCGGTCTCCTTTATCACTGGCTATGAAGGCTTTCCGGCCTATAGCTTCGGGCCCGGTGCCAACATTGGTCGGCTGACCCGGATGTTCGTACCCGATCCCTTTTACCGGGACTTCGCCATCATGGCCACCATTAAGCCAACCACCACCCATGGCGGAGTTCTCTTCGCCATCACTGACGCCTTCCAGAAGGTTGTGCACCTTGGTGTGGCGCTATCGCCGGTGGAGGACCAGACCCAGAGGATTATATTGTACTACAGTGAATCGGGGTCCTCGCGCTCCCAGGAAGTGGCGTCCTTCAAGGTACCCGACATGTCCAACAAGTGGAACCGCTTCACACTGACGATGCAGGAGGAGGAGGTGCGGCTATACATGGACTGCGAGGAGTACCACCGCGTGGCCGTTCAGAGGAGCCCCTGGCAGCTGCATTTTGAAGCCAGCTCTGGCATCTTCGTGGGTAATGCGGGGGGCACTGGCCTTCAAAGATTTGTGGTGAGTTTTGCGAATCCACCTCAATGTGTGGCTATTGGCCTCCTGTCTGCAATACTTTACATTTTTAACATTTAAGCCGTTTAGCAGATGTCTTTTTCGAAACGATACACATTTTTTTGCAAGAAAGCAGGGTCAGACAGTCCCTGGGGCAATTTGGGGTTAAGGATCTTGTTCTGGGGGCCAATGGTAAAATCACTCAGTCTGGGATATGAACCAGCACCTTTCTGATCAGAGAAGCCATAAAAGGGGGTAAGTTAGGATAATTCCAAGGGCCCAAGTGACAGAGGCCCTAGAATATTTGAAACATAATCAGATTGGTCTGGGTTGGGGGCCCAATGATATTCTGTCACGCGGCTCAAAATGTCTAGTGGCACCCCTGCTTCTGATCACTTGGTTAGGGTTGAGCAAAACACCACCCACAATAACAGATATTTATATGTGGAAATGCATCAGAATCTGTGTTTATAAGGTAGGTATTGCAGGTCCTTTTTGAAGAGCAACAGTATTTATCAGCTAAGACCCAATGTTTACGAAGCACTTCAAAGCCAGGGATCCTCTTTCCTGTCTCACACAGGTAAAAGCCAACCAGCATCATGCCTCCTTTGATTAACACGATCTATCTTCCTCCAAGTTCAGTTGTTGTTGAAACTAGCCTAACAATTGAATCGTCTTATTAATTCTTCTTAAATGATTAAAGATATGGCGTTTTTCTTTGCAGCTACAGTTCAAAGCAGATTTTTTTTTGTTCAGTCATCATGTGGCAGTTCAAAAAACCCCAGAAAGTGGTAGCAGAGCGCTCTGGCAGGCGTTTTTAATTAGATTTAATTTCTGTTGCATGGGAATGAAAAGGAGGAATGACTGTGTGTTGATCTGAGTTTCAGATTTGCCCTTAGCCTATTACCAGACTGCCCAGAATCAGCACGTTGCATCCTGTTCACAAAGAGTGAAATTAATTCATGGCAAAGGTTGTTGGCCATCTTGGTGTGAATGCCCGCTGTTATTCACATTGTTGGGCCATAGGTACCAAGCCTAAGTTACAACTAAACAGACAAATAAGGCAATTTCACAAGGTCTCATGAGCTAGTGTTACATTCTGTTTGCAGACACTAATGAGACATATGTGTAAATTTAACCTGGAGCACATCTGCAGGAATGGTTGTTCCATCATGAATAAAGTTGAGCATATGCGTTGTTTTGGGGGGTTATGAGGATGGTTCTTGCATAAGATCCTAGTGCACTAATGACATCTCTGAAAAGCCATTTACGCAATCCCTTTTGTAAGATGAGACAATGAGGTTACTAGGTGAACCTCTCTTACTTGAGGTCATAGATTCCTGGTGGGGGGGACATCTGAGGTTTAGTAAATAATCTTTTCAGCTGTGATCACTGAAAAGTGTGCAGTGATCACTGAAAAGCGAGGAGTGACTATTAGACAGACTGTGGGTTTGGAAAGACGATTTTCTGCAAGGCATTTGTGATTTCATTCAAAAATATATTAGCTGGGCTCTGATTCACAAATCTGCCAGACGGCTAAACGGTACGATGCCGCAAGTGGTCAAGAGGCATTTGTTCTGGAATGTGGTGCAGATGGTATCGGTTCTGCTGCTTTATGGGTTCTGGGAGGGTCCAACCCACCTGGTCTCCACCTCCCGCTTCCGTCAGTTGCCCCTACATGCCCATAAAAACAGAAGATGTCTGCAAGCCCTACCACTCAACAACGCAATGGCAGTGGAAGTGCGTCCATATGCAGGCCTCATTGCTGGCATCCCGTCCTGGCAAACTGGTCAATTTTACTTTGTCTCTGACACATACATGTCGACATAGCAGCAGTGAATACAGTCAGATGAGTGGCTAAAAAAACCTGTACCGGAGGACAGTAAAAGCTGTCGACAATGGCAGCATAAGTTGTTGACCCATTAGCAATTGTAAAACTCAAGAGCGTAGATTTGGATATGGACGGTATGGACGTGTACCCTATGGGGCTAATTTGGTCCCTACCAATGTTGAAACCAAACCTACACCTTGTTGACCAGAGGGTGCCCCCCTCAGAGGGTGTTGCCCTGGGGATTTTCCCATCTTGCTCTTGGCAGGACTCACTACTGCAGCAAGATCATGTCTGAACATCACAGTGAATTCAGCCTGTCTGACAGACCCAGCCCAGATGGGCAGGGGTCCTGGCGACTTACAACTTCAGGAAAAAAAGCAGACAAACAGGGAAATTGGAGTTTATATGTACAGCTTTGCCGTAAACATTATTACAGCCCATGTCGTTTGCTTGGCAGATGTTTCCATGCCAGGCTTGATGGCTTCACTTGGTTTTACAGCTAAATATTTGAAGGAGCAGTGTCGGTTAAGTTTCCCGCATAAAAGTACAACAGCCATCCCCTTTCAGGGATTTCTTACCCCAAGAGCTCGCTGTCCATGGATTAATATCCTCCATATGTTTCTCTGAATGTAAGGACAATGACTGTCAAGCTCCAAGAGATCCAAGAACTTAAAATACAGTGTTCTCTGAAGTACCATGACCCTGTGTTGGATGACTGGTTGAAAGATGGATGGAAGAATGGATTTTCTCTGTAGTAACTTTTTAAATATATGAACAACTATTTAAATATATGTAGCAGGAAAAGGCCAGATCTTAAAACTGACTGACATCAGTCCCCTGTTTAGATACAATTAATGACCAGGGGTACATTTCCTAGAAGCATAGCTGTCATAGCTGCCAGAACAGAGGTGATTCTAGGATTTTTTTTCAGTCTGGGGGGAATAAGAGGAACAGTGATTTATGCAGAAGGGCCTGTCTTATCATTAGACAATGATATGTTTTGAACTGGTAAGTGGCAGGGGAGAGGGCACTCCAGGGACCAATCAGCTTTCAGTAGTCATGCCCCTGGGCCTGAACAACGTCACCACAGAATGTTTCCACTCACCTTAGATCAAAGATATGTGAGTCTCTCACTGTGATTCACTGCAGTATTTTTTTAAAGCAGCATCAAGCGTAGCCAAGCCAGGTGTATGACAGTAACACCCCTGCCCCCGTCCAGACTCACAGCAAGCAATCAATTACTTCCCTAAAATGGGGACTCTGGTCTCTGTTCCCACACACTCATCCTTACCTGATAAATTGTACCCATTAAGGTGACGGGTATTCAATCCCAGGTGGTTGCTGTACCTGTTACCCTGGCAACAGACTGGTGCATCTATCCTGCCGAGGGTCAGTGAAAGCAGAGCCGGCTCTTCGTTGGAGAGTGTCTAGAGGACTGGGGGTGGGAGGCCGGGGAAACGGTCCTGCATGATGTTTACAGGACTCAGCATGTGTCATCTGTGCTTGTTTGGAGCGGGCTGGTAAACACACTCCCACAGCCTGCAGTGACGTGGGTGAGCTTCCCCATGTGTTCTTGTCACAGACGGATAGCCGGGCCCAGTGGGACAGGTCGGCATGCATTTTAAATGAATGATCGTTTTGTGTCTAGTCTTATTGTGGAAGCAGAGCATTTGTGGACATGCGAGACCACATGCCAAGGCATTCAGACATTAACTGGCTACACAAGTACTTCAAGAAATGTGTGTAATATCCACCCATCTGACCATCTTCCCACCGCACATCCAGTTCAGGCTCCCACGGGGGTGGAGGGGTGGCCTGGAGCCTCTCCCAGGCAGCATAGGAGACAAGACAACCAAGGACCAACTGATACCTTATAAGCATACAGCTTGTAAATTCTGAGTTTGTGGCTACATTTCCTTAATTGTTTTAAATTATATAGGCTAGCTCTGAAAGAATCTTTATGGGGTCGCGCCGTTTACATATTGTGTCACTAGTGTTTTTGATTATATAACCATATATATTGCTGTTAGTGGTGAGTATGCATACTGAATTCAGCAGAGTTCAACTTGTTGTTTTTGGTTAGAAGACATTATTGGTTTTAAGTGCATTATGAGGGAATCCAGAAACACACACCATGAGGTGACACAACTGGTTCAGAGTTCACCTCTACAACCTGCAGGATATCAAACCAGTCCAGTGCTATCTGGCTCCTCCCTCCTTCTCCTCCACCCTGCTGCTCATTCCTGTCATATTACTGACCACTGTCCACTTATGCTAGTGTTCAGGCTGGGTTGTGGACCCATTTCCTTTGCTCTGTTCATCATTGTCTCTCCCTTTTCATATATCTCAAGCATTCTGAGGCATGTATGTGGGGAAGCATGCTTAATAAAGCGTTCCATCTCCGGTGTCCATTCTACTCCCAGAGACCTCTGCATGTCTCTTTGAAGCATCTTCACTCTCCTGTTTCCATCATGTTATTATTATTGATTTTATTTGTGAATCTCCAGTGAAACTATCGCGACCGTTTGCTTACAGATGCTTACGTTAATCCCCCACATGGCCTTCTGCTGAACAGCTGGATGTGGGCTTTCATGTTGCCTGGACATATCTTTGGGGGAGGGGGGTTGGCAGCAGGGGGACATGGTCACAGCATTCGATTTTATGAAACATGTCCAGTAGAAACCATGGGAGCTTCAGAGGACTCCGGCAGACAGTGTGATTCATCAGACTAGGGCACCCAGTGAGCAGCCAGGAGCTATTAGTGGATTAGTCAATCGGCGGAACGGTGTGGGGGGCGGCTGCCTCTTCATGAATGCTGGCAAAGACCTGATATTTACACCACACGCTCCTATGGGACAACCCAGCCAATGAGAGAATGTAGGAGTGGCCGGACATCCTCTGATTGGCACAGAGCCACTCAGGGGCCGGTGGCCATTGAATCAGATTCATCTATCCCAGTAACCCTGATCTTAGGCCTGCTGTCATTTTCCACGTTGTCCGGTTTCCCATTTCTCCAAAAAACCCATCACCATATTGTGGGCTTGTGTTTCAGGATCTATGATGAAAAACAATCCGAATGAGCTTGCTTACTCTAAAAATCATCACAGGTCTTGCTTTTCTCCCGCAACTGTTTATAAACTCCACAGCTGTCCGTGATTTGGATTTTAGCGTTCTTGTGCTGCTCCCGTTCTTTGGCCTAAACATGGCTGTTAAATTAAAAGCAGGTATTAATATTATTGATACTGGAAATAAAGGATGGGACCCTTTGCCTTTGGTGGGGAGTGTGTCCTGGGCAAACTGCAATATGATTGATGCAGTTAACAATAGAATTTGCACATAAAACAGAATAAATTGTTACTAATGAAAATCTAAATGCATGAAAGCAGATAAACAGATCTTTTTTGAAATACTTCAGCTAACTATTTAGGTGCACTTGGCACATTGCACAGATCTGAATTGCTCTGGCCCACATCCACAGGCAACATTCTCCCTGTCATCAGAGCCAAGAGTTGGAGTGGGCTGGGTGAATGTGGCTATGTAGCTGTCATTGCAAATCTGGATCTTACATTCTCTTACTCTCTCCCCCTAGGGCTCCATCCAACAGCTGGTTCTCAAGTTCGACCCCAGAGCTGCAGATGATCAGTGCGAAGAGGACGATCCCTATGTGAGTGCACTGGGCTGCCTTTAAGTACTGGATACAGCTGTGGAAGTTTCTGAAAGCTCCAGCGAAAAACTGAGGGATAGCACATTCTAGTGGTGGAATAAGAGCAACGCGAAAATGAACATCTACCATTTTGGCTTGCTGCGCGAATCTGGTACAATTGCTCTCTTGTAGCAAATACGTTACAGACGGAATCAACCTCGGTTATTTTTTATGAGTTGAGATCTTGCATTTGATCGCTACCTTTTTTAGATCACAGCCGCTTCTAACAAGCTAATGCAAAGTGCATTAGAATCAGAAAGAAAAGCCCTGTAGCTGGATTCTGGTTTTAACCCGAACATCGTGAAATATCTACGTCTCAGACGAATTACCGTAAATATAAATAATTCGGTAAATATAAATGTTAAAAAAGCTTTGAATAACGGTACCGAACAATGTAGAACTTTTTTTAAATGACAAACGATCTATACCATGGCTCCAAAGAGTTAGCTACGGAGAGAAGAAAAGAAATTATTAAGTACACGACTTAACGTGAAGCTCCTGGTATTAAATATCCACCGGCAAATTTTATGAGCTCGATTTATCAGCGGTGGGTTGCCATAGTTATTCAGGAGGTACTTTTTGTTCCCAGGAGACGCGCTTGACGTAGAAGAGCTAAATGAGAGCAGTGTCCGAATGTCACTCGGGGACCGTCTCGAGAAAAAAAGCGGGTAACGAGTCGCGAGGCTGAGGCACGTGCTCTGCTTGCAGGCGTCGGGCGACGGGAGCGGGGATGACGTCTTAGACTCCAGGGAGGTGCCAGATGAGCTGAAGAAGCAGGTTGAAGAACGGGAGTACGCTTGGGTAAGTGAGTGCCATAAGAGGAAAAATCTGGGGAACGTTCCTGGACAGATTAGACCATGGAAAATTTTTCAGGATTTATGAGTCCTTCTGGATTCCAAGTTTCAAAGCTTTGTAGGTCTGCTAGCAGCTGGAACCATGGAGACCTGCCACTTGTACTGGTTCCTGATATTTTTGTACTTTGTATGAAGGTCTACATTTCCTGTCCTGGAAAGCAGCCGGTAAACTACATACTCTGGTATCTAGACCCTGTGCTTAGTATCTTAGTGCTGTGTACAACAGATTAAAAGCTATTATTTGCTCTCACCATATGGATCTCATTCAGCTGTTTTGTATATTCCATTAAGAGGCTTGGACATTTGGCCCGAACACCAAGTTTAACTTGAAACATCTCCCATCATCTGGCCATGAGGGTGGGATCATTACAGCAGAGCTGACCTGGACCCTTGGGAAGACACACGTGTATCTACTCTAAACACTCAGACTAATAATGAGATGGTGGTCATCCCACACACATATCGTCCACATGCCTTATGAACATCTTTACAGTGCCTAGCATTAATTTAGCAGAGGACTATGGTTGCCATTACGAAGCTGTCCTCTGAACTACATGTTAAGGTTGTCGTGATAACTGCTCTCGTTTGATTAATGTTCCGAACTCCACATGGCCTGAAAAGGAGGAAAAAATAAAGGTGAGCAAGTGGCTTGAGGACCTGGAGTATGCAGAAAAACTCCTCATTTATTCATACTCTTTCATTCATGCTATTCATACTCATTGATACTGCCCCCTTCTGGCTCAGTGCAATGTTTTCTAAGTGCTTTTTTACAAGAAGCGATATGTCATCGGTTGCGTGAGATGTGGATTTATTGCAGAAAGACAGTACCAGGGCTTTCTGCATTACGTCGTCGTCAGCCTTTGTGATTTATGTAGTGTTGGACTGAGTCATTGCATCTATGAAAGCCCATCCCTCACTGGCGAATTACTGTATTTTATCTGATATAGTACAGTGACATGTTTATTCATAATGACTGACACAAAAAAAATACAGCTGGATTGTCCTGTTAATTCCAGTTGACAGACCCAGCCTGTTTTGGCACCCTAAGCCAAATGCAATTAACCCAATTGTCATCTGTCATCTTCCATGCCATTTTGACAGACTGATCAGATGGGGGCACCCCCAGGTGGTCATTGGACAGCTGCTTAATTTGCTTATGCCTTGGCCTGAACCACAGATCAGATGTTTTTAAGTAAAGAATAACCAAGAGGTTGATAATAACCATTTACATCATAGCTGACCTATGTGTGTCATAAAGTGTTCTGACCAATGGGCTTCTGAGCAGGGAGTGGAGGCACATGTGTTCCCGGCATGCATCTCTTCACTTGACTGGCAGTGCTCGCTTGGCCTGAACCCCACATGAACTTAAGATATTTGCCCTTTTCTTTGTGGGCATCGAGTCCCACAGCTCCTAAATAGGAAAGCAAGATGGGGGGGAGAATGTGCAGCCCGGCTGCAAAGAGTACTCAGTGTGGCGCCCCCCGCTGGAGACCAACAGGACAGTCGAATTTATGCACCCCTTGCATCACAGTTTTTTCCGTTTACATCAGTCATTCTAATGTCCCTGGTAATAACACTAAGCAGCCCTGTTATTAAACAAGTAACATCTTCCCCAGAAAACATGTTTACACTGACGTAAACAACTGTATCTTCCATAACCATTTACCCAATATAGGGTCATGTAAGGCTGTGAGTAATCAGGCTGAAATATGTAGCCATTTGTTGCCTTTAAATGGTAATTCCATTTGATGAATGCTGCATGGGCTAAAAGATGCTAAAGCTATAGTCAATTAAATTCAATTCAGTTTACTTTTATTAATCATGCTTCCCCACATACGTGCCTCAGAACGCTTGAGATATATGAAAGTAAACAGACACAGTACACAGTGTAAGCAGAAAAAGCCAGACACTGGAACACAGGAAAAAGGATCTCGTAGGTTGGACCAATAGGGGAAAGAACCTCTGGCAGTCAACGGTCAACTGGTTGCCCACCCTCCTGGGCATGCTAACCCTATAAGTTTATCTGGTTGCCCTTACATGAAGTAGAGTTCCACAAATGATTTTGGCACTTTTTCTGTCTGTTCCTCTAGTCAGAGAGTAGCCAGGGTGCACCGGTACCAGCCCCACCAACAGAACCCCACCACGATGAGGATGTGACCGAGTACTCTGGCCGGTCTGCCCTCAGCGAGAAGCAAACCACCACCCAGGTGATCTCCACTGCAGAACCGACCACGCAAGGTGAGAACCTGCACCCCTCACAGCTGTCTGCATCAGCTGGGGCTCCTGGTGGAAGGAAAGCTGCCACAGATGAAGCCAAAGGAACTGATGACTGTGATTATTTATCTTTTATTATGAAGACTGCATTTGAACAGGATTTAGGTTAGGGTTTATGGCTCAGATACCACACTGTGGTGTGAAACAGAAGCTGTTTATAATAAGCATATACAGATGCTCCTCACTTTATGATATTTTGACTTTACGATGGTGTAATAGCAGTACACATTCAGCAGTCTTCAAACTTTGAATTCTGATCTGTTCCTGGGCTAGTGATATGCCGTACAATAGTTTTTACTGATGCCAGGCGATGGCGGCATCCACACAGCTACGCTCTCTGTAGCAATCATGAGCATAAACTTTTCATACCATGTTTGCCATGGTATCGTACGGTGTTTTTTTATGTTAATTTGTTTACTTTTCAATTACTGGTATTTAGTTAGTTACAGTAGTGATTTATTTACTTATTCAGTGACAGTAGTTATTTATTTAGCTATTTATTTATCACATCCTATTTATATTCGAATTAATATATTTTCCACTTACGATGGCTTCATCAGAACGCAACCCTACTGTAAGTCAAGGAGCAGGTGTAGCATACTTATATGGTTTGTTTCGGGTTCATGATTGGTGAAGTAGTAAATAACACTGGATCCACTAGGGGGAGACAAAGCTTGTGGTTGGTGATAAATGTTCACTTACAGAAGAAAGCATTACCATAAAAGGAATAAGTACAGCTCCGTGCCTCAGATTCCCCCAGAGACTGATGTGGCATGAATCTTTAATATGTTGTTGTTTTATCTTAAATCAGCTGAGGCACCTGTTTTGGGGCCAAGGAGATTTCTGCCGTTGCATTCAGCCAAGCACGGTTTACAGGCATCCCTGACTACGGGTTTTATCGGTGTAGTTGCCCACATGGGGCCCGACACCGTCCGCAGCTTGCTCACCAGCAGTGTCGGTTGGGTGCCTTTGCAGGGCTGAGTCGTACCGAGGAGGTGGAGGACAGCGGAACCTTCCAGACTGTGAGTGTCTTCACCTTGATAAAAAGAATGTTCTCTTTCGGTGGTCAGGTTTGTAGAACCTGTTTCTTGTGGCTCTCTAGATGTCTCCAGGACCCAAAGGGGAGCCAGGCGATCCAGGCCTAGCTGGTCCACCCGGACCAAGGGGCCCATCGGGCCCTTCAGGAGAAGGAGAGGCCCAGCCGGGTCCCAGGGGCCCAAAAGGACCCCCGGGGACCCCCGGAGCTCCAGGAACACCAGGAAAAGATGGACTCCCGGTGAACTATGTTCAACTCTTCAGCACCTAGTTGAAAAGCCCCTTTCACACATCCCACTTCTCCTTAGTTTGGGATTTTCGGCACGCGTGGAACGCAGCTCGCTTCAAAGGCGCTTGTAATCCAGCAATTTGGACTTCGGGCAACGCGCTTTAATGTGAGGTTTTACGACGCCTTTCCACTGACTCCAGGAAAGGAAAAAAAACACAGCTCCATGTCACCGCGGGAACAGCCAGGGTGGCGACTGGAGTAACACAGTCCCCTTGTAAATCACATTCCTCTGTGGGCTTATATTAAGCGGCGGCTAATTCCTGTCACTTTGGCACTGTGAGAGGGGACAGTAAAATGCAGCACCTCATTGGTCGGATAAAGGAGAAAACAATAGTAGTGAAAGTTTGCCATTAAACTCTCCTTTTTTTCCCGTCAAGAACACTCAGTCCTCTCACTATGGCTTGGCCCGTGCAACTCCTTTGTTTCTAAATCAGTTCGGCGATGTTCCCACTGTTGGCTTTCATCAAAAACAAAGAAAGCAGCCATCGACTTTTATACTAAATTAGCAATATTTCTATGTAATAGATTAATATTTATCTCAATGTGCCAGGTGATTTGCTCAGTTCCCCTTGTGGTTGAAGGTGGTGTGTGCTGCTGTTGGGTCTGCAGTCTCCTATACTGTACCACGGAAGATGTATTATAATTCATAAATGGGTGACACAACAAATTAATAGTGACACCTGCCAGTAAAGTCTGGAAGCAAGGCACTGATGTGATCTTAGGGCACAATTTGCAGATATTACTTTATAGATCTTTCTTCTCTTAATCTCAGTCTTGGATGAATCCGCATTCAAACATTCAGACAGGAACCAGGGGCATTACTATCCTTGAGTATAAAGTGTTGTTCATCTGGCTAAATGTTGGGCTTGCCAGAGAGCATAATGCGTTTTTCTCCTCTTTTTCAGGGTATTCGGGGTAAAGATGGAAAGCCAGTAAGTACTGCCTGTCTGCAATCGACATTTATAGCCACACTAATGAGTGCTGGTATGGTGAGCAAACAGACCCAAACATGGGCAAATCTGTCAAGCTACAATCCTCCCAGTGGCTCCTGCTAGCGTTCTGTTGCCAGGTGTTCTGTGTGAATTACCTGTGCGCTTGATAGTCATGGTGGAGGGTGATGATATTCCCTCTAATTTCTTGGATTCTCCATGTTGAAAAGCCGGTATTTACCAGTTCAGATTCTCTAGTTGTGTCATATTGCAGATGCCTCAGCTACAGACGTCCTTCAACATGTTGTCGAATGTTTAAAGGCAGGCGAGAGATATTATGTCTCATACATCACTTAGAATGTAAATCCAGAATTGGCCTGAAGCCCTTCGTGTTACATCTCTGACCCTGCACCTGCACCTACCCCCGAGTCAGCCGGCCCTGTCCAGCATCTAACATGTGCGGCACAGAACTGAGCCGGAGCCAATTTCAGCAACTAAAGCGCAGTCACCTGCCACACGCACTGCGGACCCAACAAACTCAAACTCGCTGCTGCTCTCAGGGTATTCCATGCCGTTCTGCTCCTCATTATAGTGAGACTCAGAACTCCCCAAATCCTCTGTGATCGATTATCTGGGGCTGTGGCCTTCTCTGGCGGTGTGTATAGAGCACATTTGCTGAAACGAGAGCAATGGCGACCATACAACCCTGTTCATTTCCAAAGACTTTGTGCTGCCACTAGAGTTCAAGACACTTACATTTGCGAGTGTGTCTCAACAGTCCTCCACAAGGTATTAAGTCAGCCTTGTCTTTTCGTATGTGGTGCCCCCTGCTGGAGAAAATAATGCATTTTCATTTTTTGTCCTTTCATGCACTTAAGTTAACATGATCTGGCTTATTTTTATTCTAGCTTTGAAAGATATTGGACAGTTAGCTATCATTCATGGAATGAAGGAGTCCTCAGAAACTACATTCCAGCCAAGGAAGAACACATTAGCTGGAATAAGGCTGTTGTTCATTTTGGGCTACACATCACTTCACATGGATTGATTTTTTTTATTACTTATTTTTTTTATTAAATTGAGCATTTTATGTTCTTTGCACATGCAGGGTGAAGAGGGACCTCAGGGCTTCCCTGGCCTTCCAGGTGAACCTGGAATCAAGGGAGAGAAGGTATGGCTGTTGATTTGTATAGGTCGTGCCTCTGTGACATGCTAATATACTCTGCAGCATGATCAGCGAGTGTGTTGGACTTTCTGCCAGCTGATAGTAGCGACAGTTCAATACATTGCAAAGATATGCATCTGCTATTACTCAACCACAAAAAAAATTAAGCACACGTGGATTTTACACTCGACAGGAAATATTTCCCAGAATTCCTTGGCAAGTGAAATGGAAAGGCAGAATGACCATATTAAGTACCGGTTGTGTTTATTGAAAACACTCATACGTTCAAATAAAATTAGCTTGTATTTTTAGAACAAAATAGCTATACGTCACATTACGGTAATCTGACAGCAAAACAGATGTCTTAGAAAAGTGTGCTAGCATATAGTTTAGCATTCAGCTTAAAACAGAAATAATGTATTCAAGCGATATCCCCATGTACTAATTGTATTTAATCAAGTGATTAATAACTGTGAAGGGTCGCATCCTAGGGCTGCACCTGGTGTACTGGACTAAAATGTTTGATTGGCCAGTGGTTTATTTTTATAATCTCAACTTTATATCTTTTGCAGGTTATTTTTATGATACAAGGTCATTCATTTATCTTCGGCAGAATGAGCAAAAGGGAAAACAAAGACGTTTTAGAACCGGCACAAATGTTATTAAAGTATGGGTTATGGGGAATGTTCTAGAAATGCAATTTCTGCTGCTGTTTCGCGTTTAGTGTCCTCTGTACTCTTCTTTCATGACCTTGCGATCTTTGAAAAGGTCAACATGATTATATCTGATTGTTGTTTATTGTTTCTGGATTCCTATAGGGTGATCGTGGTGTGGGTCTCCCAGGTCCTCCTGGACCGCCAGGACCCCCAGGCCCAACAAGCCGGCCCAAGTTCGCGGTGCGTACATCTCCGCCAAATTATTTATTCTACCTGAATTTTGTTTGGGGTGACCTCTGCTCCCCGTCTGGCAGAATGAAATGCAGCTTTGTGAACACGGTGAGGCAAACCAGGAAGAGTCAATGAAGACATGTTAGAAAGAAAAGTGTATAACATGCAGCTGTGCTGATTTGCAGGGAGACATGGAAAGCTACGGCTCAGGGTTTGAGGACTTTGATAGCGACACCGAAGTCATCAGAGTGAGTCCGGCAATAGCCATAATTCTGTTTATTATTAAAGATCCATCTATTTGCATCTCATATTTAATTATTTAAAGTAATTTTGTTAAAAAAAAAAAACTTATGGACTGATAATGATCTTAAAGGTCCCTGACTGAAAAAAAAAAGTTTTGAAGTGTAGTTTCTGTAAACTCACACTTCAAGGCTGTTAATAAATTACTTCCTAATGAACCATGTTACGGTCTTGCGTAAGATCACGGTTATAGCTAGTTCAGGGCTCTTAAACTCAGATTTCAAAGAGTCTGTATGTGCGGGTCGTACATCTTCAACATTTTACGTAATTACTTTGATCAATCTTTAATTACAGTATTAATTAATAGTTTGGTACTATTTCATCATTTTAAAATAATAGGAATTTTTTGCAACTGTTTGGTTGTATATTCAATAGATAGTGTGTAGGTTTTATTTGTTTCTTCTTTGCTAATTACTAGCAGCTGCGGTCACAGCCAGCACATGTGGGGTCCTGCTGGATTTGAGTATGATATCTCTGTTCCGGATTGTCACCATCAGTTTCAAACCTGTTGTTGCTTTGAACATCCTTTCTTTGTCTATTCAGGGCCCCCCTGGTCCGCCAGGCCCCCCCGGACCCCCAGGAAAGCCTGGCCCTCCCGGGCTGAGTGGAGACCCTGACTCTACAGGGGACTTGCAGATGGGGCCATTCGGTCCTCCAGGGACCCCAGGAAAAGATGGAAGGCCTGGTGAACCAGGGAAGCCTGTGAGTACCTCTTAAATGAGACTGGTCTGTTTATAAGTCATTTCCAGTGTTGGTTTGTTAACTATTGACACCAAAGTCAGCCAATATAAATCTGGCATCTAACCACACCCATATCAGAGATTAAAAAAAACAAATTTATAGAAGTTGCACTACATGTAAAAAAAACATTTCATGTGGAAGATGATTTATGAGACTGAATACCTTGAAACAATATTACTATTGATGTGCTGTTATGCAAAAATCATTCTTAGCCTATGATGATACTGTTTGAGACATTAAGTCGTTGGTATCTTATGACGTATGTCTTAGGACGTATGTCTTGACTAAACATTTGTGACTTCCTAATTTTATGACCACTCAGGCTCTACTTAATGAATTTCTGGCAAATCAGCAGGCAGTCAGTACAGGCATTAGGTTGCATTAATTGATTAATCGATAAATTAATTGATTGATAGCATATTGCAATATGTCGGCAATTGTACGTAAACTTCACGTTTGGCTTTTACGAAGGTTTCCTGAGCCCATCTTTATCTGAAGAGCGTGTTATTGGGGTAGAATCTGGTTTCGGTTTCATTTCGGGCTCCATGTTGCAGCCAGTAAATCAGCTCGCTGACCCAGTCACATCAGAGGGGCCCCACTGTCTCTCCAACCCCCTACTGGCTTCTTATTCCTGGGCCCAGTGTGCCTCGCAGCTTCACGCTGGGCTGGTGGAGCACGGTTTCCCCTCACTGGCACGTGTGTGTGAAGCATACCCAGATGGCCACAGACTGGTGGGCCCAGCTGTGGCCTGTAAGCAATCAATCCCACGTCTCTCTGCTAATGAAGTGTTTTCTCTCTGGATCCTGGCGTCTGGACATGTTTGTGATGTCGGCAGCGAGGCTGAAGTTTGTTTTTCTGCTTGCTGCTCTCGGGAAGGATCTGTGGTGCAGTTTTTCACACACGAGTTCGCGATGCGGGATGCAGGGGAAGCCGTCTCGTAGTTAATGACACCGCCGCCGTAAACAAGCTTGAGGACTCCTGTGTGTCAACTAGAGGGTCGAGCACCTGTCCAGACCCCACATGTGGACTGTAATAGAAACTTCACACCTCTATTGCCCCAGCTGTGTGTGTGTGGACTTCACACATTGTCCCCGTGCTGTGAGGGTTTCCTCTGGCAGACCGAAGACATGCAGCTAGGTGAACTGTTTTGTTATGTTGTTATGTTGTTGTTTTGTTAATAGGCCATAGTTTGTTATTGTGTGTGTCCTACAATGGACTGGTATGTCATCCAGGGTGTACCCTTGCCTCATGCTCTGTGCTGCCTGGGATAGGCTCCAGTCCCCCCTCCCCCAGAACCCTGTACTGGGTATTTGGTTAGAAGATCGATGGATGGATGGATGGATGGATGGATGGATGAAAGAAGCATCAGTGACTAAACCTACCATAAAAATAATGTTAGCGTGCCCAGGGTTGTGCAGCCAGTTGACCTTGGACCCCCAGAGGTTTTTTTTCTCCCAACTTGGGAGTTTTTGGTTCCTATCCTCTGTTGTCATCTAGCTTTCTTTCTTTCTTTTCTTTCTTTTTGTCTTTCTTTCTTTCTTCTCTTTTTCTCTGTGCCATTCTGTATTCCCTGGTAACAGTGCACCTTCCTAAGAATTTGGAGGTGGTCACTTTAAATATCAGGTGATCATATAACGATAGAAACAGAGGAATGTGCTTGATAAATTGAGGAAATATGATATAACAAAAAAATGTTGTCACCGGTCAAAAGTATGGGTGTGTTGCCAGCCGCAGAGCTCACTTCTCATTGGTTACTTTGTTGGCTCCCATTGGGTTGGATGGGGCAGTGATTGCACCATAAATCCTGCCCACCACAGGTTCCAAAGACTCGTTTTTACTGAAACTTACGCGCAGTGTGCTGTCAGGGATTGGTACAAGTTTGTGGGGTTCAACCTCCTGCCCCCTGCAGGATTGCCACAGAGAATCAGCCTTTTCAATCCGATCCAGATGGAATCTTTTACTTACTCTCAGATGCACATTTTCTCAGCTCTCTTTGTGAAAGTAAAACAGTGGCACAACTGTATGTGCTTAGCTTTTCTTGTTTGGTAAAGAAAGCCTTTTAATGGATTTATTGCCTTTGCTCTTTTTTAGATTGACTGCATTATATCCAGGTGCCAGTTCATTGCTACAGAAAATAATTCATAATTTACACAGTTTCACTGCTTTTTCTTTAGAAGCAGTTAACCACTCACATTGAGACTATTATAATAGGCTTAGAGCATCGGTAGGCATCTGTATTTATCTCTCACCTTCTAGAATCTTCTAAGGCATTCTTAAAGGTGCTGCTTGACTTTTTCAGGGGGCCCCTGGGCTGGATGGAGCACCTGGGCCAGAAGGACAGAAGGGCGAGAAGGTAAAGCCTCCAGATGTGAAGGAGATACCAGGCTATGTGTAGGAGAGAAGAACCAAGCAGATTGTCATTATTTTCTTTCACTCCATTATTGAAGCATGAATATAGAATATATTCTTTTTGTGTTTCATATGTTTTGGCTCCCTTTTCCAAGTGACTTGGTGCTGGAGTTGTTGATTTTGCTGAGGTAATAATAATTAGATCACTCTCACTCTTTCACAGGGTGACCAGGGCTTGACTGGACCTCCTGGACTAAAAGTAATTTCAAGTTTTCTAACTCAGAGCTGTGATTTATGCAAGGACATTATTGAACTGAAATGGCCCCGATGTTCAGGGGTGTGTGTTTCAAGCTTCAGGGAAAAGGAGGAAAAGTCTGATCTTTGAATTCTTTCTAATCAGGGTGATTCAGGAGAATCTGGGTCCCCAGGTCTTCCAGGACCTATGGGAGCAGAGGGCCCGGTCGGATTCCAGGGGCCCCCTGGGCTACCCGGGCCGCCTGGCCCACCAGGACGAGGCTTCAATTTAGGCCTGCAGGTATGAATTGCTTCCTCTCATTTATAGAGGCTAGATTTTTTTCCTGCATTCTCAGTGAGCTCATTCTGAGGGGTTCTGTGGTTTCCTGGCTGTTGCAGGACTTGGAGGGGTCTGGAATACTGGGCATGTATGAAGGAGTAGGACCCAAAGGACCACCGGTAAGAAGTTCTCCCCTCAAGGCTCCTTCTGTATCTCTCTCCAGTCCGATCGTGCCAGCTCTCCACCACATCGAAATGGCTGGCAGTTCGCAGGCATGCAAAATCATGCATGCTTGAAATCATTTTGTGGCTGCAATCTTCATAAGGCCCTACCTCAGGCGACCGGCATTGGATCCATGGGTTTATGTCAGGTAAACTGTGGAAGTATGAGGTCAAGCAGTGCTCCTGAAACACTCCCTGTTCCCTTCTTACAGGGGCATCCTGGTCCTCCCGGCCACCCAGGACCTAAGGTAGGGTGTTTTCACAGGACTGGACCAAGATTTTATGTGCATTGCAAGCAGGGAGTTCTCCGGCCAATGTGGCACCAAGAGGCCGGTAGTGATGCACACTTCTTCCCCACAGGGCAAGGATGGAGCCGACGGGGTCCCTGGCATCCAAGGCGCCAAGGTACTGGTCTCCCGTGATTGTTTGCCACCCATCCTGTTTGACATATCCAGTGGTTAGAGGAAGCTTAGCAACAATAGGCAGTCCATGGCCGCTATGGTGGTGTCATCAAAATGAAGACTGGCTTCACTTTAAGTCATCACCAACCACCTCACGTTTCCAAATCGATTTTTCCTTGTTAGCAAGTATCAGAGAGAGGATGATGATAAGTATGTCTGGCTACGTCTGTGTTACATTTATTAATTTACAACTCACTTTCATCCAACACAACTTGCAGTGGTGAAATCAGAGAGATCAAGGTCAGCTAGCATCCCTGGAGAAGTTGCTCACGTGCTTAACACTGACACAATTCCTCTGTGAGCCACGGGATTTGAACCCACAAGCTTGGCAGGGGCACAGATCCTTAACGTGCTCAGCACGTTGTTGAGGGTATCTTTTGATCTTTTGTCTTTTCATCACCTAGGGCTCACCTGGAGATCCAGGGCAAAATGGCCTCCCGGGCCCAGCGGGGTTACCTGGCTCCCCGGTGAGTGCTCTGCATGTCCGTTTAGTAGAGGAGCCTAATGCATTTATTAATTCTCTTCTTGGGTGTGTTCAGTGTATTAGCCGTAGGTGGCACCAAAATGAAAGTTAAAAAAAAAAAATTGTTAATAAAAGGTAGTGATGGCCAAATGAAGCTTCATGAACCGTTCACTGTATTTTTTGACCCCACTAGATGGTGCTCTTGGTTTGCTTTGGGGCATGCTTTGTGCCTTTTTTTGAACAAAGAGCACCATCTAGCGGGATCAGAAAATACAGCAAACGGTCCATGAAGCTTCATTTGGCCATCACTAATAAAAGGCATTTGAGGAGAAACCCCTGTCCATTGTCTTCATGGAGCTGTTTTTCTCTACAGGGAGTAAGAGGAGAAAAGGGCGATGCAGGTCCGAAGGTACAGCCCAGCGTCATTCCCTTCAGCTCTGCTCATAGCGACTTGACGTATGAACAGTTTCACTCATCCATGACGCACCTTGTTTCTCTCCCAGGGGGAGCGCGGTGCAGATGGGCTCTCTGTCACTGGACCTCCTGGGCCACCCGGACCTCCCGGACCCATCATTAACCTTCAGGATGTAAGAGGCCTACACAAAAGATGTTTGTGTAGTATTTTGGCAATTGTGTTGGCACACTGTTATATTTAGAAACTGCTATACTGACACACTGCTATACTGACACAGTGTTACAATGACACACTGCTCTACTGATACACTGTTATACTGACACACTGCTATACTGACACACTGTTATACTGACACACTGCTATACTGACACACTGTTATGTAATATCAGCAAACTCAGCAGACAACTAGTCGCTTCTGCAGGGTTGTAGATGCAGTAGACAAAAGCAGTGCAGGTGCCCCATGATTATCCTAATTATCCCCCCCCCTTTCTGCTCCCCTAGCTCCTTTTCAATGACACTGAGGGGCTGTTAAATTTCACTGAGATGCTGGCACCCCAGGGCTCTGAGGTGAGTAGAAGAGGACCCCTCGCACCCTGTCTACGTTAATACATCGGCCGAATATAATGTGAAAACTGGAACACAAGCTAGTTTGCACCTGATGTAAATTTTGTGTGTTTTTACATTTATGGTAAACTTGGGCAATACTCTGATTACAGATGTTGGTCTTCAGAATATCTGCATGAAACATGGTTTGATTATGCCAATAACCTCATCTTAGCTTTTCAGTTTTGTCCTTGGTACCTTGTGGCTGGATAAGTACTGCGGTATGAATCACAGTCAAGCACATGTCGTGTGACTAGTTGCTTTAATAAGTGTGATTTATTTTTTTCCTCTTCATTTATTCCGCATTTGACCTGATCTGTAATTGCCGCCTGTGCTTAGGGACGAAAGGGACCGAAAGGGGACTCTGGAATTCAAGGGATCCTGGGACCTGCTGGCCCTAAGGTGATGGAGGATGTGGAACCAGAGATTTAGGAATGGGGTTGAGGATGGGCAACTCCATTTAACTATAAAGCTGGGCTCTTAGTTAGAGGACAGATTTAGCCTGCCTCCTGCAGAATGCCTTGTTCAGCAGTTAAAAAAAAACACTTGACTTGTGTTTTATAAGTTGTATAGGTAATCTATTAGCAAGCATTATAGGCATTAATTCTCAATTTTGCTCTCGGTTGCGGTGGATTTTACGTCCTCCACATGTGCTGCTGTGTGACACTAAGCTTTGAATCTCTGTTCAGGGGGAGAAAGGAGAGCCGGGCCTTATCATCACTGCAGAGGGCTCACTGATAACGGGACCACAGGGGCCAAAAGGAGTCAAGGTCACTGTTTTGCTTCCTGGGTCAAAGGTCATGTTGTTGATTAAGTGGGTACTCATATGCTCATGGCATACATGTGTTTTTCTTGGTTCTTTAGGGGGAACGTGGCTTGCCTGGAGCTGTTGGAATCATGGTAACACTTGTTTTTATAGAAAGACATATAGACACTTTATTAGTCCTGAAAGAGACAGTGGAAAGTAATGTTTCTGCCTGATTTTGAACCCAGGGTTGACAACTCTCACGCATCTGGCGTGACATTCGTGCTTTCAGATTCATGCTCACGCAAGAAATCTTCCGGCAAATTTATATTATTCTATTTATAAACCTAAAATTAGCTACATCGATAGCATTGGGGTAGTTTAAAAGGTAACAAAACTGTTACATACTTGTAAATGCATGTGCATGTATGTGCAGACTTGTCTGGAATTGAAAATCTCATTCCAGCTGACCAAAGATGGCAAGCTTGCGAACCTGGGACCTTTCATTTGTTAGACAAACATGATATCTGCTGCACTACAGAAACTCTCATGTAAAGCTGTCGATTTTATGAATGACTAGTCACCAAATGACACTTTATTCTTACATGGCATTTAATTGTTTTATTTCTTGTTTGTTTGATTGCTGCCTCTCCTATAGCTGGTCTCAGCATCTGGCCTTGTCTAAATGATTAGCTGGACTCTGCCTGTTCACACTCTTGCCCTAAAATGGGCTCCAGTTGGACTTTCGGTCAGGGGAGACTGTGTTGTTTTACAGGGGCCTATCGGACCACCAGGGCCTAAAGGAGAATTTGGGTTTCCCGGCCGGCCAGTAAGTACAGCCCTTATATGACAGCTTACATGCTAAGTCGACATGAGGATCATCATTATGATCATCACCACGTTGTCCTCCCTGCTCTATGTTTGATCCTACGCTGTCTGGCCTCTTCACTTCAGGGTCGTCCCGGAATGATAGGAATAAAGGGAGAAAAAGGAGAGACGGTGGGTCTGCCGGTAAGTTTGTCCATAGCTAGAACCTCAATGTGACAACAGCAAACATGCGCAGCTGGTGATTTTGTATTATCCTCTACTACCGTTTGGATCATGTGACCAGTTTCCTGTGATCTCATTGGCTCGCCACACGTTAGAGGGGTTTCCTCCTCACAAGACAGTAAGCGCAGGAACTTTTTAAAGTTGCGGATTTTGAATGTTGAAAGTCTCTGCGGTTCCTTTTCAGAGGAGTCAAGTGAAAAACAACAGCCTGATTCCCAGACAAATAAAACAGTGGAAACAATATAAATATCCCAGTAAACGGTGTATCTGCCCATTTAGTGAAATCTCTTACACTGACCACATCAACAATTACCAGGGTTTCCCTCAAACCAGCACTAAGCTGGAGCAGACCAAGCGATTACGTAAGTGTGCGTTGTGATGTGACATTATCACCAGCACTCAGCAAGATTTTTACGAGGTAGTAGCCATTCCTCCTCTGACTTGGCTGAATCACTGTGTCGGTTTCTCTGGAACTGGAACAATCGGTTTGTATTCGAAGTGTAAGGCATTCAGTTTGCACACCAGTCATGCTTGTCAGGGAAAGATAAAGCTGATTCTTGGTGCTGAATGTTTGTTCATGTCTAAGAATCGCTGGAGGTATTGTTGTACACACATCTCCGCATTGGGGGGGGGGGGGGGGTGTTCCAAGGGGACAGCCTGAGCTTTCACAGGGTGTCATAACCTAGTGACTTTCAGAAGATCCAGAATTACCAAGCAGATTCTGACCTCGACACAACTGCAGAGCCAGGGGTGAAACAAACAATGAATGTGGAGCAGCAAGCCTTGCTGGACACAGCTTGAGGATAACTGAGGATAATTTTTGTTTCTGAATCTGGGGTTTAAGTTTACAGTTTTTATGTGAGTTATGTAGGTATCAGGACTATTTAAACTGCTGTAGGCAGAATGTCTAGACATTGATAATCTAATTATAAATAACAGCTTATCCTAATTAAAATGTAAATAACAGGAGCATAACTAGATATTTATGAAACAGGGGTATAAACCTTTACTAGGTGGGTCTGATTTTAATGAAAATGAATGAATACAGACTATTTAAACTAATTAGTTTACATTTATTTGGGGGGGGTTAAAGAATATTTTAGAATGGAAAAGCCTGGTGAGTGCAGTCCTCAGTACCCACAGATGGGTGATTCAGGGAGCTAATATGGGGAAATAGGTTTTATTTTTGTATAATTCATCCAACTGAGTATAACGTGATGTGAATCTATGCATTTTTATGGTTCTTTAATGTACAAGGGTTGATTTAAGTGCTGTGTTGAAAAGAGTGACCTGTTTAATGAGCTTCTCCCATTCATAGGGCCCTCCCGGCCCCCCCGGACCCCCAGGGCGCCCAGGCTTCTTCAGCTGTCCCAAGGGGGTGAGTCCAAGTCCGGCTCAGTCAAAGAGCTACAGTCCGCTTTGAGTTTCTGCCAGCTTCTGCCTGCTTCTTGATGCTGAGGCACTGTCCTTTGAATTTTAAAGACAGTTTTCCCGGTCCCACCCAGACCTCACTGCAAAACTCCAGTAAGTGATAGAGAGCCCTGCCTCCCATTCTCTGCTGCCAGCCTGTCTCTCTCCTCCACACACCAGCATTCTGGGGATTGTGTGCCAATCAGGATCTTTATTGCCACATGACCAAGGCCGGTGGAAATCTTTGTTGCCACAGCTTGCTAGTTAGAGATACTTTGACAATTAGGGTGTAACGCAGACAGAGAGTAAGGGCACAAGATACATACCAGAGAGGAGTAAAGGCAAGGTATGTGTTCTATGGTGTCCCTAGAAATTCTGGACCCCCTGAAAGTCACCTTGTGCCCCCCTGCTAGGGTTGCCCCCAGAGTAGGGAGAGCCGAACAGTAAAATTTGCCAAGTGTATAATTTTATGTATTCGGGGACCCCTATAAAGTGTGGGGCCCCCTGAATTTGCTAGGGTGTCCATGCCCATAGTGTGCCCCTATACATGATAATTACAGTAGCCAGTGCAAATCCAGTTAGTGCACTGCATAACGTTACTACAGGCACAGCACAGACAACATATACCTTGATAGATAGATAGATCGATAGATAGACAGACATACAGACAGACAGACACTTAATTTGTTCTCGTGGGGAAACTGGTTTGCAGCATAATATATAGTACATTACATACATCCCATGCAGTGTGCCAACAGCTTATCAGGGGTTTTTGCTATTAAGCAGAACCACCCCCAAGAAAAATTTTAAAACAAGGAAAACGACCTTCTGATTACTTCAGGTCTGGACTTCTCAGCTTAAAATGCCCCGATATCCAAATAAGACTTTGTCGAAGGCATCGGATTGTTTCTTCTGGATTGCTGTCCATCCTGGTGTTTGTAAACCCCCCTGCAAAGCAACCAGCCAGAGCCACATTAGTGGAAAATGTTGTAATAAAACAAACTAGAAATCTGCATCCATAGGATGTGTTTTCCCGCTGGTGCGCAGAGGCTGGGGAGGCAGCTGGGAGCAGGACGGGGCGGGCAGGCTGGGCACCTCTCCCCAGAGCATGTCGCATGACCCGTCCAGCCTCTGGCTTTGGTTCTGTTGTGGCTTTTGTCACACAGTTAAGGCTAAGTGTGGAAATCCAAGATTGTCCTCCAAAAACAAAATATGCAATGTCTGTTCTGGTCAGAGCAGCTCGCAGGAATGTTTCATCTCAGCAGTCAGAGGGTACAAAGTTTGGTCAGAACTTTGCAATAAATATTTTGTGAAATTGGTAGTAACTGCTCATTACTTTTGTTCAGGCCAATATCAGATATAACATTGGTTCTTGCATATTTTTGGAGGACAGTCTTGAAATAACTTTATTTGTATGAAAAATGTGCATTTGGGTTCTGTTTGAGTTTAACGTGGCTGCGTCTCTGTGTCCCAAACAAAACCCCAAATGTTCCTGTGACTAACATTTACTTCCAGTGATCCCAAACCTGCAAATGTCAGGCTTTTGGGATACATTTCTCTTTTCAACCTGGTTGGGTTTTACATTTTTTGCTTGTTACTCTAAAGCAGACCTAAAACCTCTTACTCCAAGGATGCTCCCTTCTCATCCTCGAGCTTTTTAGATTTTTGTTGCTGTATGTATTAGAGATAAGAGGTGGCTTCTAAAAGTTTAACCAAGCCTATTTACTTAACATTTTGTCTTATTCAGATTAATGGAAAAAGGGAATCAATACCAGGTGAGTTTGAATTAATTTGTGTAAAAAAAGAGCAGTGTATACATTAAGAGTGAATGATTTTGGTGCATTTGATGTATACATGTAATAAACTTGGATTATAAATTGCAATGGTGTTTACAAAACAGTGAATGCTTAATACAATATGATGGTTAAAGGAATAAAAATTATGATATAAGGCGAGTATTTTACCTATATTGATTGAACTGTCTGGGAGCATTACCTGGCACACCATGGATGCGGACGAAGGGACACTTCTCATTGACTGAGAGGTTCTGAGTGCCCCTTTTTGATCTCTGATGATCATGCAAAATTCACCAAGGGTCCCCTCCCCAGTCAGCAAATTTTACCAAGGGTCTCAGGGCAGATGGGGTAGGGTGGTGAAAGTTTGTCCTTACTTCTGCCTTGCAACACATTTGCTCACCATTCCGTTCTCTCTCCTTAGAATCAGGAGATGGATGTCAAAGGACTTTTCTGGGCCCCAAGGGAGACAAGGGGGAGGCTGGATTCCCGGGACAGCCTGGAGAAGCGGGTACGGCTCCGACCGCCTCGACGGGTGATTCCCTCACATCTTTCACTGAGTCTCTCTCATAGCTAAAAAAAGATAACGTCTTTTATTTCGGCTGCTTATAAGATGTGCTTCCTTCCACAGCTTCCTGGAGTCCTCCCATCTCCAGGGTAAGGCCTTCTCTCTGGGGGTGGGGGGGCATAAACATACAGCATTTTGCAAAAGTCTTAGGCATCAAAGGAAATCATGTTTAAATGAGTTTAAATGGTTATAATCCCCAACCAGCAAGGTGCCGCCCCCACACATTGCTCCTTGAGCACTAAGAAATAGCTGCCCACTGCTATGTCACATATGGGTTAAATGTAGAGGACACATTTCGTTGTTGTGCACTGTGTGCTGTGGTGTGTCAACAATGACAATGAATCACTTTCCAGTGCTACATTGTGCTTTTTTCTAAGCAGATATACACTTGCTACCCAGATAAATTTAAACATTTCCTTCGGCTGCTTAAGACTTAGGCATAGTACTGAACAAACAAAAGTCAAAAGGTGCCCTGCTTGCAGGTAGCAAATCGGCTCTGCATTTTTTGCTGGATCTGACGGCCATCGGTTTTGTAACGAGCCGCTGTGGTTTGTGGCTTAGGCGGCGAGGGCCAGCGTTATTGCTTCCACATGCTTGCATCAACACATTATAAAGTTTGCATTTTCATATGGGATCTGCAGGCATATTTTTATGTGGTGTAAAACGGGATTAATATCCGTCCTCAGTTTGGCCTGGGCAGTAAAATTTTTTGCTGGCATAGGCGTCCATCGCTGCACCCCTGGGCTGCTGGGCACTGGGCCGATGCCCCCTGTCTGACTCCTGTCTCTGCTCTGTGCACCTCCCAGGGGGAAAAGGGGGACCAGGGCTACAAAGGAGAGAAGGGGGAGAAGGGAGAGGCTGGGGTATCAGGCCCGCCAGGGCTGCCTGGGAAGTCAGGCCTCGTGGTGAGTCATGTTTCCATAGATACGACACGGCAGGCATTCCTGTCGCCATGGTGATGAGAGTGCCTCGCCAGTTAGCCACATCTGTCTAACATAAAGATCTGGGACCAGCACCACATAACACAAGATGGGCAGGGTCCCTTTTTTCATAGCTGGAAGCAAAGCATTATGGATAATCGGTTTTTACCTGGCATTATATGTTGTCTGGTTTAAACTGGCTAAAACGAAACATTTGTTGCACTAATGGACCTTTGGATGCAGGCCCTCTGGCTGAGACTGATTGAAAAATGAATAAGCCAAGCTCCCAGCATTCCATGGCAGGACACGAGTATCTTTTCTGACAATGCATCCATCTGTAGTTCAGTTGTCCTTTCAATTGCTAGTCCAGTTATACTAAACAGGTATCCATAGTGAGTCACCTGGACTCAAAAGCTATTGGGCTCATGCTTCCATGCTGCTCACCTTCATAACCACAGAAGGATCTGTTATCTATAGCAAGAGAATTTCCTTCAGAGTGGTGAATTAATTTCATTGGTGACTTAATGGATTTGTGGGGATGCGTTTTGTCTTAGGGGCCAAAAGGAGAGTCTGTTGTTGGGCCCCAGGGGCCCCCTGGAAAGCCAGGATTACCTGGCTTACCTGGATACGGTAGAACAGGACCTCAAGGTCCCCCTGGTCCACCAGGACCCCCTGGGCTACCTCCACACTTCGGGTCAGGTATCAGTGCATTATTATATGAGCTCAGATAACAATCCTATACTGCATCTTATATGTGTAATTAATATGTATTTAGAATTAGTCAATGTTGCCGTTCTAATAGCACCAAACTAATGTCCTCTCAGGATTATGAAACATAAAGCCAATAATGTGTGTGATGAAGGTATTGAACAAAGAATACGTACAAATTTTTTGTGTTCCAGCTGTTGCAATCCCAGGACCTCCTGGTCCACCTGGTCCACCTGGGCAGCCCGGATCCCCAGGCAATGGGAATTCGGTAAGTGAGCACATTAACATGGTCAGAGGTCCCTGCCCAGTATGTTATACGATGGTATAGTCATCAATGGGGGGCCTGTGTGGTGGTATTAACAGTAAAAGTTGTTGACCGGGATGGGGGTGGTGCATTGGGGGCTAAAATCTTATCAATCCAGGTTATCTGAAGGGCCTTTTTAATGGAGGCCCCTGGAATTCAGCCTGGGTAAGCCCGTGCATTGAAACACATCGCCTGGTCCTTTGTTTTCTATAAGTTACTCTGCTAGTCTCAAACTTTTAAGCCCATGACCCCCGAAATAGCAGTGCCAGAGCCTTGAGACCCTCATTACCCTAGGTGGGGGGCAAATTGGATCCCACTCAGTAGGTTTCACCGATCTGGGGGGCAGGCAAAATGGGCATGTGATCAGACACCTCCAGCCCCCCGCCCATCCCTGTTCTCAGCCAATAAGAGTTATCTTTACATCAGGGGGGTGGGATACTGGAAATTATTTCATGACCCCCCCCCCCAACTAGTGTCTTGCAACCCCCAGTTTGGGAACCCCTGTGTTAGCCCATCCCAATCAATCACCTTATTCTAACAACTTACCATGAGCAGGGCTGCAAGCTTATTCCAGGCAGTATAGAGTATTAGGCTTAGTTACTCCCCGGAGAGGATGCCAGCCCATCTCAGCTCAGACTGATCATTCAGTCTCCCAAAAGGAACAGAGAACACATCGCCCTTTTGAGGAAATGCTGGAGGACTCCATGTTCCTTAGAGTTTTTCTGTGCTCAGGTCACTCATTGTGTGTCTCCTGCCACAGGTGATAACATATAAAAACGTGGACTCCTTGTTCAAGCATGCACACCAAGCCGCAGAGGGGACCATGGTCTACATCTCTGACAAGAGCGAGCTCTACATCCGAGTACGAGAGGGCTGGAGGAAGGTCCAGGTAACACTTCCCTGCCTGTACCCAGTTTCCCATGTGACTGACAGCTGTCAGTAATCTTGATGATTTTATCCAATGAGAATAGTCATACCTTTAGTGCCAATACAAACAGTAACACTAACATACTGGTTCCTCTGTGTCCACTGTTGTGATAATCCCACCCCCCACCCCTGCAGCTGGGGGAGTTGATCTCCATGCCAGCAGATAGTCCATCCTCTGCTGTGCCAAATGGTCAGGGTCGGCTCGGGGACTACAGCAGGACCAACGTGCTTAGCCGGGTATGACATCAGGACACCTCCTGGATCACACAGCCAGGCCATCTTGCAGGAAAGATTCCCTAATGAATACTAGAGGTGTTATTTAGATGTGCAGCTACCATGATCTTCATCAAGGGTTTTGGGTGTGTATATAAATATATCAGAATTTACATTACATTTAGTGGATGCTTTTATTCAAAGTGACATACATTTCTGAGAAGCAGGGTCAGACCCTGGAGCAACTGAGGGTTTAGAGCAGGGGTGTTAAACTCCAGTCCTGGAGGGCCGGAGCTCTGCACATTTCCGGGTTTCCCCTCAATTAAAACATCTGATTCAACTCCTGGCAACTCCTTGTGCTAATTACCACACAGCTCTTCGGCTGAATCATTTGTGGTGGAACAGAAAAAGAACTGAGCTACACAGGGCTACAGCACACCAGGACTGGGGTTTGATCCCCCTGATCTAAGCTACACAGGGCCCTGACACCCCTGATCTAAGCTACACAGGGCCCTGGCTCGCCAGGACTGGGGTCTGACACCCCTGATCTAAGCTACACGGGGCTCTGGCCCCCCAGAACTGTGATTTGACACCCCTGATCTAAGGTACACAGGGCTGCGGCCCCCAGGACTAGGGTTTGACACCCCTGGTTTAGAGCCTTGCTGAAGGGCCCAATGGTGACATCACACTGCCAACTGTGGGTTTCAAACCGGCCACCTTCTCATCATAGACACAGCATCCTAAGCCACTGGGTCATACACCACCCCCCCAGCCACACACCACGTCTACCCTAAAGAAATGGAGATCCAGCATGAGCTTCCTTAAATATCATGGGAGGTCACACGCCTCCTCTGGTCCTACAGGCGCAGTTCATTTTCGGTCACCTGATGCATGCCTTGTCTTCCACAGGAGCAGCCGGGCTACCTGCCCGGTTACAACATGTTGGCGCATACCATCCACACCGGACCGGGGGTGAGTGCAATAAAATCATCGCCTGGGTGACTGCAGCCCGGTTGCATTCTTCAGATCCGGACCCTGTCGCCACGGAATTGCAACGAGGCGACAAAAGCGTGTAATTTCATCTGTGCATCGGTTAAAAAATGCTGAGAAACGCCGGTGTGGCTCCTGTCCAGCCCCATAATGACTCCCGAGTCAAAACGCGATTTCGCTGTGGTCAACTATTCCCATTTTAGAACTAAATTGCCCCCTGTCTATATGCAGCATTTGGAAGAGCCCGCTGGGTTTCCGAGGCTGGTCAGACACATCTGTACGCTGCCAGAGCAGATCGTACGGTTCGAGGCCTCCCTCGACCACCTCAGTCAGCAACGTTTCTCTCCAATACACTGAGGAATACACACCAGATCGAGGTAGAAATTGTGCCATGGCGCCACATTAGCCTGCCCTGTTCCGTGACTGAACAGTGTAGCAAATTCTCTTTGAATTAATGCTTCACAGGAAGGGAATCCTTTAAATATAATTAAAGCATCACACTGACGATTACAAAGATCAGCATAAACATTTTAAGCAAATTTACTGCATATACAGTACTGTGCAAAGGTCTTAGGCACTATAATGAAATGTTTAAAGCTATTTATCTGGGTAGTAAGCATATATTTGCTCAGAACAAAAACACATTTTGACATTAGAATATATGCAAATTAGAAATTACACAATAAAAACAAACAGGAATTTCTTCTGTTCTCCAAAAAGTTACTGATATCTGTTTGGATGGCTAGATGAACACTGCATCAGTTCCCAAACCTTTCCTCAGGGGCACCCCAGCCATTCCATTTGTTAAATGTCACCACTGGCTTACTTAATTAACTAACTAAATTAGTATGAACAAGTCAGAGAGGTATTGATTAACCATGTGAGGTCTGCTAGTGGTCAGGTCAAAAAATACATTGGTGTTTTGGATGGTTGTTACAAATGCTGGGGTGACTTTAGGAGAGGTTTTGAAATGGTTAAGCCAACACACTTTTACAGGCATAATATCATAGTTTTACACAAACATGAAGATAATTTAATAATTTTCTTTGACTGCCTAAGACTTTTGCACATTACTGTATAACTGGAACACAAACATAAACAGATACACGTTAACATGGACACAGGCCCCTAGGATATTTGAGTTGCTAAAGGCCCCCGTACTTTTTGACCAACGGTCATGCTAAAAGTTCTTGGCTGGGGGGTTAAAATTTAATTAAATGAGGTTAGATGCAGCCCCATTTTGACGGAGGCAGCCCGGGTAAGCCCATGCATTAAAACGATTCGGAGTGTAAATCATCTGAAAATAACAGAATTGAAGTTTTAGTGATTCTCTGAATGAAGATGTGCATAGATATTTCCCCAATGTGAATGAAGATGGTATTATTTCAGTGAATATTTATGGTATGTGTCATTCATTTATGAAATGTTACATGAGTGAATGAATGGATCGTGTTTAAGGAGAGATGCTGCATCACCCTAACCATGTGAATTTTGCTCTCCAGCTGCACCTGGTCGCCCTGAACGCGCCATTCTCAGGGGACATGGGAGGGACCCGCGGGGCCGACTTCCAGTGCTACCAGCAAGCACGCGCCATGGGCTTGGTGGCCACCTACCGGGCCTTCCTGTCCTCGCACCTGCAGGACCTGATCACCATTGTCAGGAAGGCCGACCGCCACAACGTGCCCGTGGTCAACCTCAAGGTGACGTAGCACTTGTTCACAAAGGTGTATCTGACACCACTTCCTGTCTGGCAATGAGAAGGCCAGTGAAGGAAAGGCTAAGGATTCTAAGGATGTCCTGTTTTGTAATAAGCTACATAGCTCAGTGGATATCATTGTTGTTTATGGTTTGCAGTTTGAATTCCACCTCTGCTGTGTGTGTGTGTGTGTGTGTGTGTGTGTGTGGAGTTTGTTTTCCCCATGTTATGTTGTGTGCCTCCGCTTTGTGCCCTATTCTCCCTGGGTTGGGCTCCAAGCCCTCTGCCTCTTACCTGGATCAGTGCCTGGGAGATAGATGGATCTTGATGTGGGATATTTTACTGCTGAAGTATGTTTTTCAAAGGTATAACATGGCACTTTGATACCTTTGGGTTAAAGGTCGATGGTATTTGCTGGCCCATGATGACCCATGTGATTATTATTATATATAGCTCCTTTGTTGGAAAACCAACAGGTTAAGTTCAGGATCTGCAGTTTTTATGGGTGTGATACCTGTAACTGCAGATGCCCTTGAAGATGGAGGCTTTACCACCAGCTTCAGGAATGTAGGGCCAGGCCACAGGGGTCTAAACATAGATATTATATAGGAATAGAATAGCACCATATTGATGGTCACGACACCCTGAAGCTGCACTCACTGTACTTCTCAAGCAATATTATGAACAGTTTCATGAAGTTTTTACAATGAATGTGCAACAGTCGGTGTCTTTCTTTAACAGCACTAATGTGAAGGACTGTATTATTGCTGTGAATGCAGAGCTAGCCAACCAGGCAGGAGAGCGGCCAGTGCTGAAAAACAAGAGTTTGCCATTATCTGTCCAAGAAAAACAAACTGTTTACTCTCTATAACTCTGTTTCAAATGCTTTTTGGTGTCAAAAGGAAAAAAAAAAAATTAAATATTTTAACAGCAACTTTATGCTTAAAAATTCTATAAACCTTCCTCATGAGGACAAATGCATAAAACATATAAAATAAATATACCAGTGCTTTGTTTGGCTGGTCTTGCCATATTCCCCCAATGCAGGCCTTAATTATTGTCTATTTCATGCTGGACAGGGGGAGGTACTCTTTACCAACTGGATGTCCATCTTCTCTGGAAACGGTGGTGCGTTCCAGCCCGACATCCCCATCTACTCCTTCGATGGCCGGAACGTGATGACGGACCCATCTTGGTGAGTGAGCTGCTTCCACGCCACTTTGCCCAATGACTCTGTGCAGTTTGGCGCTGATAACAGGCTATGTATGTCTGTAATGATCCTGCCTGATCTGTAATGACGTACAGTCACCATGCTCTGTGTGGCGACCAGATGTAGCCACCCTATAAGCTACTTAAGTTGGCCATATACTTCAAGCCACATCCGGACAAAATGAAATCCAACATAGCAGCAAGAACAATCTGTCGCGTCCTTAAATTGATGCAGCCACCTCATCTATTCAATGTCACTTCAGAAGCCTAGAGGGCACAGAATGTTTTTGATGCAGCAGACCCACATACAGATCCCAAATATATGTATTGTGGCGAGTACGTGAGAATAAGGTAGATGACGGCTCTTGTAAAATGGACGTTGTCTTTATTAACAGCTACTATCGGTCTAGTAATAGTAGCAGCTTAGACAGGGAAGCCAGCAATTTACATGACACTCAGGATTCACGCTATTGAAACACACCAAATCCATGGCCAACATTACACAGTTACAATATAAATACACAAATACACATATTGATTTACACTATTTAAAGTGCGGTGCGGTGCAAAGCATGCTGGTAATGGCATAATTAGTCCTGCTGACCAACCCATGGTGTCACATTTATGTCTGCCAATTGTGGGATCAGAACAAATGAAAGAGTTCTCCTTGGGGACCCTGCATGGGCAGTGTGCTGTAATGCTGATCACTGCAGTGGTTGCAGCTCATAGCACCTTTGTATTGCCAAAATTACGTCCATTCTGTCAAGCATACATATCAGAAGGGTCCCAGATTTTGGTTGATGGCCATTGTGAAGTTTTATAAACTTGTATAACTTTATAAACTTGATAGTGTGGAATGTAAATGAGGTTTCAAACTTTTGCAAAATAATGAAGGGTTTTGCAAAATAATGAGGGTTTGATGCTTACATTATGGTATGATATAATGCTGGTCTGCATGAGACCCTCTTCAAATTGTTAGAAACCTTTTTATGTCTCTGACAAACCATCATAATTTTACAAAATCAATTAACCTCAGAATTTTTTAAGTTTAATTTGTTCATGTACTATCAGTCAGAAACTCCCATAAGCCCCTGTTCATGTGCCATCACAGTCAGAAGCTCCCATAAGCCCCTGTTCATGTACATCACAGTCAGAAACTCCCATAAGCCCCTGTTCATGTACATCACAGTCAGAAACTCCCATAAGTCCCTGTTCATGTACATCACAGTCAGAAACTCCCATAAGCCCCTGTTCATGTACATCACAGTCAGAAACTCCCATAAG
>JAAGVU020000032.1:12387409-12407501 GCA_011763525.2 Mormyrus iriodes
TTTGTGCGTAGTATATAAACAGTGTGTTTACATACATAATTACATACAAAACGAATCTTACCTAATATCTAAGACAAGTAAAAATCTATGGTTTTTACTTCGCAGATTTTCACCTTTCCCGGGGGGGTTCTGGAACGCAACCCCCGCGATAGACGAGGGATCACTGTATATACTGTATATACAGATGTGCATCTTTGATAAAAAAAAAAAAAAGTGTAGGATAAACGAGTAAATGCATGTGTGTATACCTCTGTGTATCTCTGAAACATCGACCTGGTGTTGCAGGCCCCAGAAGATGTTGTGGCACGGCTCTAATGCGCTGGGGGTGCGACTGACGTCCAGCTACTGCGAGGCTTGGCGTGCGGGCGATATGGCAGTAACGGGCCAGGCCTCCATGCTGCACGGCGGCCGGCTGCTGGGCCAACACTCCCGCAGCTGCTCCAACCGCTTCGTGGTGCTGTGCGTAGAGAACAGCTACACCCTGGACGCCAACGGGAACTGAGGGCAGCCCCCGGGCCGAAGACACAGCCTCAAAACGGTGGCCGGAAAATTCCAGTCACCCCCTACACCCTGTTCACATGTAGCTTTCTGAAAAGGTGTAAATATATGTAAATTGCTTCTGGCCTAGACACTGCATCATCGCCAAGCTCTGCTCAGCGAGGTCGTACCAAAGAACAGATCCCTCACCCGACAGTGGCTTGCAGCTCCTGAAGCAACTCGTCACTAAAGGCATCACATTGGGCCACTTCTTGAGTGTTTTAACGCGAGGCTTTTAGGGTCCTGGCTGGTGGATAGAGTTTGTGTGGTTTGTCTAGTTGGCACTATTTGTTTGTTCTCTGTCTGAGTTGCCACTGTTCTTGGGGTCAAAGTAAGATTATTATTCTAAAATATGTGGTTCATATTTCACCATGAAAACCTATCGTGGTTTCTTAACCAGGTTAAGTCGGTTAGACATACCGCATAATTTAATATGCCATGGCATTCACTACAAATTACCACCATTCTTTTGTTTTTATTTTATGTTGGAAGGATTTTTTAAAGTGGTATGTTATTAATGGAGTGTCATTTGCTAACAACTTTTTTCTCTCAGTATTTAAGTTAAATGCAATGTTTTATTTATACTGACACAGCACATAATCTAAACAAAAAGTGATTTAGTTTAATTAATTTATAGTTCACTGATCCAGACTGGGACCTTCATTCAGAACAATGTCTTGTACAGTAACAGGTTTAGGTTAACAAATTTTGATTGTTTTATACGGTTTTTGTAAGAGATACCTCGATTTTTTAAACATGGCGAAACTTTTTAAAATAAATTCCATAGCAAGTGTTTTGATTGCTGTTAGTTTGTGACGCCAGATAGTCACACCTGTCCAACAGAAAATGAGAAAAGACTGATGTTAGTGCATAGAAAATATGAGTATATACATGAATCTGGTGCTCATTGAATAAATATTTTTTACAAACCTGACTCTGCACTGTTTTCTTCAATGCAATTACTCTCAGGCAATTATCTTTGCCGTCAATGGCTGGGGTTCCGCTAACCTGCGCGCAGCGCGCGTTCACGTGACGCGTGCGTGGGGGCATCTGTGCCAAAGGACGGATGCCATGGGGGCAGCAGAAAAACACAATGGAGCGCAGCTGGAGAAGCCCGCTGTCTCTAGCCCAGCCTTCCCGAAAGCTACAATAATAGAAATTATGTTGTCTTAAGAAGGGAAAAAATAAGTTGGGAAAGAATAATTTGAGACCAAGGTCCGCGAAGAGAGTGGCGTGGTGGATCTCAGATCGTCTCCGTTGCCCTGTTTCTTCATCCCGCGTTGTTTCTACTGGCCGCAGTTTCATGCGCTGGCATTTTAACACCCAGCTGGAAAGATAAGACACGCCTTTGATGTGCGTGCCTGCAGCTCTCTAAATCCGGTTCACTTTAAATAAGATCAGAACAAATGCTCAGGTTAGCTGGGACGAAGCGGAGAAGGAGAGCTGATAAAAGCGCGAAGTCCCCCGCCAATCATTTACGATGCGGCTGAGTGAGACTCCTGCCCTACATCAGGACTGCCAGCCCTCACGCATCTGGCGCGACACTCACGCTTTCAGACTCTCACGCTTGCATAAGAAATCTTACGGCAAATCTATATTATTTCATTATAAACTTAAAATTAACTACATCAGATGCGTTGCAGCAGACTATTTACAAGGTAATAAAATTGTTACATACATGTCAGTGCATGTGTATGTGTGTAGACCTGTGCAGAAATCTCACTCCAGCTGACCAAAGCTGGCAACTGTCTATACTACAATGTGATTTTTTTTTATTATTCAGCACAGTCATTACACTAACACAAGCTGACTCTTTTTTCTGTTATTGTGGTCTGCATGTTTAAACCACACACTGACAATTGCTTACGGTTAACGTTTAAATAACACCGGGAGATGGGCTGGACCATGTCCTTATGCTGCTTGGTGGAGGACCAGCGGAACAAAATAGTTTGCGATGCTTACTAAATACTTAAACCTAAGTAACTTAAGAATTGGGCCGGGTAAGGCGAGATGGCAGGCAGACCAGGGAGAGGAGGTAAAAAAGGTGGGCAAGTAAGAGACAAGGTGAATAATTGACTCTAACGTCCAGGTCGCCAGTTACCCCTAGACATTTAGCAAACCCGTGGGTTGATTTCGTCACAATACTTACAAACCGGACAGACGCACCACCCATTCTTGAAATATCTAAATCTGGACACGGGTACACAAGAATAATATGTGGTTGCTTGATTTCTTGTAACTGAGGCGTACTGTCCTATTCATCCAGCTTTCAGCCATAACCACGTGAATCTCCTGTTCATATCCCGCCTCCTGGTTGCCCGGGTTTGTCTGCTCGCTGGGGTCTCCGCAAAGCCACGGCTCTGAGCACACCGCCTGGCATGCACACAGGAAGGGTGTACCTGCGAAAAAATGCCATAAATGCCATCTCGAGAATGGGGCAGCTTCTG
The DNA here is from genome assembly GCA_011763525.2 of Mormyrus iriodes. Lineage (NCBI taxonomy): Eukaryota > Metazoa > Chordata > Actinopteri > Osteoglossiformes > Mormyridae > Mormyrus > Mormyrus iriodes. Next base: position 12,390,394 of record JAAGVU020000032.1, read on the forward strand.
AAATACAACTTATTTTTTTAAACGACCAGTAGTAGGCAACACCCAGCTTGTCAGGGCAGAGGTGCCGGATTGTTCGATTAACAGAAAATAAATCCGTTTTTGATGACTGCAAATGAATTCCCTTAAGATTACCGCCGTCTGTATTTCCAGTTCTGGCCAGCAGATGGCGTTCATTCTTTTCTACTAATAGGGTACAGGCGCCCAACGTACGGAGTGGGAGACCGATGTTAATTATTCCACCCAACCTCTAAAATATGCATTATTAATAAGGCCATATTAATACAATCTGCGGAAATAACTTTACAACGCATACTGCTCACAATTGTAATATCCTCAAGAATTTAACACGTCAGAATAGAAAAACAAGTTACCGCCTTTAATGGGTCGTTGGACTGTTGATTTGAGTTTGGCAGAGCGGAATTCCAGAGAGATGGTTTCAGCCGATGAAAGTGTTAAGAGATTTATAGCTGTGTTATGAGTGCCATCGCATGCATGTTGCAGTTACATTGAACACTGAATCACCTTTGCCTTCTCCTCGAAAAGGTTCCAGGATCTTTTTGTTGGGGGGAACCGTTATCAGGGACCATTTTTTCTGAAACCTCTGCTAGTAAAAGAAAAAAAACAGCGGATCTAACAAAGCAGAACCTGGAATTAGACGGGGCTGCACTTAAATTTCAGGCCTGCGAGTCACATTCTATTGATGAAAGAAGCCAACTTCATTGAAACAGATCTCCTTCAAAGTGAAAGCCCACTTGTATTCTTGGCAGATTTACTTTAAAGCGCATGCGGGAACACAAACACGACTATTGTAGTATTTTTCTATAGCCTGTTTGCTTTCTAACATATAAGGTGAAGGTTTCTATATATCTCTGTGTTTAGATAATCTGGTTAAGTAACAGAAATTGCATTTCATCTCAATGTTTGCCCTTACTGACATAGCAATTACTAGTATTTTTTTGTCCCCATTGGTTTTTACAAGTGATATAATACAGGAATATCAAAGACTGCATGTTTTGACAGCATGATTGAGTTTCATTCACACCCAGCTGTCTGCCCAGTTCAGCAAATCCATCTGCCAGAAATAATACAGGTTACGTACGACCTGTTCCCACACTTCTGACAAGCGCTGAAATATTCCATAATGAGGCCCGGAAGATAGAGTTCCCTGGGATTATTGTGGATTCTTTTAGGGCATCTATAAGGCGAGCATGCATGTATTCCCATATTCCCCAATTTTGGCCAGCGTCTTTCAGAATGTGCTTGCGGTGCAAGTAAGAAAATATAGCAGCCGGTCACCAAAGTCATGGCAGCGGTATTAACCTGCATGGAGACTCTGAGGTGTGGTGGACATCGAATGGGCTAGAGGCGATTTTAGGATTTGACTCTTAGGGGGGCTGCTCCTCCAGTAGGGAAACCACTCTTAAAAATGAAGTACAGAACACCATCCATGCTAAAATTTGCCAAGCTGGGGGGGGAGGGGGGGCTACAAAATGTGTGTAAAAATATAGGACAAATCATTGAATTGATTTAGAAAAGTAATTTGTCATGGGGGAGGAGTCAAAAAAATAGGGTGGCTGAAGCTTGAATTTTCCCTGGAATGGACTCATATTATTTGCTTTGAATCCGCTGGTTTGGTCGCTTTCCGTGGTCTTATAACAGGGCACAAATACTAGGGACCGTCAGGGGTGCAGGGTAGGCTGACCTACCATTTGTGCTTCCATGTTCCTGGGGATTACATCTGCTTTGAGTTCCCTGGCTCTCTCTGGCACCGGATCATTCCTCAGACGAAGCCTTGTGAAAACCGTGCAAGATGATGGTGACGTGCTGTTGAGGTTTTTATTCCGTGACGGCCATCAAAACTGCTGTCCCTGGGGCCCTGCCCCATCGCCAGGGGCCTGCTGGTGGCCTCCCTCATCTGTTTTCGCCGTTGTGTCTCACCACCAGATGCCACAACGCGGAAAGGCCACACATCTGCAGGGCGCCTGGGGTCAGTCATGTGACCACCCCCGGTGCAAAGGTCAAAGGGCACCTGGCTCTCTCCAACCAGCACTTAGAACACCACTGGATGTGTTTTTATGAGTGCGAGGCATGCCAGGGGGATGGTAACACAAGAGGTCGCCTGTTTTCTCGGGCCTGAACCGTAACAAATCAACAGCATGGCAGCGGGCAAGACAGAGGGAGGTTATGGAGGTTTGTGGTGAGAGATGGTGGCTCCAGGTTCAAAACTACTGTTATGCCATAGATATAAATACATCCCTCAAATAAATTCAACAACATCCAGTGTACAAAACAAACTAGATGAACTATGTTGCTTTCCCAAAAGTACAGTTTTTGATTATGTTACATCCATACACTGTATCTGGCATTATGGTTGTAAGCAATTTTATGTTCCATAACATTTTCAGTGGTACATTAAGTTTACAGTTATTACAATTTTATTTTAATATCCTAAAACTGCATTTTGTCTTTTTTGTCTTTACATAGATTGCATTTGCCTTTATTTTATCAGCAATTACCAGAATTTGCAAGGTAGTTAAACAGCTGAGTTGTTGTACCAAAATATTCAAGACTTAAGAACAAACTTCACACATAATCTAATACATTTTTTGATATTCTCCTGTTAAAATCTTCAAAAGTAATAAGTGTAACTACGCATGCAGATGTGGTCATAAGATGAGCATTAAAATATATTATTTATTTTTCGTCTATCAAAGGGATGTCAGATACATCTCTGACTGATCAATGTCCATCTGCATGCTATGTGCCAGATACCGCAGATATTTTAAATGAGATTCTCTGAAAGAAGTCAACTCTATAAGTAGAAACCGTATATTTTCATTTATTCATGGGAACATCCTTGCAAGTTTAAATAATTTCAAAATAATTCTGAAATCAAAAGCTTTAACAATTACCATTTCTTTGTCACAAAGCCACGCTGAAAACCCACAGGCTTTTTAACCGACTTTCACCTGTCTGAATCACATTAACTGCTCCGCTTCCTTTCATGTCAGCCGCGGCCCAGCCCTCGGTTGACCGAGGCGTGCGGTTCTGCCAGGGGAGTCCTCCCCTCCTGCACATGCTCAGTCGGGACCGTGACCGCGGGCCGGGCCCATTTATGCTGGCCGGCCGGAGCGGAGCTTCCAGTACCGCGGACGCTGGGGTGCCGGAGTGCGATGTTCTCATGGAGCTGGTCGGCGCGGCGCACTTTTGCTCACGTTTCCTTTCACAATGCACTTAGGACTTCAGTAAGATGTTTGTGTATTTTGAGATTACCGTTTTCTCCCTCGCCTTCATCGTCTGCGATTTTGTGTATGCGCAGGGTAAGGAGTACTTTGCTTTCATTTGTTCAGTTTAGTGGCAGCTTCGTTTATTCTGTCACGTTTTTCCCCACGTTGACTTTCCCAGGCTAAGCTGTAAAGGTAGTACGATCTCTCTTTTTTTACCGATTTGCACTGGAGTACAGTATTGATGTGACTTTATATATTTATGCGATGTATATCGAGCTGACAATTATAATAGTCTGCATATTTTATTTCTGTATAATTTTTGTCATCTAATAATAACAGACTATATGTCTTACTGACTTTTGCATGAAAAATAATGTTTCCCTTCCACTGTGTTGTTACTCTGGTATGTGTGCATCTGTCTACAGCCTAAACTCCCCGTAACACCGTCTCATTATCCACTATTCCTTAGAATTTAGTGGCTGGTCCTCTGGAGTGTGCTGTGCGCTTTTACACGCGTGACGGTCAGTCTCGCCTGGAGTAGTTTTGGCACTTGTATAACTTTTTGAAGTACTTATTTATAGCCGTATTGCGCATTGTTGCATGAGTATTTACGCGAACCTCTAGAATACCGTTACAGCATCTTATTACTGCCTCATTAGCAACAAGACTGTCAAGTCGTTTTTTATTGAGAATATCTTGATAAATATAAACGTACAACTGCAAATACAGTTTTTAAATTCATAAAGCTTATAAATCCGTTTTGTTCCCTCTGCTTTGCGATTGGCATTTAATTTTGCATATTTAGTGATTCTAGAAGACGTATATATAGTGCCGTTTTCAGTGCGCCTAGAGGAACTGGCTGTAATCCACACTTGTTACACAAAAGTCTTTAAATATGACCAAATTTCCGCGATTTTCGGTTCTCAGTCACTATCGAACTCCAAAACTAGGTGGATGAGATATACCAAACAATTTAATTAAATGTATGTAAACGTACACCTAAGCCATGAGAAGGGTAAGTTATACGTTCGTTTAATGCCTTCATCCCGTGCGGTATATTTAGCCTCAGGGGCTTCAGTTTCCCTTCTTAAGCCGCGTTTAAATCTCTAACGCTGCCCTTTTAGTTGGAAGTTAGAGCAGTCCTCCGCAAGCTATTACTTATGTAATGAGGGGGCCAGTTACCTTTTGCAGACTACATCTGCAACCAATTTCACTGCTTTTAAGTTAAACTTAGGAAAAGTTAATATAAATAATTTGTAGTCAGGTTGGTTTTTGTGATACGGTTTATGTAAGAGCAAACACTAGCAACTAATCATAGTTTTGTTGCCTGTAAAATGATTTAAGTAATATTTTATATTGTGGGATGTCCGCATGTACCCCCCGAAGAACATGTGCCGGAATCGGCGTGTTTCTGCGGAAGGCGCTGATGACTAACGGCACCCGACTTCAAAGCAAACTTGTAAAACGAGTAACTTTTTAAGCCGTGTTTTGTTTTTTAAAAAATCGAAGCTGGCGTTTTATATTGCGTTGTATCAAAAACGCGTTCTTGGCTCGTTCTTGGCTTGACTCTGTGAAGCACATTTTAATGTTGATCTTTATGCTGGAGTTTTGCTGCGTTTCGCACGACTTACAACCTTTGCTCAGCCTCGGACTTCATTTGCATGTCCAATTAAAATATACAAAATTGAAAATATAACTTCAAATATGCTATCAATTTCAGAGCAACACGAAGATTAATAATACTTTTTTACAAGGTTGCATATCAAAAGAATGGAGGTCACTTGGCATGACTAATTTAGTATGTATTACAACATGAAAAGTAGCTGGAATGTAATATTTGGAGTAAATCATGCCTTCAAAAGGACCTGAGGTGTTAATCTGTACAACCTGAAGCCAGGCTTTTGACAGCATACCTCAGAGAAGGATGATCACTAGCAGAGGTTATGTAATGGGGAGAATATTGTTTTTTTGTTTAATCCAAGGCCAGAAAGATTTGAGCAGACTGCCCGCCCCCACCACTCTTTACCTGAACATGTGCAGTTCATTACATAGATTTTTTTCGTTGTTATTTTACAGAAGGGGGTTTCTTTTTTTGCAGGGTTGGGGGGGGGGCTGGCTCTGTAGGACTCTCTGTTGTTTTGGTCTCTTTTAGGCTTTCTTGGGTCTAGAGCACATTTACATCTGGAGTTGTTCTTTTGTACAGGACCTACTGTGTTGGGAAGGAATCTTATGATTTTATACTATATATTTATGCAGTCCTGAAAACAGAAACTCGAATGGAAGGCGTCTGGACAGCATTAGACCTCTGCTTACTAAAACACCAATTAACTAATTTGCCTAAAGTTGTAGACTCCTGTTAATGGAAGCCACTTATTAGAACTCAGTCTTTTTAAAAATAAACTTGACATTGTGGATTTTTATATTTTTGACCCTAGAAGTGCATTAAAAAATACAACATGTTGGCAAATTCTTATATAAACTTATACACTGTCAGAAAAAGGGTACAGCCCAAATACAGTTTTGTTCTCCAAGGTGCAAACAACAATAATGTACCCCCAATGGTACAAAAATGTTCCTCAGAGTCCATTTTTGGACCTTAAAAGGTACCTTTACCTACAGCTATAGGATACAATTGTCAGACCCTTGAGGGTTCAGCCCCAATGACAAGAAATTGTACCCTCAAAGGAACAGAATGGTACTTTTTTTGACAGTGTAGAACAGTCTTCCGGTTTAACTATTTAATTCACTCTGCTGACATTATGTAATAATAGCTCAGAAATGAGAGCGGTTGCATGGTATGGGTGGGCAGTTCATGTGCTGGAACACCATCAAAGCATCAGGAGGTAGATATTGTGGCTGTAGGGTGATTTACTTCATGGCTGGATGGTCACTAAACAGGGACCACAGTGTGAGATTGAGCTACCCAACATCTGATGATGGTTTGGCCCAAGATAAAGATAAAGAGGTTTCTACTCTGAAAATATTTCAGGGGAGGTCAGACGTGAAAAGAACAAGATTTTTTAAGGCAAGAAAAAGAAATATCTCATTCTCCCTTTTTGGATCATTAATAATGGATTCCTGGGTCATAATCACTGCAAATGATTTGCTTTTTGCCTTGAAAGTTGCTGCATAGAACAATTATGTCTTTGTTATGGTTCACATCCTCAAACAACAACAATGTATATAAGACGTGAAAGCTATCTATAAATTATAAGAAGACGGTATTTTAAAATGTTTGGAGGAACTACAGGCAAAAATCACATCCAAATAGAAACATGGCGAAATGTTGGCGGATGTTTTCTGTTTGGAGAAGCTTCTGGCTCTGGTGTTTCTGGTGGAAACCTGAAGGCTCTTCACTTTGTCACTATCTCCAGGTGTGGAACTCTTTGGCAGGTGGTTTCAGGTGCAGCTCGTAACCATGACTTAGTTTAGCCTTCAGTGGTTTTGGCTAGCTTCTCCCATTGACCCTTACCGACATGTATAGGTGCATTTGGAGACCTACAATTTCAAAGCCTGCTTGTCCATTGATTGACTTGATTATGAATGAGCTTGTAGGCAATGGAATATGGTTCATAAGTGCCGAATGAATGATTTAGCTTTTTCATTTTTCAAGTGGGTATGAAAAATGGATGAGTGAATATCTATTACGACTCGCTAAAGATCCTCTCACATATTTGTTGCAAGTGAATCAGAACATCTTACGAGAATCAGTATCCAAAATTTACACACCTTTGCTTAATAAACTTAGAAAAATAGAGCGAGGAAAAATAACGCAAGTCAAAGTAGTTCTTCTGAAATATATCAGTCAGATTTTCCGGTCATGTAAAATCTGACCTGCTGGCCATGATTACACAACATGATCTCTGACTTAGATGTATCAGCTATTCCCTAGCAGTTGTCTCTCTGGAATTTGGAGATGATGTAAATTACAGGAGAAATTGGTTTTCATCACACTGTTTGCCTTGGAAAGGGCTTATTCTGTTAGCTTCAGTTGTGTAACATGCGCGGAGGAGAAGGCCATGTCTCACTTCCGCAAGTGTGGGCTTTCAAATCGTCCACCTTTATGTACTCACAAGAACAGTGCAGAATCGGTTGAGAATCACCTTTATATAAAACTCACATATTCACACAGACCAAAGAAGCATACGGGTCATATAAAAAATGAAATTACTTGATGATAGACTGACCTCCCTTCCAGGATCAGTCCTTCCTCGTGCCCGAGTTTCCTGGGCTCAGCCCCAGGCTCACCACCACCCTACGCTGGCTAAGTCCTGATGGAAATTGGCTGCATTATTCATCTCCAACATTTCTGTGTCGCTTAATGGTGCTTCATCATGGCTGAATGATTTTATATTTTATAAATGGATAAATAAAACAACATCTTATTGTTCTGTAAGTCTGTGATAGAAATATCTCCCACTGCAGAAAAGGCAGGGTATATGAAATTGTCAAATATTGTCTCATGAAGTTGGGGGAGACAACTGAGGCTTTGCAGTCTATGGTCAGCCGTGGTCACAGTGAAACAGAGCAAGCTTGGGTTATCCAACCAATGCGAAAAAATTCTATAGTATCTATAGGTAACTGTAGTACTTATAGACATTGTCATAAAAGCTTCCTTCTACACTTATGAATATTTCACTTATCAGACACTTTTGTCCAAAGCAGTAGAATTTTTTTTTTAATTTGAGAAAGCAGGGCCAGACTACCCCTGGGGCAATTGGGGGTTAAGGGTGTTGCTCAAGCTCAACAATGAAATCATTCTGGTGAAGCCGAGATTTGAACTGTTGACCTTCCAGTCAGGGTCGAAGCATCATAACCTACTGGGCTGCAAACCAGTTCCTATATAAATACTCATTTAAGAGTAAATTTTCAAATATTAGTTGCTTCAGGGACAGTGCTAAAGTTTCATTCAATATATCTTATACAAAATGTGTAAGAGTCTTGATGGTCTGCTTATAACTTATTTTCACATCTAGCTATGCGTCTTGAGCTGGACAAATAGTTCTAGTCATAGTAAGGCTGTTGAATGAGGTCCTACGGAGGTATGCAGGCACTTCCAGCTCGACGTGTCAGCATGTGATTGGTTGCAGCTGTTCACATCTGGTATGTGACATTGCCGTGGTATTTTTTCTTGCCCAGCTGAGAAGCAGCAAGCTACTGGGAGATGATGGAAATCATAGCTTTGTTTGCAGGGAAGTTGTAGGTATTTTGAGGCACAACCATCACGCTTTAAAAATACAAACTAATGTTATGCAGTTCCTGCTTCTGTTGAACTCAGTCACCAAATCATTTTGCTTACTTTATTATTGGCTCATCTGTACTATAGCCCTGCCCCTTGCACACTTTCTAGAGCATCATTCTAACTCATCATTTTCTTCAAAATCCTCTGTTCCCTCCCACCTTTGAGTCTGGCCGGCTTGGCTCCTGCTGGGATCATCATGTTTCCTCAGGTCTCCATATAGGGTGCATTCGTTAGGCCTGTAACCACCCCTCTCGCTCCTGCCCGTAACTCTGCATCCCTGTTAAGCAGTACTGGTTAAATTAAGTTATTTACCTCACATGAAAACTGCAGGAAACTCAATCTGGCAGCCTTCAGTAAAGTTGCCAGCGTGTCCTGTTGACATTGAGCAGACCTGTGAAGTTCTCATCTTCACTGTGACTGATCACAGACACATTGGGACAATGGGGGGTTAGGGATCTGTGCCCATGTCCGGAAGGTTGTGGGTTCATATCCCATGTTCAGTTGAGTAATCATATCACTCTTGGTCCCTTGAACAAGACAGATAACCTCAATTTCTCCAAGGATACTACATGACCCTGCTCTGTGATCCTCTTTTGTATGTCGATTATGACCAAAGCCAGTTTCTTGAGTTTGGCTTGCTCTGGAGGGCTGAATGGTTCACTGCGCCTTATGTAATTAAAAGAACAGCTCATTTAGCTTGTTAAGAGGCGCAGCAAAAAAGCAAAGCAGATGCTGTAGTCACTGTCACAGCCAAAGTCCATCAGTGAGTCAGTGCTTCGTGCCGGCCTGTATGAGTCGGCATATTGAAGGCTTCATCCACGATGTCATGGATCATAAATTACATCTACAATGTCACACTTCCATGCTCTGCCATCTTCCAGATCCTGGTGTTTACCGCCGCTCCTTAGAAGGCCATGAAGCATCTCGCAGGGTGAGCCAGTTTTCCGCAAAGACGTGATCCAAAATACGGTGTGATCGATCTAAGTGATTTGAACGATGGACACCAAATAATAGTGGCTTACCTGGCCCCCTGTTTATTCCCCTGACTTGACTGCTGAGAGGGACGGAGGGAGAGAAAAGTGATTGGACGTCACGCTTGTCATGTGACCGCCCGGGCTTCCGACTCAGAACCCCATTGGCCGCCGGACACGGGCCTTTCCCACTGCAGACTGCGGCCCTGCAAGTCACTGGCGTTCCTTTATGGACCGCTTATGCTTTTTTTAACCTCCCCCCCCACGAATCAGCGCTGAGAGGAAGAGTTTCCAAAGCGGTCACCTTGCAAGGAAGGGGATGGTCACAACGGGTGTTATTGAGGTTTGATGCAGGGGGGTTCCATTGCTGTGGTATTTTTTGGGGGGGAGTATTTTTATTCCTTGGAAAACAAGTGTGCATCGGCAACCCCTCTCCCCCCGTGTACCACATGTTGGTGAGGATGTCTGTGTAAACATAGACTGAGGAAAGCCTGCATATTGGTTTAAATGGTCTTTTGGTCCTGCCCCCCCCCCCCCCCCGTTTTGTGGTTCATTCTGGTATCTGCAAGCAGTGGTTCAAAAAATAAAATACCACAGTCCACTTACATAAAACCAGCAGAACCCCAGAGGGCACGGGAGTCAGATCAGCTCAGTTAATCTGAGGTCTCTCTCAAAATCAGCGGTTGGCAACTTTTATCGTCGCCACAACCCTGACCTCCCCCTCCCCCTCTACGGCTGACAAGTTTCACCATCACCACCTGCCAAACACATAGCTCCAGAGATTATTTCCTTTCCAGAAGTAACTCTTACTCTACCCTTACTCTAAATTCTCACTACATTTCTTGCTGCATACATACTGGTCCTAGTGTGTAAGTAACTTCATTAGATACGCCTGCATGGTACCAGGTTTGACACGCTTTTATCTCCAAAACGATGAGAGGTGCATTCAGGGAAGCCTTTCTGCACACAACTGCGGTATTGGCCTGTATTTTTTCCACTTGTGGCCTTCCTGTTAGCTGCAAACAAATCTGGCCATTCTGCTTTGACCTCTCTCACTGACAAGGCGTTTTCTTCAACAGAACTGCCACTGGCTGGATGTTTTTCGTCCTTCACACACTATAGTATGTGAAAATCCCCGGTTGGTGGCTGCGTCTGAGATTTTGTAACCGCCAAGTCTGGCTCCAAGAGTCAAACCACATTTAAATATGCTTAGATCACCCGCTGTAGCCATTCTAATGCATAGCAAACCGTAACGGGACACCTTGCCCCTGCCTGCTTGCTGTATGTACTGCCAGTGAGCCACTGTGCTTCCCTAAGTGTCTTAAATGCAAATAATTCATAAATGGTAGGTTACATTTATGTCTTGCATTTTATTTAATTTGATTAATTGTTCAGTCAGTATACACTAATGGCTACAATTGTGGAAACACCTAGTATTTTTGGAATTACGCTTCAAATGTACTCGAATATTGCCAGTAATTTTTATAAACAGTGAAAGAATGGGTACAAATATCATACATTCAGTGATTAAATAAGTAACTGGAGCAACAGTTGAATAATGTTCTGCAATTTCTAAAAATTGGAAATGTTTCTACATTTTTGGCCAGTAGTGTACATACTGGGCAGTGGGTCTTTACAAGTATGATTAGGTGTGGTGCACATAAACAGTTAACTGCAGCATGCTCTGTCATGATATTATGTAACTGGTATTCTATTCTATAATTGAGGTTCTATTTTCAATTGCTCACTTTGTCCCCCGATCAGTCCTGATGCATTTTATTTGTAAAATCATTTACTGACTCCTGATTGGTCACTGATTCTGCATTGTTCTTTTCTACTATAGACAAAACAATTTAGATGGGTGACCAAGCACACACACACACACACACACACACACGCTTAAGCAGTCTGATCCCGCACGGAGCCAGGAAGGTCGCTGGGCCCGTTTGTTTGTAGGGAAGAGCATGGCCTGGTTTATCTTGTTATCAGAAGTCCCCTGTGCTCTCGTCTACCCGTGGATTGAAAACAGAGCTTCACCGCCCACTCCAGCTCTGCTCTAATGGCTTGTACCAGACATCCTTGGATACATTAGACATGAAAAAACAGCACTTAGTGCTGGAAATGTTTCATCTTGACATAAGGAGCAATGTTTGTTATTCCTTCAGTGCAGGGCCTGGTACGGGGGCCACGTTCAGATGGACAGGTAGAATGAAGTTGATGAAAGATTGCAGCTCTGAGCAGATGCAAATGGAACAGGACAGTGTCTGGTCTCAGATGAAAGACCCCAAGAAGGTTCCATTGCCATAATGATGAGGTTTTCTTAAGAAACACAAACAGATGATAATACATATATATTGAGGAGTTATCTTCCTCTGTGATTATTTCGAGTAACATCCCTCTAACGTCCAGGGTGAATTTTCTTTCGATATTCCTGACGCTTTGTCTGTTTTAAATCTGGGATATCGTTCAACAGTCCAGACCTTTCTCTGGGCTAATATTTGCCTTTCTTTTTCATTCGGTCATCCTTTTAAGGATGTGTCATATTTTAGCGTTTTGGAAGAAAGGCTTTTTTGAGTGTCTGCATGGAAATTACATACCGGGGATCTTTAGAAGGATTTTATGTCCCCGTCGCTGTGACAGAACAGGCAAACGATGGCATTCAACTTCATCTTCAAAGGACTGGCACAATGTTCTGTGAACCTCAATGTAGATAAATACCAGTAAACTGAGATTTGTATATGGGAATTGTTTTAAAGGTGAATTTGAAGCCTGCTACTTTTGTTCCCAGCATTTCTGACCAAGAATAAATGTATGGACAATCCATAAATAAGATGTAAAATGGTCCACATTGACCAGATTTGTATGATTTATTGAATAAATGATCAAATACCAGGAAGGTAAAAAATGGTTGACCAGGCATTAATATATACATAGTGTCTTTTTCATTTTTAAATACCTGTTGTGTAAATTATGATCAGGTGCAGCAAGTGAATGTGTTTGTATCCTGAAGAGTTTGTTAGGATTTTGTGGTCTGGATGGTGTGGATCGGAAACTCGAATGTAAACAGAGGAGAGAAGAACCCGGCTGGGATCGGTCTCCTGCCTCCCTGGGTTCACACTCCGCCCCATCTGCCAAGCTCCGTGCCTTTTGTGTACTGGGAATCTCAAGGCTGCGCCTCGTCCTGTCAGCCTGAAAGCACAGTATCCATTCCAGAGCTCCTCTCAGCACAACCTCGTTCGGTTTAATGGGACCGAAATTGCTTTCAGTATTTGGAGTCAGTATAGCAACACGTCTTTGTTTGCTGCCTGGGAATTTAAAATTATTAATTGAAAATTCTGCTTGGCTACAGAAGTATTTTCAGCCTTGAAAAAGATGAAAAGATGGGCAAAAAAAGCTCACCTGCCCAGTTTGCTGATTCCCAGGAACCGTTCATGTCTCCTAACATACAATTAGATGATACCTCTGTGATTTATAAGGACTTCCAGAAGAAAAGGCCTTCAGCAATCAGCAGCATGTGGAGTCTGCCAGACGGTGTCGACTGTCTCCTACATACGGAAGGTTGAGCTGCTGATGGCTGAGCTTCCAGAGCTGACAGACTCTCTGAGGTCCTACTAGCAGTGTGTTTACCTCTGTATCCTCTCTGCTCTCCCTGCAGATTCCTCATGCTGTCATCATGCTGCAGAATCGTCACCCTGCAGGGAAGCCTGCGAGCAGGTAAGCCGTGGTGGTGGGGGGGGGGGTATCTTCTCTATAAGCAGTCGGACCAGCTGCTGCTGGGAAGTACCCCTCTGACACAGTAACACTGACTGATACACTGAAAGCTATACATCTCAGTCTGGCACCTGAACCCCTGCATCTTCATAAAGAGTTACCCTTGAGGATTTCTTAAACGTAACTAACTTTTAAAGCTTTTTTTGTCATTCTTTTGAAACACGTTCAGTCTGGACATGGAAAAATATGGTAATGGTAATAGTGACTGTTTATGGCCTTTTTCCCTACAATGAATAGTAGAGTTGATGGTTACAGAAGCCTACCATAAATGATTTTCTTACACTTGGCTGGTTGAGTTGCACCGTTGAGGTTCACGCCAAGGAAAGGCAAACTGCCAGCGGCTAGTCACATGCAGGGGGGAATGTGAAGCTTTGCTGCATCCCTGGTCCGTTAAGCTGTGGCGGGAAGGGCAGTGAAGTGAGGAGTCTGCTTCAGCAAGTGCAGAGGTGTGACCAGGGGTTCCCATGGAAGGTTCTGGTTAGGTTTGATGAGAACATCTATGATGCCTCTGGTCTTCCGTGGATGAGCCTGCTTCTCTCTCTCTCTCTCGTTCTTTTTCCCTCTCTCTCCATCTTCAGTGCTCCATAAGACTTTCACAGATTTTTATGAATCAGTCTGACCCCCCCCCCCTTCCTCCCAAGCAGAGGCACATTAACATGCTCAGAGATTTCCGGGCTATTTCAGTTGTCAGAAGCCCCCTATCATTTTCTACGATGGTGTAATTGTTGTTGAATAGTTTTGAACAAGGTGATATGGGGCCTCTTTGTATTGGAGGGCTCTGGGCTGCAGCCTGGGTAAGCCCGTACAGTACAGCGCCCCTGTCCACAAGTACAAAAATTAAAAGACACATGTGCAATTATCTACACCACACCTCCTCCCCAAAAAACACTTGTGATCCCTCCCTCATCGCTTATAGCCAGGACAGTCCCCCCCCCTCCCCCACCATGGTCTGCTGGGGAAAATCAGAGCTCGTCACACGAGTCCTGTTAGCCTTCACAGAACCCCTGAGCTTTTTTGTGTCAAAACACTGACCCTTGTGCTATCGCTGTCCTCTCACCTCCCAGAGGGACCATTCCTCCCAAACAGACAGTGCCGTCTTCCACGATTAAAGGCCACTCATCTGTATCTCAGCAGATCTTTTTTTTCCTCAGAGGAAATGTGATAAATAGCCAGCATCAGCCATTACTTGTTGTGGCACAAGCTGGGATTTTTTTTTGTTTTGCAATGTTCTGAAAATCTTTCTGACGGATCTCCAAGAAATTACTGCTTCGGTGATTTTTACAGTGAACATAAAAGTGTATAAATCCTACAGCGCTGTACAATTGTGCGATTCATTTGTAATTTTTGGCTTTTGCTTTGATGGATAAAAACATAGAAAAGTGTTAGAGTTATTCCAGGTACTTTTGATCAGGTAGCTTAGCACCTTCTACATGAAGATGTCTCCTATCTTGGCTTCCTGTGTATTTCCTATGCAGGCTGCCAACATCTGCAGAAGCACACCATTGCGTGCATATTCGCTGTGTCCCACTTTGCTGTACACTCCAATTCATCGTATCCCAGTTGGCTGGATATGAACCAACAGGACAATTTTCACACTGGGAATAGGCCTAGAGATATTTCAGAATGTGCAGTTAATTTTCGTAGCTGTGAATGGGGTTTTTACTGGTCCGTTGCTTAAAGCTTCATGTGGCCATTTTACTGTACTGCTGCCACACCGCCTCGGTGAGACCGCTGACGTTCCCTAATGGAGACTAACGGGGATTTATGATGTCATTAAGAAGTGTAATAGGATTGCAAAGGAAAAAAACAACGATCAGGAGAAGCTCTTAAGAGGAAAAAGGACCCCGCACCATTTCAGTGTTACTTAGGCACCATAAACACTCCTGGTGCCTCCTAAATCATATCCGCACATGAGCCTTTCGTGGTCTTTCAGTCCCTCAGCTGTCACTCGTCACATTCCGCTTCCAAATTCTGATTGGGCTGTTCTCCTGCCCTTCTGTGGGCCAGAGTTTGACCTACTGTCAATAGAACCTTTCTTTCCAGTTTGAAGAGTGTTTATACAAATTTCCAGAGGCTTATAGCTCATGACACATGTCTTTTTAGTTTAATTAGGAGGAGTGTGATGTGGGAATCAGCGACACAAAAGAGAAGGATTCTGTTATAGGTCACATGATACAGTTGTATGTCACATGATACAGTCGTTTTGAAGCAGGACTTCTCTCAGAGATGACACAGTGATGGGGGGATAGGCAGGACTAGGGTAGGAGAGTGGCCACTGTATTAAGCATCGTAAAACTAATATCTAAACAAGGACTATACAGGCAAAAGCTAAAGAACCCCAAAGTCAAAGTCAACTCAACCACAATCCCAACTGAGCACCATACCTGGTTGCCTTATACTTCCCAACTGTACTCTTAAGTCAACGCATCCTAACCCACTTTAAACCCTGATAAGACTAGCAGCCTAACTGGGTCCAACTGAGTTTCAGTACCTGTGGAACTTGTTAGTGCAGGACTGATGATCAGGTTAACCCACTTCCTAACCATTTAACTTCCTCGTACTATCTCTAAATGGCGTCTGGATGATGAGTCTAATTTAATAACGTTCATCGTGCTTCTCTTTTGACTTCCAGCTGCCCATGATAAAAAGTGAATCCCGCTTGAAACATCTACTCCAGCGATTACCCAGTTATTGCCCCGAGTCTATGGTAAGAAACTTACCAGGACACATTAGTTATTGAGTTAGTTATTGGTTAGTATTTGTTTGTTATATGAAGGTATGTATGCAAATATTGTAGTATGCACGGAGATTGATCATTGATGTGAAAGCCTACCCATCATTTGCAAAACTCAAAATACTTGTTAGTACAGCAAAATATTAAAGGTGGCCTCCACAGAAATTTGAGACTTCCCAGCCTATTTACCGCTAATTACAAGCCTATTACCTTGTGCTGCTTTTAATTTATAACAGTAGACATTCTATTAAGACCACATTGCAATTAGCGAGCAAATCAATGGTTTTTATTTTCTTTGGCCCACCTCCCTCCAGTCTCACTGGCTGAAAAGGATTCTTCCTATAGTTTTTAGAGCGTTGCAGCCCAATCCAGGAAACCGTGAGAACTCCCCCCCAGATGGGTCTCACGCGAAAAAGAACGAGGCCGCCTCAAATTGCAGAATGTAATTTTCCTGGAGAGTGGTGTGAAAATCTTGTAACAGGATTTTTAGAGAGCAGTGCCAGGTTTGTGCCTTGCTGGGTTCTTGACCCTCTCGGATTACACCCACACTTCACTCCAGTCTCTTATTTTTCTTGGACTCCTGGCTAACGATGGTGTCTTGATGCAGTTCTGCTTTTGGTGTGCCAGGTGACCTTAACGGCCATTCTGTTGCTCCGTAAAATAAATTTCAAGCAGCGTTCTGTCCATTTAGTTAGTTATCAGGTACAGATGTGCTTCATAGAATAGATCTGCTTTGAACAAATTTGGTGTGCTGTCCTTGCTGCATCAGTCTAAGATATTTTTAATAAATTAGTCTCTTTAATTACCATTATCACTAGTGCTTTGCCTGTATGCGATATTATCATCTGATATTGAACTGTTTATTGCCTCAAAAATGCTAATAGAATGAGATGGATTCTTTAGCTGTAGCACTGCACACTGTGTCACTGGAGTTCTACATATGTGAGCCCACTAGGTGGCGTAACTGGGAAGCAGATGCATGGGGATGGCATCTTGAGACCGAAGAACGTGAACTTGTTTTTGTTGTTTCAACAGCATGAACTTTGGATCTGCATCAACTCCACATTACCGGGTAAGGTTGTTTCTGAATGGTGTGTGTGTGTGTGTGTGTGTGTGTGTGTGTGTGTGTGTGTGTGTGTGTGTGTGTGTGTGTGTGTGTGTGT
>JAAGVU020000032.1:12407718-12445056 GCA_011763525.2 Mormyrus iriodes
TGTGTGTGTGTGTGTGTGTGTGTGTGTGTGTGTGTGTGTGTGTGTGTGTGTGTGTGTGTGTGTGTGTGTGTGCCTGTGTGTGTGTGTGTGTATGTATAGAATTTTATTATGAAAGTTGCTTGGGTCCGTGCTGCAGGATACAACACAGCCCTCCTCACTAGATCTTCAACCTTTTGGTGATAGGTTAAAGTCTCCAGTCATTAATCATGATGCTGTGCTTTGATAAAAGTCAGAGGAGGATAAATGTGAAATTGAACACTCTTCATCACTCATAGGGGCGTCCAGGAAGTTGGACAGTTGGGTGGGCCTTGGGTGCTGTGAGCTGGCCATTTCTGCAGACTGTCGCCGTCAGTGCAAGCTGGTAAGGCCTATTGAGCCCAAGGAGTGACACCACAGAGGGACTGAAGGGCACCTACGGCCCCATTTTGTGTTCCTCTTAAAGGAATTTGTAGCTAAATTAAAAATTAATGACTTCCCCATTTTCTCTGTTGTGTATAAATCTTCACTGAGTGGTGGCCAACTACAAGCCAATGGCCCTTGCACTGTCTGTGTGTCCACTGTCTATGAAAAACCACTGATTGTTCTAGAGATTTGTTGTCAAAAAGGTTAAAGTTAATGTTTTACTCAGGTACCACCATCTGGTTGGAAAGGGTAACCACCTTTAGTGTTCACATGGTATGTTTCTCTCTTGACCCACAGGCGTCATCCAAGAATGACATCATTAAAGTATGCAAAAAGGACTCGGAGGTAAACATTTTGGCTTTCTTGTGAAATGGCCCGTGAAAGCCATGTGTACTGTAAACACGTTAAAAAAAAATGAGGGCTGAGTGTGATTGCACTGTTGGATGCAGGATGCTTACAAGTACAGATGGAGTGAGCCCAGAGGTTCTAGGATCTTTCCAATTGAGAACCGGAAATAGAGACTAAACCAAAAAGGGCTTTCACTTTACCTGGGTGCTTCCTGCTTTGTGCCCCTGGGTGTCCTGGGATGGGCTGCAGGCATGGATGGATAGATGGATAGATGGCTGGATGGATGGCTTTTCACTTTGTGTGCATCGGACGCTAAATTTTTTTTAATGTAATTTCTCCTTTGTTTTATATTTACAAGGCTTTCTCTTCTTTACATCTAACATCATCTGACCTCTTTTATTACCAAGCCTTCACTTTTGGTATTATAGCTTCTGAGTGTTATCTTACATCACTTTCACTCTCCCTTTTGAGGAAAACGTTTAGCTGTCTCACCATGTAGATAGACATCCCTCCTGAGGAGAAGACATTCACCCGAACCATGTTTTACACTGTTCTCCATTAATTTTGCTGACGTCATTGTCGTCCTAAAAGAACCAACCGACAAAACATTTGCTTCTGATCAGATTCCTTCCAGTTTACAGTAGATGACCCTTGTTCCTTTTCCCCTAATTTACTCCAAGACCGGTCAGGATTGTAACCAAGGGCATTGCTATGATATTGGCTATTCTTTCTGAAGTGGTGAAGAGGGAAGTGGATTTTAATTTCCAAATTGTGTGTGAGAGAGTAAAGAAGAGGTTAGTCCACCATGTCGGTATACGCTATATAAGTAAAGACTAGAGTCATGGAAATATGCAGTGTTTACATGAAGGAGCTCGTGTTGTGGTATATGAGAAGAAAAACAAAATCCAACACAAACATGGTCAGTTTCAGTCCACCATCGTGGCCTTGATTCACTTCAACCACCCTCATCATGTCGTCAACTTTAACAAATGTAGCCATTCTCTAAATATACTATCTAAATCTGTGCCCTTCATCTGTCTGTGGGATGTCATTCAAGGTCAGAGAACAATCCCCGCTTTATATAAAAGTGTGGATATCTAAAGACTCTTAACCTGACTGAAGTGAAATATTTACGTTGTATAGTTAAGGGAGCTGACATCTTAAAACTTAGCGGCTGTATATCATGAATGTCTGACAGGTGAATGATATATTTACTTTGTCATATTAATTTTTCAGAAACCCCTGTACAGCTGCATCACCAAAAATGAAAGTAAGTTGTATGTTTTTTTTTATTCTGGCATTTTACTTTGTATGACTGTGGGGTGTAAATTAATGTTAGGGCCTTTGTAGTATTAAAAAATACTATAGTTTCTGGTCCTTCAGCCTTTTCTTCTGCCAACTTAAAGCTATGGCCAGAAGCTGGACACGTGTGTCCTTGTATCTGTAAGGAACTTGTCACCACAGAGATATCCATTCTCTGTCTTGACTTGCTGTGGTCTGGATACAGTTGTCTGCCTCTCCTGTAATTCTCGTTTTTATGTACAGAAGGTAAGACCTTAGATACTTAAATCATCCATAATGACTTTATCTGTCCTCAGTGAATTAAAGTTCTTTTTTTCCTGACCTGCAATTTAATGGGCTGAATTGATACATTTTCTGCTGTTATTCAGTTGCAAAGTAGTGGTAACCGCAATATACTTGCTTATCTGCCATCTAATACTATCTAATATATTAGTATTAGATACAGTTACCATCTAATAGTATCTAATACTCTCCCAATCATAGAGTAAAATAACCTTGAAATGCCAAAAATATATTTAGTGTGTCTTGGGAACAGAAATAATTACTTGAATGTATATGAGAAAAGTAAATAAAACCTGTTGATTTCTAGTGGCTTTGCTTTTCTATATATTAAAGAAAGCAAGAGTTTGAAAGAAAATCTCACCTCCACTGTGTGTGTGTGTGTGAAGTTTGCATGGTCTCCCTGTGTCACGCAGTAGTCCATTATTAATTTATTATCATCTATAAATATTTATGTATTTCTATAATACTACAATCAAATCAAATTAAATACATTTTATTTGTAAACAACATTTAACACAACTGCAGTTGACCAAAGTGCTGCACATCTAAGAAAAATACAAAGATAAATACATATAAAGCAGACAAAATAAAAAAAAATACAAAAACAGTCTCATGCTAGATTCAAAGCCAAGGAGAAAAAAAATGGGTCTGTAACCTAGATTTAAATGTGATCAAAGCTGGAGCAGACCGAGTATAGAGAGAAAGACTACTATAAAGCTTAGAGGCAACCACCGAAAAGGCTTCACAAATGTTTTAGAAACCGTCTGAATGCCTAGGTGCTTGAATTTATATACCTGTGGCCATGGAAGCGACTGAAACACCTCAATTCAATGATTTGGAGAGGTGTCCCAATATTTCTGGCAATATAGTGTATGTACCCGGTGATGGACTCTTATGTTACCCAGCCTTATGTCCAATGTTGCTTGGAATAGGATCTGGTAACCTTGTCCAGGAAGTTGGATCGATGAATGTTTACAGTTCTGGAACTTTTACATACTTTGGACATGTGTTTTAGGTGTCTTATAATAATTTTCTTGACTGTAGTTGTGTCTGCCCAGATTGTAGGTCTAGATGTGTACAGTTAACAGTTTGCGTTGGCTTTTCTTTGTGTATTTGTGTGTGTGTGTGTGTCTGTCTGTCTGTATTTGTGTGTGTGTGTGTGTGTATGTGTGTGTGTGTGCGTGCATGCGTGTGTGTTTGTGTGTGTGCACACATGGTTCCCCAGTGGGTTCTGTGTGCTGCAGCTACGCAGGGAGACACACCAACTGCCGGGAGTTCTGCCAGGCTATCTTCCGCACTGACTCCTCCCCCAGCGTCTCCCAGATCAAGACTGTCAAGGAGTATTGCCAGGGTCTTAGTCCACAGCTGATTGGCTGTGTGGGAAACTACACCAAGTCCTACCCAATCAGGAGCCCTGTCGACAGTGAGTACAGTCCCTGGGGCGCCCCGGAGAGCTCTGGGGCTTTATCCCATGAGCCACCCACTGCTGGTTTACATGAGTGGTTCTATCCACACACCGGGGTGGAAATCGTGGGTTCTAAGTGGATGTTTTCTTTCAGTCGTGATTCCTGATTAGTCGGGGCCCCTTTTACCTGAGGGATTCATCCAGGGTTATTTTCGATAACTAAAAATAAAACTAAAGCTATAAAAAAACTGAAATAAACTAAATACCACTAAATGAAAATATAAATATTGATTCTGAAATTACCTGAATCCAGGACAGCACAGAGGGACCATGGTTCAAGTCTCCACCATGGCTCCATGTGTGTGGCGTTTGCATGTGCTCCCCATGTTGTCATGGGGTTTCCTCCGCGTACTCTGGTTTCCCCCCACAGTCCAAAAACATGCTAATGGATGGACAATTGGAGTTATTAGACTGTGCATGTGAGTGTGCCCTGCAACGGGTTAGCGCCCCATCCTGGGCTGCTTCTTGCCTTGTACCCATAGTCTCCAGGATAGGCTCTGGACCCCCACGACCTTGAAGAACAAGCGTTTACAAAAAATGGATAGATGGATAAAAACAAACATCAAATATTTTATGATACCCTTTTAAGTTAGCTACTATTTAGCCAAAGTAATTTGTTAATGTTTAATTACCGTTAATAAGATCTAGAACATGATTAACCCATTTTGAGGACATTAATACATACTGTGCACTATGTATTTTTGTGGGATTCTCCAAAGATCAGACGCATAAAATAGCTCTATGACTGTCAGTCTATCCCTAGGAATAAAATGTCTGACATTTAAATTGAAGCTACAATATATAATAACGAAATAAAAACTAAAATAAAGTAATAAAACCACATTGAAAACTAAGTATAAACTGAATTTCAAATGAAAATTGAAAATAACATAAAATCAAATAAAAAATAAAAACTATAATAACACTTGATACAGCACCTGTCACACATGCCGCTGCCCTCCAATTAACTCCCCCCCCCCCTGCAGGTCTGTTCTGCTGCGACCGCGCAGAGGACGCCCACTGCCAGAGCGCATGTCGCCGCATCCTGCGCACACGCACCACGGAGCAGGAGATCATCGACGAGCTGATCACCGAGTGCGGCCGGCAGCCGCTGCCCCAGGACCCACTCTGGCAGTGCTTCCTGGGAAGCGCACACTCACCACCCATCAGCGACCCCGACCCCCCCTCCACCGGCAGAGTGGACTGCGCCAAGCTGCACTGCTGCTCCAAAGCCAATACCTCATTTTGTAGGTCAGTGGGCGGCCTGTTCCACCTGTCACGGAAATAGGGGCATCAGTTTCTGAGAATTAGCAGAGCCGGCACTGTTATTAATGGACCGGTTGTGGGCCAAGGTGTGTTTGGGTGTAAGTGTTCAAAAGTTCTGTCTTTAAAAAATCTGACTTCCTTTCAGTTTACTTTTTTTTGTGAGTTTGTTTGTTTGTTTGTTTGTTTATTAATCTTCGGTTAGCATTTGCCCAATGTAGGGATGGGCTAAGCTCATGCCTAGGGGGAACACCCCCCCCATGGACCTGCCATGTGACTAGTTTAATGACCTCCTATTCAGGATAGGATTTGACCCTTAGGGGGGCTCAGCCCCCTGAAGAAATACGGGACGTCACCCAGCCATGATTAAGTTTGCTGAGAGGAGGGGGGATCCCCACGATAAAGTTTGCCTAGTCAGGGGTACGAAATGTAGGCTTTACAAAAATCTGGGACAAATTGCTAATTGGTTTTTATAAAAACTGTTTCGGGGGCTGAGATAAAAAATAGGAGGGCTGGAGCCCCCCTAAATAGGGTCTAGAATGACCTATGCCCCTACCTGTTTTATTTGTTCTCAAAAAGGAGTCTTCACTTTATTATATTTTTTGACAGATTTAATGCATCTATTGCTTTATTTGTTCATTTTTATACATACCTGTATGTGCTGTGCACTGTATGCGCAGCGCAGTAGGTTTGTTTACACCGGCATCACCACAAACACATCAGTAATGCACTGAGCTACGACGTTAAGGTGATAGGAGTATTTCAGCACCATTATAATCTTATGGGAGTACCGTAGTATATGCGGTCCGTTGTTGACTGATACGTCATCTGTACTATGTGGAGCCAGTGGAATGGGGTTATGGATCGTGTTCCTGGTCACAAAATGACCCACAGCAGTGCAGTTGGACTGGGGCTTTCACTGACACACTCCATTCCCACAGGGAGTTGTGCCAGGGGGTCAGCACCAACTGGGGTAGCCAGACCTGGCAGGAATTCGACCAGATGTGTGAATACAACCCAGTGGAGGCGGAGCTGGTGACCTGTCTGGCTGACGTCCGTGAGCCATGCCAGCTGGGCTGCAAGGACCTTACCTACTGCACCAACTTCAATAATAGGTGAGTCTGCGAGATGATGTAGAGTAGAGGAACATTGAGGTAAGGTAATGGCAATGAAAAAAATGACTGATTTGGTATGTAGTGGACAGTGCGCTGATCCATGGTTCAGCTTTTAAAGGAGTAGGGATTTATGGAAATGATAATAACCAACCAAAGTACACCTGCTGGAGGGTGATTGCTGTCCAGCTGAGACAGCTTCTACTTGACATTGGGCGATGGAGCCTGAGAGCTACAGCTTAACACTAGAATAGTGTTTCCCAATCCAATCCTCGGTGACCCACTGACAGTACACATTTTTGGTTCCTCCCAGCTCCCAACAAAAACGTGGACTGTCTAGCAGCAAACTCAGAGGGACCAAAAACATGGACCGGCTATGAGTCCCCAAGGACCGGATTGGGAAACACTGAGCTAGAAATATGTAAATTGGGTGGCATGGTTTTTGACACTTTGACTGCTTTCCCAGCTCTGTCCAGTGCTTGCTTAGCACTAACAGTGTGACTGAGGGGCATGGCCTGTATAGTGTTAATCGTATAATGATGGATTCTTTCTATAAATTCCGCTGTTTGGTAAACCACCTCCAAATCTATATTTGAAGGCAAAGCAATGGTGGGAAACTGTCCATATTAATGAACCATAGCATTGAATTAAATGCCTGATTATCCAGAGCATATATGGCCTATGAATGAGTAGATATTAGTGTAGATTTTACACTCCAGATTTCCATTGGCTGATGTCTTTCTGTGAGCCTTCCACACACTAGGGGGAGTCTCTAGCTTTGCAGTTCAACACAGTCTGTATTTGGTATAAATAAGGAGTGGTCTTTAGGTGGTTGGAGAATGACATGTTCATTCGGTTCTGGTAGTGTGCCATTGTGGAAAAACCAGGTCCTCTCAGGCCCTCTGGAATACTTTGAATTGTAGAGCTAGAGGACCCATGGATGGCTTGAGGTCAGCATGTGACTGCAGTAAACTGGGTCACCCTCCAGTCAAGGAGAGGGCTGGGCGGGCGAGCCGTCGGGCTTGGGAAAGACCAAGGGCAGAGTACGGCCTATTTCAACATGCCCTCGTGTGGGAGTCGATCAAAGGGTTGAGCAAACATGACATGGTTTGTTGACGTGCACCATGAGGGTAATTTGTATGAATAGGAGAGGGGGGTCTGAGGCAGTGATGGGAGTGACCTGTGAAGGTTTAGACAAACCCACAGGGGCGCCCTCTGAAAACTTGAGGAGGACTGTACAACAAAGCTACATCGCACAATGGATGCAGCCTGGGACTCTACAGGGTTGAGTTGGCTTTTAGGGCCATTTTCACCTCGCTTGATTCTCTAGGTGCCTATGGCTACCCCTTCTTTCAATGGTCAGTCATGTGGACTCCAAGCCAGGCTGGAAACATAGGCCCAGGTATCAGAACATGCCTGGAGTCCCCCTACCCCATCTCTTTTGTTTTTTCGGTCCTCTCATTTATGCATTGTTTCTCGCCTTCATGCCTCTCTGTTCTTCCCTCCCTTGATTTGTTTATATGGAGTTTATATGGATGCTGTTTATACATCAGCTTAATTAACATTAAAATAAATTTCTCGATTTACTTTACGCGAATTGGGAGTGCGGCTTTGATCAGCGACACGTCTGGACCCTCAAAGACTGCTCACAGAGGGCTGGAAACAGTCCGGAGACTCGTCCTTTGTTTTCACTGGAAGACGCCTTTGAACCCCTATTTATATGACGGGATGGCTGTTTCCACTGGGAGTCCAGACAAACAAACGCTGACTCCGATTTGCCTTTGAAGAGCTCTTGGGGAAGGTCGTCCCAACTGCTGCCTCTGGAGGGTTCAAAGCCATCGCTGGGGTGTCTTTGCTGGCAGCTGTGGAGCGGAGCCCGAATGGGCCCAGGGTACCAATAGCTACGTTCTTCCGGAGCGGGGGGACCACCTTGCCGAAGGGTGTTATGTACCTATCCTGACCCTAATAACAGTGGGGATTTGCGCCACCCCTCGCCTGCCCCCTAGCTGCACAAATAAATTCTTCACCCTGCTGCTTTTGTTGATGTAAAGGTGGTGCGGGGCATTTTTCACATTCCACCCACCGGGGAGTGGCACAGTCTCAGGGCTTTCCTGCTGCACATTCGCCAGTCAATACTGGTCTGTCCCTTTGGAGATCAGTGTCCGGTTCTCAGAGAGGAAGTGTCTAGCAGCATGCCGAGAATTCCAGCAGACGGGATTAAGTTATGGTCCAAAGGTGCCCAGATTATGGGGCTACATGCATTACCACCCAGTGACCCAGAATCACTGTGGAAACTTGCTCTAGGAGAACTTTGTTATGCGGCCAAATGGCATCATGGTTTTACCAATGTCCTCTGAATGGCAAAGCCTTTTTTGTCAACATTTCGTTCATTTCGATCATTTGATAGAAAAACACTATGAAATATGATCATCTTAGCTACAGCAAATAAGCTTAAGGCAAAGGCAAATGTCTGGCCATTAGATTAGGACCAAAACCTATCCATCATGCTAACAATGCTGAGGAGGTCATGAATGGGAGTTTACTGAAAGGCTCTAGTCTTTCTGGTCAGAGGAATAACTTCCTAGTTCACCAGTGCCAGAGTTTTACATAGCACAGATGTAGCAGTTAGCCACTAGGAAAACGGCATCTGACCACACCGACCTCGGACTGGAAATACCCCTCCACCCGCCAGCCAGGCCGCACTGGATGGTCATGAAAGGCCAAGACTCTCTGGAGTCATTATGAAAACAGCGCCTGGCGCTCCAGGTTCTTGGAGAACTCTGCTCCGTGCCAGGCATGCATCTGCGGCTTGGCTGCTCCCCGTGAGGGCAAATGACCCTGGGAGAGATGCACACTTCGGGAGGATCTGCTTCTGGGCTTTTGCGAAAGCAAATGGAACGTGTTTCACAACCACTTTTGGATCTGTCTTTCGGGATGCTAGATACAAACCGCTGGACGTTTGGGTGTATGTGTGAGTGCTTGAGGTCCCTCCTGTGTGCCGTCAATCCTAATGCCATTGCCTCAATATTGCCCCCTTCTGGTAGGCCAACAGAACTGTTTCGCAGCTGCAACGCCCAGTCTGACCAGGGGGCGATGAACGACATCAAGCTGTGGTCCAACGGCACCATCCACATGCCCTTTATGAGCATCCCGGTGCTGGACATTAGGCGGTGCCGGCCCGAAATGTGGCAGGCGGTGGCCTGCTCGCTGCAGATCAAGCCCTGCTACAGCAAATCACGCGGAAGCATCATCTGCAGGTGAACCAAACCCCCTCCCTCCTACCACTCATGTGGCCTGGCAGCCTCCCAACCCCCCCCCCTTGCTTTTTTTGATTGTTTTTCCGTTACAGGGTTTCCTGAGAATCACCCCTTATTGCCACGTGTTCCGATCTTTTCTCAGCTCTCATCTTTAATGCCATCCAGATTCGTCGACTCTGTGACTGGAAGAATATCCGGTGGAGGCCTATTAAATGTTCAAATAGTTTTTCTAGCCTAATGAGGATAATTAATTGGCTTAAGCTGGATATGAAGTTGATGTTCAACCTTTAAAAAGAAAAAAACCCGAACCGCAGGCTTCCTTTGTTGTATCCTTTAGACATCATGCCATTTGTAAACACAGGGAAAGAGACCAGAGGTTAACCAAACCCTGTAGGTTCTGGTCCCACTGCCTCTGGTTTTAAGTTGTTATGCATGGATCCATGGTTTGATCCCCCTCCCTGTAATTACAGGGCTGCAGAGGGGCTGGATGACAGAGTACAAACTACAGTGAACCACCTGTACCGGTGCTACATGGATTCAGATTTTCCTAACTCCGCACTGTACTCCACGTTTACCAGAGTCAGGTCGAAATTGGAAGGGAATTGATTTAGTTTAGGACTTACAGAGATGTGCGGCAATCAAGCTGGCTTGCTCTCGTGTCCCATGTGGTAGTTATCTGTCTTAACTTGGTGTGTAGCTCTGTGGGTTGGGACCCATGATTGGATAGTCACTGGTTCAGATCCCATGGCTAGAGGAGTGATGTCACTGTTAACCCTTAACCTCAGTTTCTCCAGGGACATTGTCTTACACTGAGCTCTGATGATGACTTGTTTGTCACTTTGGACAAAAGCTGCATGGAGCAATGGCTTCTATGGCTCCATAAGCAGAGCACTGTGATAACAAGACAAAGGTTTTGGGTTCAGATCCCAGGGTCTGTCCATTAAAAAAAATATCCTGTAATCCCTCTGTCTACTGTAAGCTTCTATGGATAAATACAATATTAGTGGGTCACTTTTGATTCAGTTCATAGTACCTGTCAGTCCTTCGTTTAGCGACTAATGCTTGCGTATTACTTCTGAGACAATGAAGCTATTCTGGTAGTGTATGTAGTGAAATTAAGGTAACATCCACTTTGCCTCCTTCAGTTTTGAGGGCGGGAAAGCTGTCTACTTAATTACCTTAACACTAATTCGTTCTCCACCCACCTTGGAAAAGCTGCAACATTTTCTTGCCTTCGGGTCAACCAATTTGAAACCACTCAGTTGTAGCGTACATATGAAACCATTCATACTTTGTTTAGCTCCTCTAAACAAAAGTCATCTAAATACTGTCAGATTTGGAGAGCGCCTGTGATTATTGTAAACCAGACGCGTCTCTCTGGATGGTGTGAATACTCTCCTAATGTGTGCGTCTCTGCTCTGGCCAAATGTGCCGTTTGTCCTCCCTCTAATGTTATACGTTTTTAATGTTATAATGATACGATATTTAACAGGACCAAAATGCGATGCTATTCCTGGTATCCCAGTTGGTTTCTTTGAACAGGCTTTATCACAATAATGCTCGTTTGTTTAAAAAAAAAAAAAAGTAAATAAAAACATGTGCTGGACAAGATGTTAAATGAAACACCAAAATGGCAAGTAAATTTAAACAAATCTCTGAGAATTTCTGGTACGAGCCAGCGACTGCTAATTACAGTGATCCTTCAGATGCAAAAGGAGCTCTCAACTTTGACTGCATTTTAGCTGCGTGACAGTTTGATGTCACAGCCATTGCATGATAAATGAAATGTTTTTTCCCCCCATTTGAGGGGCAAATTGAGTGAGGAGCAACCATTTAGACAGAAGAGGACAATAAAAAAAAAAAGTCTAAATGCAGTTAGTGGTAGATGTGCTGGTAGGACCCTTATTAAAACCGGTGACTTCAAAGGGTACCTCTGGCATCATGCCCTCCAGGTCGGACTGTGTGGACATCCTGACCCAGTGCGGCGACCGCCGACGGTTCCGGGAGGGACAGTCTCCGGAACGCATCTGTGACATGTTGTCGCCCACCGATGACCCCGAGCGCTGCATCCCACTGGAGAGATACCTCAGTGAGTTTGGGTCGAACTAAGGTCCCCAGGGGGCTGGCCAAAAAAATCCCTGCAGCATTTCAGACTCTCCTCAGATGAGAAACGTAACCTGACCCCATAAGCTAACCAATTGTTAAGCCAAAATAGCTCAGTTAAATTAGGGGTCTCCAACTCCAGTCCTGGAGAGCTAATATCCAGTAGGTTTTCCATCCTACCTGGCTTATGATGAGCCACACCCATCCTCAGGTAAATATCAGGAAGGGTTGTGGCTCATCAAGAGCCAGGTACAATGGAAAACCTACTGGATAGTAGCTCTCCAGGACCAGAGTTGGAGACCCCTGGTTAAAATAATAAGAACCAAAATGACCGGTTTACATATAGTCTGTTTGTTTGACTTTTTGGATAAGACTTCCTGACGGGACATGCAGTCTTGGTTGAGACAAGCTTATAATAGTAGTAGTATCCCATAATGAACAGAATCACATCACCATTATTTCAGATATTGATTTAGACTTCACTCTGGGAGATTAAAAAACAAAAAAAAAATACGCCCTGTTCTCATATAGTGACCGAGTTCCGTTCCAACAACCAGGTTGTTTAGCAAAATAGTCACTGAGCGATTATGCTTTGCGCTGTAAAGATCGCTGGATGCTTCTGTCTCTTTCAGATAAAAATATCGTAAAGTTTCGCCAACGTTACTCTTACTCCATCGTACGTTGTTGTCAGGTGTACAAAAAAAATGCACGCATTGCCTGAAAATGTATTTTTTTATTTCTGTTGTATTTGCAAATGTTCGCTAACTAAGGTAGCCACTAAACAGGGAGATGGTGTAATAATACTGGAAAAAGGCAGATGAACATTGGTGTTGCCTAAGGACGGATGTACCGCCGCACTACAGGCCCCAGTACGCTGGAGGACGTCATGGAGGAGGTCCTACACCCCTG
Source organism: Mormyrus iriodes (assembly GCA_011763525.2). NCBI lineage: Eukaryota > Metazoa > Chordata > Actinopteri > Osteoglossiformes > Mormyridae > Mormyrus > Mormyrus iriodes. Next base: position 12,420,162 of record JAAGVU020000032.1, read on the forward strand.
CAACCCAAACCCCTGCCCCCTCAACCAACTGTGCGAGGTTAACAGGAAGGGCTGCCGTCCAGGCCAGGAGTGCCTGCCCTACCTCTGCGTGCCAGGTGCCTCTCCCGGGCCAGCCCGTGCTTCATCCCAGGGAGAAGGAGTATGGTCCTTATGGAGATACAAGTCAGATGTTCAATTATCTGAATTCTCAAAAAAAAAACCTGAGGGGGCTAGTGCATGAATTTCATAAAGAACATCTGAGATTCAATATTCACATTTAACAAGAAACAAATATGTTAGTTGTATTGACATATTTGATTTCATTACTTAAACTGATTTTTTGTTCATTGTTGTCCTCAGTAATTTTGACTTTAATAGGCTTCTTGTAAACTCTGCACTCTGTCACATGAATATACTGTAAAGTACATGTTTTTCATGCATTTAATATATTTTGAACCATTTATACTTTTACTGTGTATCTTGTTAAATGCTGAAGGTTAAAATAACTGTGCTGGAATGGTCATGATAATGTGGCATGCCTCTGTGTGTGACCCTCACGCTGCCATGGCCTACACGCAGCCCATGTGTTTCGGTGTCCCGTTTCTGACTCCCCAACCGTCTGCGTGGTCTGTGCCCCAACAGGCTGCAAGCTGTGCGAGGGTTCAGAGTTCCTGGTGCACATGGAGACGCTGATACAGGTGCCCTCGCTCAATGGCCAGGCCGGCTGCTATGAGCTCTGCGTCTGTGGGCAGAGCGGTCGGCTGGAGAGCTGTGTGGAGATGCCCTGCGTGGACACCTCCAAGACCTGCACCGTGGGAGGCCAGAGAAAAAGTGGGCCCCCCCCCACTTGCATACCACACCAGAGAGATTCGCCTCAGCCCTACATGCCACAAGTCCCCTGTCTTCAATTGTAGTTTCCCCCAAAAGTGTGTTTATCTGATTGTTTGAAGTATTTTGGGGCTACTGTCTGAAAACTTGAAGCTCATTAAGCATATTTAGCAGATGCTTGCTGGATCATTTGGCAAAATTATGGACTCTCTATGGTCTGATGAGCTAACAGTAAGAGCAATGAGCTAACGCTAATAGTAGCGAATGGTGATAGCAGTTACTAGTAATCGTGTGCAGCGCTAATAGCAGGTGGCACTAATTGTGCTTTTGAGAAGTGTCATGATGCTACCTAAAAATTGCTTCACAAGAACAGTCCTGCAATGGGCCAATTTAGTGAAACCGCTGCAGCTGGGGCTATATTTGGCGTTTGGTGCTTCAGTTAGGATGGCTTTGTAGCAGGCACATGGCACATGGACCAAAAACAGCCCCCCCCCCCGCACACACCATCATTTATACCAATTTTGCACACAAACACTAAATTTAAAACGAAAAAGAAGCAACCGCACTTTGGCATTTCCTTCCTGCGGTGAATTTATGGCGCACCCACAACGGCCGTCATTCTGACTTTGAAAGAGCAGCCACCGGGGGCAGCCCATTTGCTACTTGTGTAGTGCTGGCGTACATGTGTGTGTGGTGATCCAACAGGAGCGATCCAGTAGGAGGGAACATTGCCCTTTTGTGTAACTGCGCCACCTAGTGGTCAAACCTCAGCGTGATGTTTATGAGAAAACCATGTCAGTCTGCAAAAGCTTTTTTGGTGGGGGGGAAAGCACCGGTGTAAAAAGGGGTGTCTTAATGCATGGGCTTACCAGAGTTGAAGTCCAGGTGCTAGAAAGGGGCCTTAACTAACCTTGTTTAATAAAATTTGGAGTTGCCAGCTGTCCTGTATTGTACGGGATCGTCCCATACTGAAAAATAAAATTTCTTCCATATTTTTGCTTCCAGACTGATCCCCCTCTACAGAGCAGTTTTTTAAATCTTATCACCGGGGAAGCATCCCTATAAATGTAATATTTTATCAACGCCACCGCCCTGGTCCACAACAGCACTATAGTCAAAATGGTAGATGGCCTACTGACAACTCAAAAAGCCGCGGAACCTCTTACCATGTTAACGCACCTCTGGATGTAAGGCTGGATTTTTCATGTCTAAAAGACACCCGCCCCGTCTATTCTGACAGATCATGGGACGTCCTTCATGGTGGACTGTCAGCCCTGTTCCTGCTATGCCGGGGAGGTCATCTGCTCCAGGCGGCAGTGCATTGGCTCAGACAGCTCTGAGGATGAGCGGCGTCGCTTCACAGGTAGGGGGCACTGACTGCCTATGTATATATAAGTAAATGTAAGTAAAAATGCATGTGCATAAGTTACTGTTTCATTATGCTTGAATGCTTGCCCTGTGTGGACTGGCATCCCATCCAGGGTGTCCCCTGCATGCTTCCTTCTGCTGCCTGGGAAGGGCTCCAACTTCCCATATTGGACAAGCGGCTGCAAAGGCGTATAATTATAATATTTATTACTATGTAATTACATGTAATTTAGTAGAGTATGTCAATATACCACTGCTAATGAAAACCTTTTGGGGGCTGAGAATCTGAGATTTAATATCCAATAATGCACTTCACGCATCACAAACCTGCAAATGTCTGGATCCGTTCATGTCCCACACTATCAGAATTGTGTTTTCTGTATGTTTTGGTCCTCCAAGCACAAGAGGGCACCATTAACTGCTCTAACTGCATTCCCAACCCCAACAGGTCTCCCATGCCATTGTCCCGACCAGTTCGTGCCGGTGTGCGCCTGGAACGGCCGCACGTACCCCAGCGCCTGCGTGGCACGGTGCATGGGCCTGCAAGACAGCCAGTTCCAGTTCGGCTCCTGCCGGGACCGTTGGCCCTGTTCCCCGAACCCCTGCCTGAAGAACCAGAGGTGAGGGACTCCCCAAATCATAATGTGAGGCAGACAGAAAGGGTCACGAGATGGATAAGGTAGTGTGCCGCCTGCTCGGATTCCAGAGGTAAGCTGTTGGAGCCTTTGAACAAAGTACTGAGCCTGAGCTATGTTTAAAAAATCCAGCTGTATAAACAGGTAGAAAATTGTTACCACGGAAAAAGTGTCAGCCAGACAGCTAAAGGTGATGAAAGGTCTGCGAGGGACAGAGCTGGCAGGCAGGGGGAATCACGGGGGGCTTGTGATCCTACTGTGCCACACATGCCCTCACCCTGCTGATGAGATGGCCCTGTTATCATTGTCCTGTCTCATTGGTGTGTGAGATTATTTGTTCACACCAAATCTCAATGAGTTCACTGGTCATCATTAAACAACCTCCCCCCCCAGACCTTCTCCGGATTAGTCCCTCAATGCCGCAAGCTCTCGGGGAGTAATTTCCCCCCTTTTTTGTTCGTTCCGGTCTTTAATTGGCCCAAAGCAGAAAGCTACCCCAGTCTTTCTTTTGAACTGGGGATGGCCAGGGGGCAGATTAATGCATAGGTGATTCTAGGCTATAGCCTAGGGCCCCTCAAATATCAGGGGCCCCACCTTGGGTAAGAAGGAACGGGTCCTTAAATCGGCGACACCTGATTGTCCATGCTGATGTGAGCCTGGGACCTCCAGATAAGTTAATGTGCTCCTGGAGACGGGTAAAAAAACCATGTCACCCCTCAACACGTGTTCTGTTACACACGCATGCGCTCATGAACGGGGCTGGCCCAGTGCGAGGGAGGGGTCTGCATGGAGAATGCTGCCACGTGACCGAACACGAGGCCTTTTTCAGACGATATGCAGGTGAAATGAATGGTCCCCATCCCACAAAGAAGACACCATCACTTTGGACGCTGTGCTGTTACCATCAGGTATAATGTCTCGGTTTTACAAAAAGGGAAACGTGCTTTATGTTTCCTGTGGCTAGATTTCCTAAGGGAGGACTTTTTGGATCATGGCCAACATTTGTTGTTCCATAAACAAGTCTGTTAAAAGTGAGATTTTTTTAATAAGGGCCCAGGATGTGTGTGTGTGTATACACACACACACTATGGTTTGCAGCTGTTGCCTTTGATCTCAATTTACAATAATGAATTAAATTAAGTAACTGTTTCGTTATGTGGTAAGCTTACTTTTAGTGAGCCATCGCGAGTAGCAGAGAGGTGATTTCTGGTTCGTGTTCGCAGAAATAATTAGCATGTTATTATATGGGATGTGAGGCAGGGAGTGACCTTGAATCTGTCCTTTAGGTTGTTAATCTTGCTTCCAGTGAAATAAGTATTTATGCTTCTTCCCTAAGAGACATATGAGTCTGGAGATTCACGCAATTCTTCAGAAAAAGCTGGGATATATATATTTTGCAGCAAATGACTCTAATTAAAAACTCCGTAACGAGGCTGTCCTTTAAATCCTGGGTACTCTGCCTTGTTTCTTGCCTGACATTGTGCTGCGTTAGGTAAAAGCAGCTCTCCCAGAGAGCGCAGTAATCTGCTTTTTTTTTCCTCTTTATTGGCGTTCCCTGGTGTATGGAATTCAAGGCCGAGTGCAAATTTCCTGACAGCGTGTCGCTGCCTTTCTTGCCTCAGATGTGTCCCGAAACGAAGGGTGTGCCTCTCCAACATCACCGAGTACCCCTGCAGGCAGTATGAGTGTGTCAGCAGCTCACTCAGCTGTGATAAGACCCAGCTGGACCCTGTGTGCGATGCTGCCAACATGGAGCACTCCAACCTCTGCCTGCTCTTCCAAAGAGGGAAGACCCCAGCCTACATGGGCCATTGCCAGGTATGCCCACGGCCAACTGTGACGTCAGGTGACCAGCTAGAGGTTTCAAGGGGGGCTTCAATGACAGCTGCTCCTCATGAGCTTCAATGATCGCTGTTCCCCTTAACTTTCAATGATCATTGCTCCTCATGAGCTACAAGCTTCCATGACTGTGGTTCCTCATGAGCTTCAAGCTTTAATGACTGCTGCTCCTTCTGAGCTTCAAGCTTTAATGACCACTGTTCCTTGTGAGCTTCAAGCTTCAGTGAATGCTGTTCCTCATGGGCTTCAATGGCTGCTGATCCTCATGAGCTTCAATGACCGCTGTTCCTTATATACTTCAATGATCATTGCTCCTCATGAGCCTTAAGCTTCAATGACTGCTGTTCCTTATAAGCTTCAAGCTTTAATGACCACTGTTCCTCAAGAGCTTCAAGGTTCAATGACTGCTGTTCCTCATGAGATTCAAGCTTCAAAGACTGCTGTTCCTCATGAGCTTATGGCTTCAATGACTTCTGCTCCTCATGAACCTAAAGCTTAAATGACCGCTACTCCTCATCAGCTTCAAGCTTCAATGATTGCTATTCCTTATGAGCCTCAAGCTTCAGTGACTGCTGTTCCTTATGAGCTTCAAGGTTCAATGACTGCTGTTCCGCATGAGCTTAAAGCTTCAATGACCGCTGTTCCTTATGAGATTCAAGCTTCAATGACTGCTATTCCTCATGAGCCTCAAGCTTCAGTGACTGCTGTTCCTTTGAGCTTCACTGACTGCTGTTCCTTTGAGCTTCACTGACCACTGTTCCTCATGAGTTTGAAGCTTCAACTGTTTTTATAGGCTTCAAGCTTTAATGACTGCTGTTCCTTATGTGCTTCAGTGGCTGCTGTTCCTCATGAACTTCACTGACTGCTGTTCCTCCTGAGCTTCACTGACTGCTGATCCTCATGTGCCTTAGTGGTTGCTGTTCTTCATGAACCTCACTGACTGTTGTTCCTCATGTGCTTCAGTTACTGCTGTTCCTCATAGGTTTCACTATCTGCTGTTCCTCATGTGTTTCACTGACAGCTGTTCCGTATGTGCTTGCTACTCTGTTCCTTATGTGCCAGCCTACTTTAGACAAAGCTAGAGTAACAGCTTCAAGTTTCATGCTCCAGTGACTATTTTCTTTCACATCCACATTTCAGAGGCCACTCTAATTACTGGTATGTTTGTCGCTGCGGGCTGCAGAAATGGAATGGGCTGGTTTTGCACACAGTGACATGAGCTATGTGGAATGCCTTTGGCAAGCTGACTTGCTTTCACCATTTAGCATGCAGCTTTGATCAAAAGAGTGACACCCTCCTGGATTTATATGATTTCACAGGTGAAAGGAGGGGGGGAAATCATTAGATGCTAGACTTTCCTGTGGGTAATAAGTGGCTAGAGAAAAGTTTAGACAAAGGAGGTCAAAGACGAGTAGTGAGGAGAGAAAAATGGTTTCCTCCAGAGAGGAATTATACCCAGCCTCACTTCGACAAACCAGTCAGCCGCACAGGGCTGAAGCCCCTTCTCCTAACCACAGGTAACAAGGCTTTGAGGAAACGTCAGCACAAAACACCTGCTCCCACCACTTCCAGGTCGGTGTGTATAATCACATCTCAGCCACGCTTTTTAAAATGAGGATAAGCTCCTGTCATTTCCACGCTGGAGGGGTTATACAGACGTGCATCTCTGTGACACGGCTGCTTGATTTATAGTGGAACATCTCAAATGAATAAACATCTGATTGTAACACGAGATGAAACACCTGACTTGACTTCGGCATTCTCTCCCTTTGCTAGACGTTATGTCTTATTTAAGTGACAGTGGCTAATCTGCTGATCCGTCAGGTGCATCTTCACCCTACTACCTGCTCGCCTTTTTTCCCATCCTCTCCTGTCTGTGTTTTTATTGGCTGAGTGACTCCCGGATCGGCAGAGCTATTATGTGGGGTATCTATCATATGCAGTACTTATTGTTTAGGGTAGCTGTCATTTAGGATAGCGATTGTTCGGCGTAGCGATCATTTGGAATAGCTATCATTTTGGGTGTATATCATTTGGGATACTCTTTGTTTAAGGTAGCTATTGTTTGGAATAGCTATCAGTTGGGGTAGCTATCATTTGCAGTAGTTATCATTTAGAGAAACTATCATACTGTGCTTGTTCTGAGAGGCACCTAAATGGGAAATGTCTGATTTCTGCACCCCCTCTGAAGGCAGACCACTTATGAAACACTGTTTCTGCTGTGGTGTCATGTTACTGAATGAGCAAGAATTCAGCCAAGATGCTTGTGCTAAATTAGGGCAAAATTCCGAAGAGGAAGCCGACTCTGCTCCCTTTGAAATGGTCCTCAGAAAGCCCCCCCTGTGAAAACGGCCACATGAGGAGCAGGGAGGATGTCCGGGGGTGTTGCTAACCGCAGGGCGGTGCCTGTGTGCCCCCAGGACGCCTGCAGGCTCCCCCGGCCTATTTGTGGACACAACGGTGAGACCTACACCACAGTATGCGAGGCCTACTCAGACCGCGTGGCTGTCGACTACCATGGGCGCTGCCATGCCGTGGGCACCGTGTCTGAGTTCTCCCCTGACTCTGGCTGCAGCACTGTTCGCTGTCCCCCCCTCTCCACCAAAGATTGCAATCCAGTCACTCCCCCTGGTAAGTGTACCCCATCCCCCTCGTGTCATTAAGAACACAGTGATGATCGGCCACAAATAATTTAATGCATGGCAATAAAACTTTATTAATAAAAGCCTGACTTATATCCATGTTCTTTAAAACAAGCCATTGTACCTGACCACCAGCAGACTAATGGACATGACTTTACCCCCTTTGGCCCCCGTTGTTCCAATGAGTTCCATGGTCCATGCCCCGCCCCCTCCACCAGCCACTCTCACCATACACTCACATTCTCTCTGCCCACTCATGAACAAATTTATTTTCAAAATGTCAGAGGCCCATATTAAACAAAAGGCCAGTATTTGCATATTAAATGCTGATTTAATTGCTCTGGAAACAACTGGGGGTCATTTCCAGAGCTTTGTGTTTGGATTTAGGGTAACTTTTACCTAATATACTAAGGTTTTGTGGGATTACTTTACACTTAATCATAGAGTCAGATTAATCCATCAGATTAGTCCCTTCATTGTTAAATGACCGGTGTGTTTCAGTGATTTGCTGTTATGGTGCAAGTTGATCCCTGCAGTTGCCTCATAACAAATCCTCTTAACATTATGACGATGTTCCCTGGAGGTATTTTGGTTCCAGTCCAGTGGGATAGGAATAGTTAGGAAAGTCCACTGCACGATAAGTGGGCAGAATGTTTGAGAGAACGTGTCTCACGCGAACCCCTGACCTGGTAGGGCGGGGCCCTCCGTTTTGGGAGGCGATGGTCACAGCTCGATGTTTTTGCAGGGGCCTGCTGCCCGCTCTGTGCGGGAATGCTACGGATTGTGGTCAACGCTGACCAGATGGATGTCTTTGCAAAGGTGAGGGAATACACTCTACTGGATTCTACAAGGCAGTGCTCTATGGAATTACCTGAACACGCTGTAATTGTTTAAATTAGATGTAAACAGCTCACACATGACTGCGCAGGAGCAGGGGATGATTAGATAACATAATAACCAGAGCTCAAGTTATCATGGGATGCACATAGATGCCACCCCCCGTGGAGGGAAAATGACAAAAACCATCCCTTTAGAAAGTATACCATCCCCCTCACCATCTGCCTTGAACGTTCTGTGTAATTTCAGGGTGGTTTCTGATCCAAAGCACAATGTATTTTAGACAATGCAATCACCCCCTACCCCCCCCCCCAAAAAAAAAAAAAAAGATTTTACCCCCACCACACCCTTTTAAATATTTTTGCAGCTCAACTACTATGAACAAGTTAAGAATAATGCATTAAAATATATCATAAATATAATAATCAAAGGAATAATACTTTTGTTATTATTATTTATTATATGTATTTTAATGAATTTATTGAAACCACTGGTAACTGGTAAATTAAGAATAATTCATTAAAATATATCCCAAAGCGTTAAAGGAGAAGCATGGGATTTTTGATTCTCACAGCTCCTACATGTAATGATGTTCCACTACTGTCTTTATTTCGAGGCCCTATTTAATTCTGTGACGCATAGTAGCGATTTGCTGGTACAGTTTGTGCTGTCAGTCAGGATCAAACCTAGTGGAAAAAAGTGCCCACAAGAGGGCAGTGTGGCGCTTCCATTCTTGACAGAATGCAGCCTGAGGGACGCACAGGTGCACAAGATTGATTATCCACTTGAAGAGCATTTGAGCAAAAATGAATCATATTTGCCTGTTTATGTGGTAGGATGAGTGCTTGATTGATTCATCCACTCAAGGTTCAGTAAAATAAGTAAATGAGAAAATTCCAAGGAACCTTTCAACCTGAGGCTGTCCTGCATGAAAAACACCCTTGGCTATTCCTGAAGTTTGCATAAATAGTCAACAAATATTTCCGCCAAAATATTGCACCCTTCCAGAACATTGTCTGTATAAATAACCATGCCATGGCGTGGTTGTTGACGTTATGCGGCCTCCTGCCTTGCAGCTGAGTGACAACCAGCCGGTCACTGTCCACGACATCCTGCGGATCCTGAGGCTGCACGTCTCGGTCCCACAGTGCGACATCTTTGGCTACCTGAGCATCGACTCAGAAATAGTGATCCTCATAGTGCCCGTGGACCAGCGGCCCACTCCCCTGCAGGTAGGGGACGCCGTTTCCTGCACTGTCTGTATGGCAGACCATACACTGGGGCAAAGGTCAAATCTTTTCTATAAACCTGAGTGGGGTTCAGCAGCCAGTTTTTGTTATTACATTTAATCATTTAGCAGAGACTTTTATGCAAAGCTTAGGTACAATTCAGAAAGCAGGGTCAGATAGTCCCTGGAACAATTGGGGGGTTAAGGGCTTTGCTCAAGGGCCCAGCAGTGAAGTCATACTGCCAGCCATGGGACTTGAATCAGCAACCTTCTGGTCACAAGAACAGCATCCTAACCCGCTGAGCCACCACCACTCGACTTGCCAGTTTTTGGTTCCTCTCCTCTGTTGTCTTCTGGCTGTTTCTTTCCATCTTCCCTCTTTTCATGTTTCATGTACCATTCTGTATAGATGATGTAATAATGGATTGCCACACACCTTCTGACTCTGTTGTGAAAGGCACTATATGTAAATAAATTGAATTGAATATCTTCACTACTGCCTAAGAGACACCTGCAATAGAGTTCTTTATCCATCGATATAGTGGGCATTTTAAAAGCAAGTGCCCTACCATCCTCTAATGTCCAGAGCCTGCACCCACACTTGGGTTTCGACCTGAAACTCTTTGGTAAAGCACCCAGCCACATAATTCAGCCCTTAGTTCACCTGCCCACCTCAGCTGTTTTATTGAGTGCAGTCGTTGTCCTGGTGGATACCTGCTGATTCCTTATTACTGCTTACGTTATATTATGTAACCATCACCTTACTACACCACCCAAATTAGTGCTGGTGCATCATGGGAACATCACTCCCGTAACCAGGTTTTGGATGTGCGTCTGAGAATTCATTCTTCTCACTGTACACTATGCCCGTAAACACATCTGTTCACTCCTTTGGTGGTGGGTGAATCGTGTTTCCGTGGCGATCTGATCATTGCACAGCCCCCGACCCCCAGAACTGTGACCATCATCAGCATCTCCTCCCCAGCCTGAGACTTGGAGGAGAAATTGTATCTCTGTTTATGAAACCTTCCTTCACCAATGTCCAAGGGATGGGTTTATATTAAAGGCTCTGAACGGGCCCAGTTGGCCAGCGGCCCATTCACACACGGACAGCACATGCTGCTCCAGTAATCAGAACAAAGACCGACTCAAGCCACCAATAGCCATGGCAGTCCCTGTCAGCCAGACTGGCAACTTCAATACCAAACGTGAGATGATCTGGAGATGCCTGGAATATGAATGGATGCTGGTTCAATTAGAAAGGCTGACGGACCTTAAGGGATGTTAAAGGGAAGTTCACAGGGACAGGGCTAGTTTACCACAGGGAGGAAAAACACAAAGTCCAAATGCCCCATTTTGGTAAGAAAAATCACCAGAATCATGACCGAACATGACTATACCATCAGCCAGAAACAAGTACCGATTAAGAGAATTAACACAGACACCCCTGGTCACCTGACTCCCTAGACAGCCACGCCCCTCTGCAGTCATATTACCTTCTCCTGTGTCAGTCTAAGATGTTGTTCTCTTCAAGTCTTTACCTGTTTTTCGGGTAGCAATTTTTGGAAAGACTTAATAAAAAAAAATTGCAAGAAATGTTTAAATTAAGTGCTACTTCTGTTACCCTGTTTGTAACAGTATTGTACAATTCATCCTCTTCCTTGTAAGTGACCACTTGGGTTCTTAATCGATGCCTGGTCTTTTTTTCCAAAGAGAATAATGAGGTTTAGTTTTGTTGCACAGCCAAAGTCAAAGCAGTTCAGACCGGTCAGTTTTCTCTGCGGCCTGCAGGTGGCGCTGTGCTCTGTCAGGCACTTAGCAGAGCCAGGTGTGTACCTGAGATGACAGTTCATCTTGTAGGTGTTTCCTGGATGAGACTGATGCCTGTATGTGTCCTGTGTGTTTCTGCTTGTCCTCTCCATCCCCCCAGATCGAAGCCTGCAGTAAGGAGGCCGAGAAGATCGACTCCCTGATCAACTACGGCAGCCCCTCCCTCATGTCTCATGTCCCTCTCTCTGCATTCCTGACCTCGGAGGTGAAGGTCTCCACCATCAACTCGTCGGGTCTTCCTGCGGCCAGGTCCCAGGCCAACTGCCTGGCCTTCAGCATGCTCCTGATGGTGGTCGTCGGCCTTGGAGGCACCTAGCTGCAAGCTCTCTACTGCCCCCTGCAGTTGAATGCTGAATCTGAACCCTGGACATGCTATCAATCATGACAGGAAGCTCTCGCTTTCCATGACAATCAGCATCACTCCTAAACTGGTAAATAAATTTGTGTATGAGGAGTAGCTTGTGTCACGAGCATCCAAGGGGGTCCAGCAGAAAAGAGAATGATCTAGTCTCAGTCTTTGTTTGTTTTTAAATAACATTGTAGCACTTTGTTGACAAGAGAGAGACCAAGTATCACTGTCTCTCTGTAGGGAGGGGGTGTCTGGGAGGCAGACTGACACTCTCCCACGGGTCCAGCATTCAGGTTTTACATAAAGGTTAGGAACGGTGAACTGGAACGGTGGTGGGGGGGTAGAAACGTGAAGCACAATGTTCTGAATGGAAAAGAAGGGATCTGTGCTAATCTGTATACACCATACCAATGAATTTTATCTCGGAAAGAAGAACTATAGCCATGTTCATAGAAGTGAAAAACAGCATTTATTGAATAAAACTAAAATATATGCTAAATATCTATATAACTTAATGCTATATTTTTATAATGTTGAGAATCTGAATGGTTATATTTTGAAAAGTGGCTCAAGACAGACTTTATTGTATCAATGTAAATGTCATTATTCTCGCATGCTGATGTGCGTATCTTGTCGTTTGTGTTCCTTTCAGTCTGTTCTGCGTACGGTTACCCCCAGATCTCACTGCTACAACGCAAGGAACTTACCTTTGTCACCGTAGCCACCACCATTGAGAGATTTGTGTTGTGTTTGTCTGTTTTTTTAACGGTCTATTTTATGTTTTCCGAAATTAAATACGATCGTGCAGATAATATAGAAACCTGAGCACTTAAGCTCAACTATGTCAGCGTGTCGCGTTTCTACAGATAGCCGAGCGGTCTGCCATGCTGCCAGCGGTCTATCAAAGTATTTTATCGAGTACGATATCCGACGTACGTCGAAATCACAGCACTGTTGTGCACTTGTCCTTACTGTGTGCAGATTGTCTGTTGTAGAGGGTGTCTCCTGTGTCACGTCCAGTTTGCAGATGATCTCATTTTATTCTCCATCCACACATTTTCTCCCAGGAAGGTGACATATTAAATTAATGGAAAATCGGTACATGGGTCCAAGTCACACATGAATGAATAATCATACATTAATCACTTTCATTGTTGACTGACAAACATAATCTGCAGGACAGTGGATGAAATGTGACTTCCATTTAAGCAAATAACTACACAGTAGTTTCAATTAAGTATGCAATAAGAGTTTGATGTTAGAGATATTCTTTTTGCAATTACACATTATGACCACAAGGGGGTAATAAAACAGTATTCTTGTGCACCGTCTCAGCAGTCTGCAATTGTGACTTGCAACAGAGACCCACTTCTCAAAGAGTCGTATCAGGTGTCTGATTAAACCTCTCCTGCTCCCTTTTGATCCACTTTGCATTTACATGCTCAGATGCACAAATACTTCTTGTATTCGATGATCATGTGAAAAGCTGTACAAGCTTTGCATGGCTTGCCCACGGGGGGAGAGGGGAGGTGCGGTGTGTGGATTCAGCAGTCATTTGTGGGTGAGCTCTTAATCAGCTGCTGTTGACCTTCTGCCCAAGTCCGATACCCTCCTGCTGCGATATGAGGGCCTGCTGTGATATGCTCCCTGAAAAGAAGATCTTTCTGTAGAAGGATCATGCTTACAATTGCACAGTGGTGGCAAAATCACATGCGTGGGACTGAGTGTAATGGAGATGGGCCTGTCTACATTTTAGGCAACTGGAAATCCTAGGAGTACAGATTTACGGAGTCGTGCTCTGTTAATCCTTCAGAGTGAAGCCCAAGCTGTCCAGCAACATGGATGGCCTTCATGATTGTGCTGTATTTCACGTTCCAGAGTCACAGAGCCTGTAAGCTGCCGGGGATCATTAGCAGCCGGCTGTGACTCTTACTTGTGGCTCATTTATCGTTTTGAGGGAAGAGCCACAGAAGCAGAGAGCATCCTGACCATCACCTCCCAGCCTGACCATCAGCTCACCCTGGCTTTTTTGTCCCCGAGCTGCCCCATGGGGGCCACCTTGCCCCCCAAATGATGGCCAGAGTTGAACGAGGCGATCGCAACAGATGGGCCATACGTCAAATGCGATCATAGGTGGCAGAAGCCAATGGAGGGAGAGTAATCCGAATTAATCACTGCGAGAATCCAGCACTCTGCGATCCTTTTAAGGTCAAGGGACTCATGTACTCAGCTTTTTACAGCGTTTGTGAAATTGCAGCCGTGGTCTCAATTAACCTTTAAAGGCCGGAATCATCTGTTGTCCTGACTCTCATTCTAGCGGCCACCGACAAATATAAATTGGGCTACCGGCACTCATGACGTCAAAGCTACCTGCCTGATAACAAACACGCGTAGCGCGGTGACCATGAGGGCGACGGCCGCTTCCACAGGCCTCGTCCCGGTCAGGAGGACAAAGCTTCCAGCGTGGGGCCCATCTGCAGCCTTCATGTCTGCTATGATTAGCGAGCGACAGCGCCCCGGCGCTCGCACCTGTCAGCTACCCCCACGTCGCCCTCGGCGCACCCGCTCCTGCCCAAATTTGCCATCATCTCCCCCTCTGGTGTCTCTCTTACCTTCCATGGGCTGCGCCTGGCCCCGTTCTCATTGACCAAATTTTTTCCCCCCTTTTTGCCACAAACCCGTCCCCAGACCAGGCCTTTTGGCCCAGATATTTGCCTGTCACACCCCCCCTTTAGTTCTCCTATCTAGTCGTTCATTTGCCTGGCTTCACCCTCATTTTCACTCAAATCTCCTCTCCATTCCTGGATACAGAGCAAACAAGATTAATTCTCATCTCTATACCAAAAAGCATTCCTGACCTTTCCACTCATTCAGTGTTATGTCAAGTCACGAGGATGCGTGGCTTTGAACCGTCGACCCTCTTAGATAACAAGATTCCTTCTTTCACACAAACTGAAAATTGCAAGGCAGACATGGGAGAATGCATCCTTTTCGCTTCAGACTCGAATAAGCTACAGTTGCAATCAGAAATATTCAACCCCCCAAAGATTTTAAGGATTTATTAATTAAAATTATTTTTAAAGAGCAAGATTCTGCTTTGGATGACTTCTTTATGAGTTGAGTGATACATAAAATCAACAAAGAAAATGCATGAACATAATATTTGTGTGTAACAGTATATTTTGTTAAGATAGCCATGTTGCAATTATTCAACCCCTATATAATACTGTTGTTTCTAAAGCTTCCTGGCAGTTTCTATGGCCTAAAGTGGAGTGGAAACATAATTAAGCCTTTGGTAACTCTATAATGATCCTTCATTTGCTTCAGCTGTGATGCATATATAACCCCACCCCCCATGAAGGTGAGTTGCAATAATGGGAAAGACAAGAGATTATTTCATCTGAAGGGCCTTGGGTATAAGAAGATTTCCAAAAAATGTAACATTCCAAGAGACACCATTGGGAGCATTATAAGGAAGTTTATAACTTATGGAACTGGTCGTGGAAGAAAGCCCCAAATTTCATCAAGGGCCCTTAGCAACTTAGTCAAGACAACTAAGAGAAACCGCTATCTGACTGCAAGACACCTACAAGATGACCTGATGAAGGCAGGTACAAGTGCTTCAGTGGCAACTATTAGACGTGCACTGAATAAACAACACTCTTGACCACAAGGAACATCAAAAGTCGACTAGAATATGCCAGGAGGAATGTGAATAAGACTACAGAGTTTTGGGACATAGTTCTATGGGCTGATGAAACCAAATTGGAACTGTTTGGACATATGGACCAGCGGTATGTCTGGTGTGTGAAAGGTGAGGCTTATGACCAGAAGAATACCATCCCCACGGTCAAGCATAGAGGTGGGTCATTGATGATGTGGGGCTATTTTTCTGTGGCAGGAACTGGCAATCTTGATTGTGTACCTGGCACCATGGATTCCCAGAAATACCAGGCCATTTTAAAGAGGAAAGTGATGTCTTCTGTTGACAAATTAATCCTTGGTGATCATTTGACTTTCCAGCAAGACAATGATCCCAAGCACAACTCCAAGTCAACCAAAGCTTGGTTGAGAAAAAGACCCTGGAATGTCCTGGAGTGGCCTTCTCTGTCACCAGATTTAAATCCAATTGAAAATCTTTGACGGGATTTAAAGAAGGCAGTTGCAGCACAGAAGCCATCAAAGATCACTCAGCTAGAGGTTTTTGCATATGAAGAATGGGCAAAGATTCAGATAGAGAGGTGTAAGAAGCTTGTCAGCACTTACCGAAAACGTTTGTTAGCGGTTATAAAAGCTAAAGGAAGCTCCACAAAGTACTGATGCTGGGGATTGAATAACACTGCACACGCAAAAGTGTTAAAAAAGTGACATTTTTCATTTGTACTTCAAAGTTAAGTCAACTTCTGTTGTCAAAATAACGCAAATGAGTATCAATAAATATTTCTGGTTGTTTAACGAGTTTTTTTTTTTGTCATTTATTGTCATTCTTTCATCAACATCACTATAATGTCTTTTGAGGTAAGGGGGTTGAATATTCATGATTGCAACTGTATGTCTGGTGAATAAAAACTAAATGTACTCAGCTAACAAAGAACATATTTTCTGCATGCCTGAGTCACTCGCTCGCTTTATGCGTGACTTGAAACCCATCTAACTTTGCGTAAGAGCACCGTGAATGCAGCTGAAAGGTCTTCTCTGCATAAAAGCTTGTCACCTAACGTGCAGTACAACCTCCCCTAATACAGTATGAATGACAGACATTATGGTCTGTCAGCAGGAAAGAAGCCATATTTATAACATTATAGAAGTGGAAAATATAAGGCCTGGTTTGTGAATGTTAGGCTGTCATAATAAAGGACCTTTCTTGTAAGGAGAACCTGTAATGATTAATGCAGAAGGGGCTTGCTTTTTAATTGTATTGTAATTTTATAAATGGCAGGACCTATACATTTCTAGACTTCATAGTATTTCTATGTCTAATTGGCAAATCATCGCTTGTTGTTTAATGGCTATGGGAGGGCACCCCGGGAGGTTCCAAAGTCCATAATCATTAGTATCTTTATTTGCTCCCTGTCCTTGTTGTTTATGAAGTATAAATACCCACAGACCTGTCATATCACATTATATGAAGTCTGCATGGCAGCACTGTGAGTGAATGAAATTACTTATATAGAAAATAAATAGGTCATGGTTTTGGGCACATACTATTTTGTGAAAGAACACACTGTCATGACCACTAAGATGCTGCCTGAAAACACCCTTGTGTTCAGTTAATCGAACCACAAATTGTATCGATAAATGTTAACATAATTTTGAAAACTCAGAAATTAGACATGTCTAGGATATTCTATTCAAAACCAATGGTCCAAACTATAAAGACTATTGTCATAGTGTGGGTGATAACATAATCACAGCTACAATGGCTCACGCATGGCGCTTTCTGGTGTTCGGCTTTTAACGTAATTAACCCAAACATGTCATCTCCCTGCAACCCCCCCCCCCCCCCCCCCCCCCCGCCACCCCCCCGCCCCCACCCGCCCGCCGTCGGCTAGGTTCCAGATGGCTGCCCGTGGAGGAGTGGGGATTTTGACAAAGTCACACCAACCACAAATAGGGTGGGAGATAATTTACCCAGTCATCCGTGATCTGTTTCAGAGAAGCCTATTCCAGCATTGGCCAATTTTTCAGTAAAAAAAGTAGAATATTGTGTGGCATTAAAACCATATATTTCAATATGTGGCATTCCATTGTGATTGAGCCTTTGGGGATAATTTACCCTCATGTGTACAAAACTAGCACTGAAGCTTAAGGGCCTGGGAAGGAGGTCAGACAATGGCTCGGTAACTGGTCCCTGTCACTGCCTGCAGACTTGGGGGGAGGGGTGTAGATGGGTTAGAGGTTTTCTGTCTTGGTGGATCTGGAAATAAGTAGTAGAAAAGTCGAATGGGACAAAACAGGACACCTATCTGCCCCCATTACCAATGATATGACAATGACGTGCGGTTCCACACTCACTTGCGATTTTTTTAGTAATTGCAACAGGGGCTTTGAAATGCTGGCTGTCTATTGTTTTATTTTATTGGAGATACAGGTACTATTTAGCCACGCGATTGGTTGTTGTATGAAACGCACTCGCCAACCCCCCTTCGGTCTCGATTCTCCACTTTTGAGTTTTTGGTTCGGCTTTTGTAGTTGTTGGTATGGTTAAATGTCATACTGCTTTCTTCCAGTACTGCTTCGGAAACGATACAATTTTGTTGTCGAAAGTTCTTTCTAATATAGTAAATTTTAAAAATCTTTTAAAAGTCTTTTCGAGGCCACAGACGAGAAAAAAGCTTAAACGGGACATTGGAGGCCGTCAACAGCAAATCTGTAATCCCCGATGTAACTTTGCATGGCATATGAGTTTAATGGTCGTGAAATGTACCCATGACGGTCATGGATGACATCAAGTGTACCTATGGCCTTTTCTTTAAAAGAAAAAGAATATATTCTCACCCTCGTCCACAATTTCTAGCTATGCTCTTGTTGGGGGGGGTGGTCGTAAACCGGAAAGGGTGAGATAGGTAGGCTTTATATACCAAATTATAAGTTTTTTGCTGCTGTTTTGTACACGTTTCCTGAGACGTCTTATTTTGTCTAGACATCTCAAAGCTACATAAATTACATATTATATTATTTTAAAACTTAAGAGAAACGAACGTGAAAGAGATGCACCCGAAGGACACAGTGAGTGGGTCCCATAACCCGGGTATTTTAAACTGAAAACAGGATATGTTTACAGTGTGCAATAAATGATGAGAACTTAAGAATGTCCTTCATTAACTTCTCGAGTTACACTTTCCATTTCCAGACAGTATTTATTCCAGCCCGGCGTGGACACAGTTAGTTAGATATATAGTTCGCTAGCTACCTAGCAACTGTGGCTAAGTTTGGTTTACAGGGGGGGCCCTGCCAGCAAAGTTTGTGTAGTTGACGTGCGTTTTAAAAATCTAACGAGAATTTAGCCTACTCAAAATATTCATTTTGAGATAACTGTAATAAACGATTTACGAGCAATCTAAATGGAAATTCCTGCTTGACTTACTTGCAGCCACACAGCAACGTTCTTCGCACATCTATAATTACAAAGTTAACTGTAAGTTATGCTTAAAATGAAAACAAATCATATCGGAGTGAAATGCCTATTATATTTGTATGGGGGCAAGTTTAGCTGGGCTAGTTTCGAAGCGGGGCTGTTCGATCTGGGCGGGGCAAGGTGGCCGCGCTAGCCAATCAGATCGCTCTTTGCTCTCCTCAAGCAAAGACTAGAGAAGTTGTGAGAGGCACAGCTAGTCTGGAGTAAGTGTGAACCACAATGGATGCGGTACCTTGTGCTCTGGTGTTAATGGTCCTGTTCATGGGAAACGGCATTCAGGAAACTCAAGGTAAGCGAAAAGGGGGAACTGAGCCGAAAGGGGGATTTCTTCTTTCCATCTTGACGACGGGGCATAATTTCGGATCTTGCGCTGTTTCTCTTGGTCTTTGTTACAAGATGCGTCTGCCCAAAAGACTCTAGTCTTTCCAAAGATGGCGCAGGTCAGAGAGATCTGCACTGTCAGGAATGTTTATTGTTAGGGGAATATCCTGGGTGGGAGCAAAAAAAGCAGTGGCGGAAGATCTAAAAGTCACCCGCACCTAACTGTGCCATAGCCAAGTCAGTGACGAAAGCGTTATGTACAGTGGCCAATTCATTTGCAACCTGCTGTGCTTCAACACTGTCGGATTTAATGCTTCTCTGGAGCGCATACTCAATTGGAATCCAGGGTGTTCACTGGCTGTTGTTATCGCACCTAATAATTAGGGTCTCGATGCATGGTGGACGCTGCCCCCCCCTCCTGGCCCGAAGATCTTCGCGGCGAAGTACTTGTGGCCCGAAAATTGTCCCAAGAGGCATGCATATTTGAAGAATAGCCTTGAATTACAAAAACTGAATTAAAATTAAAAAGACAAGTTGCAGTCCGTTATTCTGTACATAGTAATGCGTTCAAACGACCAGTCAGGTTTACTTTAAAACGCGTGTGAAAGCATGCGGTATTTATCTAACATAGCAGCTGCTTTCTCCTAAAGTCGTTCATTCGTTTATTTATAGAGGTCATGAAATGCACGCTCTGCACAATTAATACAATCGGTAATGTTGTTCATCAGTCGGAGAACACGCGCTGCCATTCATACTCTGTAGCTGGACTTCTCGTATTTGTGGATCGTTTCGAGAAAACGCGCAGCTTATTTGCGTTATCTGTACTACATCGTAACTCATTTAAGTCACATTTGGATAGTAGCTTTCACATAGAGGCTCATTATGCCTTT
The DNA here is from genome assembly GCA_011763525.2 of Mormyrus iriodes. NCBI lineage: Eukaryota > Metazoa > Chordata > Actinopteri > Osteoglossiformes > Mormyridae > Mormyrus > Mormyrus iriodes. The sequence continues at coordinate 12,440,046 of JAAGVU020000032.1, forward strand.
CACGTATTTATGTAAGGTATCGAAGACATAATAGCGCACCTACTTGTCATTGTCATGTTAATTTAATTAGTTTTCTTTTGCTGCCTTTTTAAAATACTGGATAAATACTGAAGACCGCAAGAAGTCGAATTTGTTGTGTGTGATGATTAGCAGATCACAAAGAACGGAATAAATTATATTGCACATAAGTGCATCGAAGGCGTGTAGAGAGCATCCACAGATTGCCGCTATTCCGAGATCGATTATTGCGAGTGCCGCAAGTACAACTTTCAGAATTTTTCAGAAAGGTTTGGTGGCAGAACTTCAAAGGAAGGAACAAAATGTACGCGAAAATCTCGACGGGAGATCGTTGTGGTGGAATGGGGAGGGGGTCTCCGGTGTAGGGAAGCGGGGTCTGCGTGAACCCAGCGACGCAAACATCAATGAATCGGGTTTCATTTGCGTCACAATGCGCCGAATTAAACGGACCGAACAAAGCCCCGCGCGGGACGCCTGTCCATTCGTGTTTACAAGGGTGTCAGCAATGCGCCATGTGTGTCTTTTACATGTGCATGTATATATGGCTCGTTCCCATTTACTATCTCCCCTTGCTATAGTATTTGACCTGCCATTCATAGATGCGCCATGCTGATATTTGATAACGTCTGATCGAAATGCGTGCATTTCTCCAATAGGCACAGTGACTTTAGACATTTAGTTTGCTAGATTAAATGTGATCCATCGCTCCACACTGTCTGGTGCCTTTGGTGCGACAGTGAGGTAATATTTACGTTTTCATAATTGGGATTGTCAGAGCGAAAGAGAGCTTATGGATGCAATAGGGACTGCATTAAACAGAACTGCGAAAACGAATCCAGCTGTTCCACACACAACCTGTTTGTGTCTTGGGCTGGTGCATGTCTTTTCAAATGCGAAATGTGTTTCTCCTGCCAGCAGCCTCACGGTGTATGCTTTGGCATGTTTCTGCCCATCTAAAACGAAAACTGCGTTTCTCGCCTTTAGCTGCTGTTGCCGCAATAACTCTGTGACTTCGGAGGTGAGAGAGGTGTCTTTTTTAGGTGGTGCATCTCCGGGGATCGTATCGCAAGCGTTACAAACCTCCGCAGCCATGTTAACTCGAAGAATAACAAGAATCTTCAGGGCTATACAATTCAACCATTTTAAGGTTATATGGGTATATCAAGAGTAATTTCCACACACGAACACCTTTCCTATAAGCATGGAAAACGTCTGTCGTATGACACATCTGCCAGTGCGTTGCAGACAGGCTATTGGCTGTATAATGAAGATAATCAATGTACAGTATCCAGTAAAAGAAATTCAGACAAAAGACACAAATTGCCCCGCACTAAAGCTGTAAGAGCCATACTTGATTGCCGAAGTTGCACAGGTCTCTGATGTGATTGGAGGGAAAATCACCAATGCCTCACTGAGAACTCTCCTGTCTTAAACTTTTGAAACTTAGTTTTAAATGTGGGATGATTCTAACCGTGACAGTCTTTACTGTGCTTGTTAGCTACAGAAAAGCACAATTACAGAACTACACAATTGCAGAAGGTATTTCTGCTTGGTCTTACCCAAGGATGCTCTCTATTATAGTAATGCCGTGTTATGTTTTACCTATATTATATTCGCACAAATTTTATTTTATTTGCACAAATTAACTGAATATCTATCCTCTTAACTGGGGGTTAAAATACATCTCCCCTGATTTCCTCAAGCAAGGTTTTAATGAACTTCTTTTTGGGTCGTCTGGTTTTTCCTTCTCTTGGGTGCAAAAACTAAGCCCGCAAAATCGGTGGTTAAAAATTTTTATTTGCGAAGTGCAGGTTGGTGTTGCGAAGACGCAGGGGCTTCGTGCCTTCATTCATTTTTAAGATACAGCGATCCTGTATAACGTCATAACGCCAGTGTTTTGGTGCTCGAGCGTCTTCCCGTAGTCATAGGCAAAGCCGCATTTGAAAAGTGCGCAGTCAATTTGGGAAGCTGTCCGCTGCGCTTATTAGGCAAAGTAAGTGGGTCTTCGGGGAGAGTTTTCTGGATGCTCAAACTCCAGCTTGTCAGGAGAAGGGAGGGCCTACGTCCCCAGGAGGCAGCCTGCCGTTTTTTTCCCCTGCAGAGTAATAATAAAGTCCGTTTCTTGCTCACACACAGACCGCTTGTAATCCTACTATAAGAGGGTGGAAAGTTACCGTTTAAATTGTCATTCGCGCTGCTATGTGAATCACCGCTCTGCCGGGTCCGAATTGCCGAGAAAAGGAGCTTAGGTCTTGTGTTTCAGCCACCTTTTAAAGACCCCTTGGGCGATGCTTTTCTGTTCCCCTGTGGTCATCTTTATTTCAGCTGTGCCTTTGAGCGTTCTGTCTGAACTCCTGCCCTTACCTTAGAAAGGCTGCTGTTTCCCTTGTCCCTGTCCAGGGATGTAAGTTAGACATCGGGGGAAAGCCCAGAGACCTAATCTTTCCGAGGGTCATCATATTGAACTAAATGAAGTTACAATAATCGTAACACTATGAATGTTTGGGGAAACGCGAAGCTGGACTAGGGCTGCTGTGATGCGGGGAATTCTCAAACTGACAGCATGGTAGTTAAAATATCTGAGCTAAACAAATCATTGGGGGTTAGTTCAGATTCATTTGGGGCTTCATTCAGGGCATGGATACCCTGGTGTGTTCAGTGGGGCTAGCACTTTACAGGGCTCTTTGATTACATAAAATATTCGTAAAATTGGGCAGGGGTGTCCAAGGTGACATTTTGTCAGGGGTCCAGAATTTCTAGCTATGATCCTGGTGGGGGCTGGTTGCAAACCGGGCTCTGTTGGATAGGGTGAGAAGGCATTTATAATAGGTAGGGCTGACGAGGGTTGGATATGAAGAGGCTGTTTGTTGTAAGCTGCTAAGTGGCTTATATGCGAAGTGTGCTTGGGTGCTATTATTTGAGAGTGGACCTTTAATTTCATTCCTTAACAGCATAGGAAGGTCACTGGCGGTCAGCTCAGATGGAAATGCATGAGGCTTGTGTACTGATGGCCACCACTGGAGTCACACCCCCCCCCCTCACATTTTGGGAAAACCCTGAGGTCTTAGGAGGGGATCTGGATGTGAAGCGGGTGGGGGAGTTGTGTCTGGCAGATGCCACTGATGTACACCCCCCCCTTTGTACTCAAGGCCACATCTGGTCAGGACAAAAGGGCTGCATTAATGACTGGGGGGCCCAGAGTAAAGGCGATGACCTATGGAAATGACTCCCAGAGCCAATAAAGGCTGGGAACAGAGGCTGGTTGGGTGGGGTGGGGGGTGGGATTTGTGCCATGTGGTCACAGTGACTCCCACCCCCTTCCTCATTTACCCCTTCGTGTTGCCTGCTCACGGATTCGAAGGCAGCGATGTAGGATAGGCCGGCGGGGGAGGGGGGGAAGGGAGAGGGGAAGCGGGGATCGCTGTTGCCAGGAGACAGGAGTAATTAATTCTTCTATGTGATGTCGCAATGAGTTGAGGCCAAACGGGGCTGATGGGAAATGGGGTGGGAGGAGGGTGGGGGCCATGTGTGAGGGAACACCCCCAGCCCCCGCTGCTGAGTTCTTGAGTGCTGTCCATTGCTGCGGTCTTGGAGAGAACTGATCTCACACGTGTCCCAAGAAGTCAGCCTATTGAACTGGGAAGCTTTTGAGGCCACGTTGTAGTCAGGGAACACTGGGGATGTACTGTGGGGGATGTGCCCTTTGTTGGGTAGACCATGCTCACCTCATGTCTCCCCTCCCCCAGTCACAGTGAATCGTAGGCATTGCTCAGTTATTGCTGTGGATCTGAATGCTGGGTCTGCAGTGGTCTTGGCATTCGGGATACTCTGAACTTTAGCCTGCAACAACAGCCAGCAGTAGTGTTTTAAGTGGGGAACAAATTTTGAGTTCGAAAAGCTAGTTTCAGTTTTATCAAATCAGGCCTTGTGATGCACAACAGGAAACCGTTTAAGTTCTGCATACTGAAAACATGACACTCAAAATTAAACCCTTCGGTTATTGAACGTGAATCAAATTTATAAGCATAGTACCTGCAGGATACGATTCTGTTCCTTACAGGGAAATTTGGGGGTTGGTGGCAGGATTGGCACTCCAGCCACCGGAAAAAAACTCACACATTCAGACTAGTGTGGTGCTGAGGTATCACCCACCACATGGCTGCACTCAGGTTCTCATCCCTGAGGTGGTTTGTCGTGTGGTGGGTGCAGCAATGTGCTGTAATCAGCGCACGCTCCTTACCTACGAAACAGTGTCAAAGCATGAGTATTTAAAAAGAACAGCATTTGTCACTGGCCAGTTACTAGTATGTAATAGTAATGATATGACTGGGGTGTGCAGAAAACAGAGGAGGTTAATGGTCTAGTATTTTAATAAATGTACATCTTCTTGATTTGACGGCCTCTTTAAATAAGAGAATCTTCATCACAGTGGGTCACATCTACTCAACTGTTTTATGGAGAAGCAGCTTTTCTTTCCATAGATTGCATTCGCATCATGATTAAATTGTTTAGTGTTAACGTTCTTTGTTGCTGAGGCGTGTCCCAGGCAGAACAAGATTGGGGTGTATCCTGCATGGGACACCAGTCCATTGCAGTCAAGAGGTTATGATTTCAAATAATTATTATCTTACATGACTCATGTGACCTTGACCTGGATAAATGGTTGGAGGATGGATGGTTGGATGGATATTACATGACGGGGAGTAGAAAATCATCAGTTTGACCCTGGGGTCACTCTTGTGGCTGTATAAACATCGCAGGTATGCGGAAGTGCTGGCCTTCTGAGTTCAAAAAGATGGACTGTTGACCAGTGCTGACTGCTTGGGAAGCCTTTACCAGAACCCTGGTCACACTGCGCCATCTGTAGGAAGAACAAGGCCAAACACTACTGCCGGACACGCATATTGGACAGATCCCGTCGGGTCTGTCAGGTGGAAACCAGCTAGGTTTTGGATTCTGGGGTTTGAGGAAGAGGCTGTTTTCCAGGTCTGAG
>JAAGVU020000032.1:12496650-12516547 GCA_011763525.2 Mormyrus iriodes
CCAGCGATGGGTTGGCGCCCCATCCTGGGTTGTTCCCTGCCTTGCGCCCGCAGCCTCCGGGATAGGCTCCGGACCCCACGCGACCCGAAATGGAATAAGCGGTTCTGGAAAATGGATGGATGGATGGAAGTATTTCAACATGGCTATTTCAGCTCAAGGAGAATAAAAGATGCTTTCACTGCAGGTGATTTTTGGAGAAAAGCGTGAGTATTTTGTGGTTAGTGTTAGTGTACGGTTAGTGATCATAGTTTAGCAGAGCAGAACCCAGTCTGAACTAGGAACCCTGGATGAGCTGGAGAGGTTTTGTTTAGAACCCGGAGCCAGGGGCTTCCCAGTACTGCTGGGATGGCATCGGCTTTGCTCAGTCAAGCAGGGAAACGTGCTTCCTTTGTCAGCACCTGCAGCTCAGTAAATATCGGAGGCAGAGAGAGGGGTGTGGCACTGGTTGTGTGGGATGGCTGCAAGCGTGCGTCAGTGACAGTAAATCTGTGACCTCCGTTATGTTTTGGACGGAGCTGTACTGCCCTGCCTTAATTTGTCCGGGAATGTTGTAGACCCTTTCCGATCTTCATTTTCGGAAAGGTACTTGGCGATGACTGACTCAAGTGAGATCTGTACAGATGCAGGGGGGGGCCTTCGGCTCTCTGATGCGGGCGATGTGTGATGTCGTCAAGCGGATCGCAGTCTGCGGAGCGTGGCTGAATGCCACGGGGTTATGCATTATTCATGAGACAATCTGCCCTAAACACTTTCCTCGGAATCGATTTTGGGCCTCTGTTTTGCTGCCTGGGATTCTTGATAACTGTCTTTTGAAGTGGGAGCTTTTCCATTACACCTGGTATCCAGCGGGGGCTCGGAAATTGAGAATTCCCCCCAGGAGCATTTCCAAATTGAGACATGAAAGTTTGAGTACCTTGAAGATTGCGACTTAAGCTCGCCGAAGAATTCCGGACTGTTGTAACACCAGCACAGCCCTCTGTACCCATTGGAACTTTCGCTGTCCTCTTTGAATTCGTTGCGGCTAACTCTCACTGGCCAACATGGACCATAGGCGCAGAAGGAAAGGGGGTTCAGCCCCACATCTAGGCGCGTTCACGGATCGAAAGCATATGCGATTTTCCTTTTTGAAGCCTCCCCCACATCTGAGCCTTTTTCTTCCATTCCTTTGACACCCTAACAGGTAAGGTGCACCCTTCTACTTAGTGGCGTGCCCCCATGTGAGAGATGCTAATTTAACTTGACAGTAAAAAAAAAAAAAAGTCTCCTACGTCCTCCTAAGCAGGAGAAACCTCTAGGTAAGGACAGTAAACCTGCTGGGGTTTTCAGGGCCTGTTCCCATGCTGCATCACTCTCCTTGCTTCCATTATTACAATTTTATCATGCCCCCCATTTTATCATACCCCCCCCCCATTTGTGTGCTATTCTGTCCCAGTAATGTCGCAAAGCTGACCAAGTGGCTGTAAACCTGGAAATGGGGCCCTGAAAGTACATAAATTCACATTTATTTGGCAGATGTACAGTTCAGAAAGCAGGGTTAGTCAGTCCCTGGAGCACTTAGGGTTAAGTCAACCCATTGGTGAACTTGCTCTGCCAGCCACAGGATTTGAATCGGCAACCTTCCGATCATGGACCTAGAGACTTGCCAAGCTGAGCCACACATCGTGTTTAACGTATGATGTGTAACACTCATAGCTTGGGATAACCCCATTTCTCTATCAGAACCCCATCAACAACCCCATCCTTGATCTGGCTCTGGATCACTGTGTTTAACTGAGCTAGTGGCTTTCAACGCAAACGCTGATGCTAACAAAGACCTAGCGATTCATGAAAGACTCGCACTGGTGTGTCAGGAAGTTTGGCTGGTGGTGAGCTGGTCAGTGATGAGTCGACTTGGTAATAATAGGTCTGTCTGGGATGTGACGATGGCGCCGGTGAACCTGAGCAGACACTGGGCTTTGGGGACGTCCAAGGGGAGCCTGGGCTGGTCCCTGCGCGTCATAGGAGTATAGAAAGGACTTTATAGTCTTGATTATAGTTTTCTTGATGATATACAGAATCGCACACAATCACTTGTTTTGATGTGCTTTAATGAGTGCAGTATACTCTTGAGAATATTCCTCTGACTGGAAGTGGTGCTTTGCGTCTTACCCTGTCAGAAAATCTTGTGCTTTTATTAATGCATAGTTAAATCTCCACCAAGCCATTAGTTTAAAATGTTTGAAGTCTTTCCATTGTTGTTGATGTTTGCATGGTACGGTTCGGATTCCCAGTAATTTCCCTCCAGATCTCTGTACGCCGGAACGATATTTGGTTGGTGTAAATGGCTGTGGAGGCATACAGCGTTTCAGACTCTGAGCCCCCCCTCCACGTGGTGATGTTTCTTTGCATCTTTGCAGCCGGGTGCCAAGCTGAGCCAGGAGGTTCTGACAGAGCTGATAAAGCCCAGCGTGGACTATGTGAGGCACAAGAAGTTCCGATCCGGGAACTACCCGTCGTCGCTGAGCAACGAGACAGACCGGCTGGTGCACTGGTGCCATGGCAGCCCTGGGGTCATCCACATGCTCATCATGGCCCATAAGGTGAGTGTTCGCTGTAATCCCCCCCCCATCTGCTTTCAGCTCCCCCAGTGGTTAAAAATAAGCCTCCCGCTTCTCTGAGGAGCATGCCGGTGAGAACCCTGCAGAGAGCGGCCCAGACGCTATCGGCGACTCTCCGCAGGCCGCGCTGCGCTCTATATCCGCCCTCCTTATGGTAATTGGCCCAGGAAGATTTATGTGCCTGTCGGCAGCCTGATCCTCTGAATAAGAAAAAAAAAAAGTTTGTGTAAGAAAATTAGTTTGTGTAAAGGAGATATTCTGGGGACCTGCCTGTAGGGGGCGCCAGGGTAGTCCCTAGCTGACTGGGAACTGTTGGCTAGCCACTGGGCATGAATGTTCCTGCCAGGGCAGCTGGGGTGACTGGGACAGGGAATTGGGGGCACAATGGTACCCGTGTACCTGTTAATGGGCTTTCCGGGGTTGTGACACGCGCCCGACCCAGAAGGCTTTGCTTCACATCGTGCTAATGAAAATTAGCTAATGGCCATTGATATTTGCCCCGCACTGTAACCCCTCCATCCGCTAGCCCTGTCTTAGCCCCTATATGCACAGACTCATGGAGAGGACGACCTTCTACGGTCACATGCCACCGCCGTCCTAGTTGCGTCGACTTTTGTTGTGCCGGAGTCATTTAAAATGGAGTAAGCTGCTGTGTCAGCGGAGATGGATGAGGAGCCCGACTGGCGTCCAGCCTCGGGTCTGATGTAATTTAGATGAAATGCCCATAGGAACCTTATTAAATACAATGTTGTAGGTAAGGATGTCTGGAACTGAGTGTGAAATTCCCTCTGCTGTCCATTGTACTCTGGTTGGTGTCCTTGAAGAAACGGGTGATCTGCAGTGACACCTGGTGGTGGAAGTGGGTATCGCAAGTCAACTTTAAAAATGCCACACAGTTCGATCCCATTCAGATGCCTGTTCGGTGGGGAGGAGATGTGGTTATTTTTTTCTTCTGCTTCTTTAATAAGGTCACTTTGTGGCGTCACCTGTCCTTCCGAATCCACTCTAACCAGTGCGCATGGTGCCGGTGGCTGTCATGTTAAATGATCCCTGGTCCTCCCAGACAACTTCCCCGGTAAATGACAGCTTGGGGTGCTAAGGAAAGTGGAACAAATTTTATATTTGGAAAAAATTTCTTTCAGAGAGCGTATTCTGCTCTGCCAAACAACAAGATGATTCGAATCCATTTACTGCCCCCATATATTTTGTTCTTTGCAAAAAAGTCTGCCTCCGATAGATAAATCCGCAAAATGTTGCTGTTTTAGGATTCTTATCTACCACCTCCACTCTGTGTGTGTGGAGTTTGCATGTTCTGCCTGTTTTGCACTAGGTTCCTGCAGGTACTCGTATGTGTGTATGTGTGTATGTGTATGTATGTGTGTGTGTGTGTGTGTGTGTGTGCGCCCTGCGGTGGCCTGGCATCCTGTTCAGAATGTACCCCAGTTTTGTGTCCTGTGTTGCCTGGGATAGACTCCAAGCTCTCTGTGACCCTGACTAGGATAAATGGGTAGATGATGGATGGATGGATGGATAGACAGATGTTAATTCTACACTCTCATTGTCAGACTAACCCATGTAGAAGGCTGTGAGGTCTTGTGGTTTTGCTTCATTTTGGCACTTTTTGCTTTTTTCTGAGAGAGGAGCCATCTGAGGCCTGCTTTTATGATAAGGTAATGGGCTTGTGGTTTCCTCTTAGTCCAGCAGCCGTCATAGGCGAGCGGCAAGATATGTGAGATCGCGGTCATTTCAGTGAATGACAGCGCTTTTATATGGTGACATGTATTGGGTTTATAGAGGGTGGGATTTAGTCAATATAATTACACACTGTTTACAGTCAGAGATGTTTAAGGTGTGCTTAGTGCACTAGGTAATCCATCTGACTCACGCCTGTCCCTCTGAGATAGAAGCAAAAAAGTGTCCATTTTATTTTATTTACTTTTATTTTATTTGTGGCAGATAAAGGGCTTGATAATTAGTAGTGCTCAAGGTTGCTCCAGACAAGCTAGTGTCTAGCCTGGTCTAGGTGTCTGATCTGCCTGTTTGCTTAAATCTGTTTGATCATTTCAGTCTTAACTAGGCAGGACTGCCCTGCAGTTGTAGCGTGAATCTGCACAACATCAGCATAAATCATGTATCAAGTGTATGAAACGTGACATGCTTTATAGAACTTTGACCTCTGAACATGGGACTTTTAAGAGCACCCAGTATAAACATAACGGCAGAAGGAATGTGACCGGCAAATGTCCCTCTGTGATGCTGCATTCCCTTCCCATCCCACCATCCTTCTGAAGCCTGAATGCTGTATTTTTGCTAAATTACCCTGTAGCCCTAGCAGTGAGCAAAGGAGCTGTTCTTTTCCAGAAGTCCGACTTGGTTAGTCTGGTGTTCACGCCCATGCCTCCCCCCCCCCCCACAATGCCCCCAGGTGTTTAAGGAAGAGAAGTATTTGAAGGACGCGGTGGAATGCGGCGAGGTCATCTGGCAGCGGGGTCTGCTTCGCAAGGGCTACGGCATCTGCCACGGCACGGCGGGCAACGGCTACGCTTTCCTCTCCCTCTACCACGTGACGCAGGAGAAGAAGTACCTCTATCGGGCCTGCAAGGTAAGGCTGCCCCCTGCAGGCTGGTGCTGAACTGCAGCTCTTCTCCAGTCACCTGAGGACAGGATGCTGGTCCGTTTTCACGGGTTTGTGTCCCTGTAAATTGCCTAGATGGGTTTATAATACAGTACTGCACTGCATAACGATGTTTTGGTTAAGGACTGACCACATAAACGACAGTGGTCCCATAAGATTATAATGGAGCTAAAATATTCTTAGCACATAGTGACGTTGCAGCCGTCTTAACGTTGAATTAAGCAACGCATTACTCACATGTTTGTGGTGATGCTGGTGTAAACAAACCTACTGCGCTGCCAGGCATGTAAAAGTAGAGCACATACAGTTATGTACAGTACATAATACTTCACATTATGATGACTGTTACTGGTTTATGTATTTATTTCCTTGTACATTTATCGTTATTTTAGAATGTACTCCTTCTACTCTAGTCTCGGTGTGTAGTAGGATATACCATCTAGGTTTGCGTAATTACACTCTCTGATGTTTGCACAATGACAAAATCACCTAACTACGCATTTTTCAGAACGTATACTTGTCGTTAAGTGATGCATGACTGTATATTTTAAAATATTTATAATATTTATAGTATTAATATTATAAACTATATGTAGTAGTTATGATCAATGTAGATTCCCTTTTATGATGGAACTGACAATTATTCGGAACAAATGAGGAAGAGAGTGGTAAATTTAAAAAAAATCTAACAAATGCTAGATAGCATGAAAGGATGTCTGTCTGTCGATTTGATTTGATTGATTGAGTTTGGGGGAAAAAAATTGGGTGGATGTTAAAGGATACAATTCTACAGTTAATCGTAACATATTAAGAAATGCATCTAGCATGTACCTAAAACTCCTGATGAACAGCAAATGCACAAAGCACAAGAGGTCACTGCTCATGAGAGAGGATACTTTTGGGTACGTTTCTCCAGGTATGTCATCTTCGGGTCACAAACTGTGTGAAGTATAAGTAACGATATTCAGTAAAGCTATTATTAGACTGAGTCTTGAGCGTTGGATGGGTGTGAGATGCCCCAGGGTTAAATTCCCCCCAACAGCTGCTGCGTGGGTGGGCCAGGGATGTCCTGGTGACAAGCAGATACAGAGAGAGGTCCCCCCCCCATCTGCTGAATATTTCATGAAAACATTACCTGACGGCCACCGCATGTGGTCTATAGTGAGATTTTATCTAAAGAAAACGTTTCCGGTATCCCAGCATGCTCCTTTTCTGTTTTGTAGCCTGAGGTAGTTTTTGGGGGCTTCGAAGAGGCATTGGTGTTCAGATATCGCCATGTGTTGAGTCTGTGACCTGGGTTTTGTTTGATGGGGGGCTGGAGTCACTCACTGTGATGGACAGCTATTTGAGATGCACAGGAGATGCGGTCGCTGAAGAAAGTTTATTAGCAGCTAACCGTGTGTCACAGAGCTGCGGTCACAGGGCGTCGTCCCATAGCTTCCAGCTGCAGTCAGAAATTGGCTGAGTGTGGTAGAGAAGTGGGAGGCTGCATCAGACCGCCATGGTCTGACAACGATGCTGCACTCCATGACAGGCAGCTCCCTAGATGCCTAAGTGTTTGCTTTCGTCTTGTTCCAGTTTGCCGAGTGGTGCTTGGACTACGGGAAGCATGGATGCCGCATTCCAGACAGGCCGTACTCCCTGTTCGAAGGTAACGCTCCTAACCCACTCCCTGGGATTTGCTGAGCACCACCCAGGGTCTCGGTGTCTTTAACAAGCTCCTTCTCCGCGGCCTGGTGTCTGACGTAACCTCTCCTGCCAGTTCGCAGGAATCCATTAACTTCACCATCCTCCAGTTCCAGGAACCTAAGCTGCTGGCCAAGAGCCCACATTATACCCGTTTAGCAGCCGGAGTCTGTGTCTAGTCGGTCAGTAATGTAGCTGGCAATCATATAACCACTGGGACCTTGAACAGGGCCCTTTACCCCAATTTCTTCAGGGGTCTCAAATACTCACCCTGTGCTGTGACCCCAAAATTTACTCTCAGTTGTATGTGTGTATATATAGGTATGCGTCTGTAATGGAGAGCAGGACGGGGTTTTTGAAAAGTATTCAGTTTCCCCTCAGGGGTGAATAAATAACTGCTACTCAGTTATATTACTGGGCTCTTTCAGTGGTAAAGTTGTTTCTGGATTGGCTGCCCACCCCCCCCCCTCCCCTTTAAGAGCAGATACCTGGGCAGCAGGTGAGCATAGCCTGCGAGCCCCACCCCTCCCCTGTCTTGCCTTCCTTGGGAAAGTAGCTTTGCTACACGTTGCCATGGTAACAGGCTACCACATGCACCCAGACTAGAGTCCCGCGATGTGATTGGCTGAATCCCATTATGCCTCGGCCGGCTGGCTGTCTGGCTGTAATGCGTCGCGCGGGTTAATGCTGCGTTTTTGAGCGTGCCGAAGGTGATCGCTCTGATTGGAGGAGCCAGGTTATTGCTCAAAGTCTATTGAGGGAAGATGTACGTAAAAGACAGAAGAGCGGCTGGCAGATCTTCCTGTGGGTCTTTGTGGCCACTTCCTGTGCCCCTCCAGTCATGTATAACCAGTAGCTCCTGATGCCCACCCTCCAAACCCGATAAGGTGTAATCTGACAATTTACTGACCATTTGAATTTCTTCTTGGTCACCTTTGTTACTTGTTGTTTTCTTTGTCTTTTAGGTATGGCGGGGGCCATCCACTATCTGTCTGACGTAACCGAGCCTGATACTTCCTGCTTCCCAGCCTTTGAACTTTGACCACCGCTTTTGAGCGATCTCGGACTTCCTGGGTCAGGGTAACTCAGAGCCCCGGTCTGGACCCCACCTCTGCCCACGCATGCTTCTCTTGCCCCGCCCCCCTTACCTTCCCTCCTGCGAGCGGCCGCTGTTACTGACTCAGTTTTGTGCTGAAATACATGATTTTTTTTCTCTGTTCTTTTTATATTTGATGTCACAAATGAATGAAGCCAAGTAGTAAAGTGACAGGCTTTATAAAAGTCTTTTTGTTTGCCGTGCGACAAGCCCCCCCCCCCCCCATTATTAAACCAGATTCATTGTCCGATTAACTCACACCTTGTCCCCGCTCTAAACGAATGTCGCTCCACTATTTGCGATCACTTCCTGTTTTGTTCACATGAAACGTGCCATCAAAGCCTTTCTCACGATAGATTAAAAGCCAGAGGATCGGCGTAACCGTGACATGAGTTACTGCATTTCTCTAAATAGCGGCCCGTTCCCACCGGTGCCGTTTTTCCAGATTGATCCAGTGAGGCAGGCGGGTCGTTTAGGGCGTCAGCATGTGGCGTGCAAGCTGCCCGCCTCTCGTTTTGGAGACGGATTGAAACTGTGGCAGCATAGTTATAATTGGATTTATTAAAAAAAAAGAAATGTGCGGTGTTCAAATGGCAGCTTTTTGCAGTGTGTGCAGAACTGCTGCATTGCCGGCGGGGCTGCGTGATGGACCGTGGCTCGTGCCGCCTCCCGCGTTCGGTCGAAACCATCCGTCATGAGCGAGCCCCCCTCGCCCCCAAGCCCCGTGAGGTACTTGCCTTCCTGTTTACTCAGTCCATAGGAAATATGAAGAAATGGGGGTTTCACATTAGTTTTGCCGCATTTCTGTTGAATTCCTTGTCACTGTCTATACACGAGTGTGAAAATCGAAATGTGGAGTTTTTGATGAAGGCATCTGAGGGCCCAATGGAAAGAGAGATGATTATTCTTTCAGTCATAACCCTATTTTTTTTGCCTGCCTAATACAAAAAAAAATCACAAACACTGTACATTATTTTGCCCATGTTTACAGTGTGTCAAATCCAAACGGTATTTTGATTCATGTGGAATATGTGATATTGAAAAGATGGAAAAGATCAAATGTTGTGGATCAAGACAGGAAAAAAACCCTGAAATTTCATAGAATGACATTTGCTTTTTCCCCTCTCTTCAAAAGCTTTACACATCTTCAGATCAATCTGAGAGTCCAGCGAAGGGATCAGTCTTTTCCACCTTCACGCCTGGATGATTTATTTATGTTAACCCTGTGTATGAAGCGAGCCTGAATGTGAATTTTCCCTGATGTTAAGTGATGTAAGCGGCATGGTTTTAAGCAGCATAACGGTAGCACATTTTGGATTTATAACACCTAGCCAAAGAGCTTCAGACCATGGGGAAAAATCCATCAGCCTGATATATATATGGCAAGATGGTTGCAAAGGTGTTTTTAACGAGCTGTTTGTCATGCTCCTGGCTGAAGGCTTAATCTGAATGTGTACCGGCCCTGACCGCTCACTGTTGACGTGAGATTTAACCCCCTTTTAAAGGATGAGGTTTCACACAGTCAGTAATTCGCTTGCAGCTGTGCCAGTGTTCAGAAGCAGGCTTGTGAGGTCATTTCGAATATTTTTTACATTTTAATAAGATGAGAATTTTACAGCTGGGCTGGATGATGACGGCGGGTGAGATTGAGCGGTCGTAATTCAGTTGGGAACCAGACGCCGTTAATTAAGCGTGAAGTGTGGGTGGGATTGATGGATGACGGATGAGGGGAAACTTGAGCCTCGTCTGATTTGGTCAAATCTCTTCATAAATTTGGGAGAGCGAGCTGAATTGTGGCAACATCCAAACTGGATTGTTCCGTACACTTCTGTCCAGCTCATCACTATTCTCCAAATTAAACTTGTAACGCGAGATGTTCTCAGAAATCCTCATCTGTGGGACGGCACGCTTATGTACTTGGTGGAGGGGAAAAATAAACAACTGTTGAAACTGGTTTTCTGATTTGATGGCTTTGCATTGCTTCTTTTAAAAGTAGGTAGACGTATTATTTCCAGTAAAATGCATAACCCTTTCACAATGGCTTGCTTGAGGCACTGTAGGATATTTCCCCTCTAACATATGAGTAGCACCCATACTCTATTTTTTTTAAATGTTTTTTGTACTCGACCTGCTTCGTTCTCACCATTTAGATGTCAAACATAAGTGGTGAGGTGTGGATCATTACCCTTTGCAAATTAACTTCTCTGCCCTCAAGGGTTTTGTATTAATTGTTGCTAGTTAGTAAATCTCAGCATATTATAGTCTACTTAATTTTACAGTGAAAGGTGGTTGTTTCCCGTTTGTAATCTTTGCAGTTTTTTTAATATTAATTCTGATCATTTCTTTATTCCTCACGAGTCCAGACGAACCCATTGCATTCTGTCATCCTTTGTTTGCAGACATGGTTTGACCTTTTATCCTCCTCCAGGCTTTGGGTTGTGTGTCCTTGGCTCGTGCGGCATTCCCGCTTTCTGTGGTGTGCATTTACTCACCGCTCATTGATCTGTTGCTTTCAAGCCTTTGCTGTTCTTGTTTGTTTTGATCCAGCCATTTTGTTCACAAACCTGCAGTGGCTGAATGTATGGAGCCTAATGAGCTGGGAGTGTGATACCTGATCTTTCTCGAGGTATTGAAATCAAGTGACCACCTAATATACACATTTGAAGGTGCTTTGCAGTACATTTCCCTCTCAGATTTACCCTTATTTAAATGATTTATAGCCACTTCTAAGTTCAGTTCAGTTCAGTTCAGTTCAGTTATAACCAGCAGTGTCTTTGACCTTAAGACCTTTTCATTTCCCAATGTAACGCACAGTCCGAATCACACTATAATAATCATTAAGTCGTACTGCTGCTGTTTACGTAATCGTGATCCCTGTCCTGAGGAGTCGGCCAAGCTTTTTCCTTCTGACTCCAGCCAACGCACATGGCTGTGAGCCCAACCAGTAGAGGCATATACAGGGGACTGGCCTTAACTGAGAGCTGATTGGCCCCTCTCCGGTCATTCACCGATTCAAAACATATCATTGGCTAAAGATAAGATTGGCCCCTTTGTATGAATTATGGCCCTTTAAAAATCCCAGACTCTCCCCTGCCAACTGTATTCAGATGGGGGTAGCTTAAAGCTGATATATTGGGGGCAGGGTGTATGCAAACATACCCCTATAGTATGGGGAAGTACAAGGTGCTTTGCATGACCACTGGTCCTTCTGCACATGATGTCCATTTATCTTATGTATTCATCCAAAGTGACTTCTGGTAGAGGTAAGGCTTATAATTTAGGTGTGCTTTAGGGGACTTGAACCTATGACCTTTGTATTATTAGTATGATACTCTATTTGCTGAGCTGTAGGAGCTGTCCTAAAGTCTTTGCTCATGCTTATGCCTCAATATGGCAAAATACAGTTATACTCTGAGTCTATATCAGTGTATACGTTCACAATACGCATTACAGCAGTTTTATATGTTTTAATGTTTGTTTATGGAAACAGTATAGGGATTTTCACTCACTTGTCTCACTCCATTCTTTGTTTTCTCTCATTTCCTTTGCTATTGTAAAAAAAATTAGCAAACCTTAATTCCCCAGAATAATTGCATTTTATTTTTAATGAACAGAGCGTTACTTTAGTTTTGCAGACAGATTTAATGATTCTACCACCGTCCCACCAATGGTGAAGGTGAATCTTAAGTTCCTCCATCCAAAACCGTTTCCTGGTTGCTTAGTTAAACATGGTATACATAATTATATGTGTTCAAAATGAGATTTTACATATTTTTCATAAACACTCTAGACCCTTAGCCCAGACTACCTTAAATCCAACAAGTTATCTGGCTAAGCAAGAAATCCTGCTTCGTGGAACACCCCCTGGTCTGTAATTTATTATCATGCAAATGTGGTTGCTTTTAATCCCCATGCTGTCTTTGTAAATATGAGACTGGGGTAGTGTTCAGTCTCTTGTTGCCCTAATGGTTAATTGTGTTTCTGTAATTGTTACACATGAATTCGAGTAGGATCATTTAATCTCGAGGGGTCTTTGTTCTGATGGGCCCAAAATTGTTGCACGCAAATCATGTTAAAACGGGCAGATGCAGCCCTGCTGTGGTCTGTCATCGCTATGTTGACTATCACAGGGAGGTTTGTAGGAGAAGTTTGATTCCTGACAGACACCCTGGGATGAAATGTTTACAAAGCTCTGAAATCCTTCCATCTCCCCCAAATAAAAACAGGCATCTTATCAACAACACTTTCCAATGTTCTGCATTTCTTTTTTCTGTTAAAGGTTTTGTCCACAGCTTAAAAACACACAGCCTAGTGATTTTAAGAGGGATTAGGTCACAGACTATGATCCAAACCGTTGCATTTATTACATGTTTCTGACCCAACTACAGGCATTTGAATACATATTGACACCAGGTAACGATATCCTGTGAAATGCTTAATTCACTGTCCAGTGCACACAGATTTTTAGCTCTTGCAGTATCCACTGAAAAATGCAGAATTCTCTCCCTGCTTGCAGCAAGAGTGTGAAATAAAGGTTCTTTTACAACCCCACCGTGTCTGCAAATTATTTCATTTTATATTCCTGTACATCAGAGGGCTATGAACTCAGAACTTGGTCAATTAATCACAGGCAGACAAGCCTGACCACTAAAACCTGCGGGGGCCCTTTAACCACGTAAATGACTCTTGTTTTACTGAGACATACCCATTTGTCCATTGTTCCCTTTGGCGTCCTGCAGTGTGCGCGCTATAAAACAGTTCCCCGGTTCTCACAACCTGTGGTCTTCTCCTGTGTCCAAATTAGCCTCCCCACCAGCAAGTGGTGTTTGCAGGCAAACCTCTTTTAGTAAATGACTGTTTGCTTCAGAACGCCGGAATGTTCTTCGCGGATAATTTCCTTCTCGCGCTTGCCCGGAAGGTGGAGACGAAACACACGATTTCAGCCCAAATTGGGCTGCTGCTAGCAGAGTGGTCACCTCCCAGAGCGCAGCCATCTGCTCTGAGACTGGGGGTGGAGCCAAGGCGGTGGAAACACAATTGTCGTCACTCACCATGATTTCTACTACATTGGAGCCGCAGTATTCCTCAGCACACCTACGATCCTGTACTGAGCACATTTTCCCACCATTTTAATCTTCTGCGAGGTACACAGTAGCACATAACTCTCCTACACACACACACACTCATGTTCATGCGTGTACACACTACCCAGACAGGAGGGATCGGCAAACTACTCGATTTACCTAAGCAATAGTTCAATATTTAGCTGAAACCAGGTCAATCCCACCTATCAACACACCTGATGGTAGCTTGTTAGCGGGAATGTGGGAAATAGACTAAAACGTCATCAGAAACGCACTGATTTGAAAAGACTAAATTGAGTTTAATGTGAAATTAAGACAGCAATGAAAAAAATGCATTCAACAGTCTCATCGTAAGCACAGAAGGGAACTTCACATTCAGGCTTGGACATCATGTGACCTCCGGTTGTTTTTCCGGTCTTCGTGTTTGGGGGCGCTATGCTCGGGAAGGCTGGGGGGGTGACAGGCACTCGTTACATTTGGGGGGATCATCGCGACCCTCCTTCCCGGCGGTGAGCTATCCAATCAGACGAAAGAAAGAGAGAGGTTGGGACGCACGTCGATCACTGGCTGGAGCCGGAGGGGCCTTTACTTCTTCTCTGGGCTTGAGAACACTTGCTCGTAGGGCGGGGGCGAGTGGTTGCAGTAGGAGGGGGGTGGTGGGTAAGAAGCTATCATGTGGGCGGAGCTTGGCTGCACCTGGTAGGCGGGGGCCAGGGGCGGCACCATGACGTTGCTTGGGTCACCGTAGGTTTGCATCCCAGGGGGCTGTGACCCTGTGTCCCCGGAAAAAAAAAAAAAAAAAAAAAAAAAAACGAAAACAGCCAGTCAACAAGCACACAATCCTCACATAACACAACGCCATAAAGCAGATGCTCTTCACCAATGATCCATCAATGAATGAGAATAACTGGGCCGTCACAATGTAGATGGCTTCCAGGGCACTTCCTGTTTTTTGACAGGAAGTAGGAGACGTAGCCTACAAGGCAGGGCGCTGCCTAAGAGCAGTGTAGAGGCAGCAGGGATAGGTGCTTTAGCATATGCTAAGCTAATGGGTTGCTAGTAGGCATGTAACGATTCACCCAATTCACCTAATTCACTATTTGGTTCAATATATGATACTGGGTTCATGATTTGTCCCACAATACTTTTGAAAAAAAAAAATTAAATGAAGAGAATTTTATTACCAAAAAATGGAACTCTCTATCAACATAACAAAAAATACTTTTGTTTCATTTTCTTAATAACCAACAATAATTATTTCCAAGCAGTTGTAAAGGTTGGAGTAAAATGCAATGGCTTATTAACTAAAATATTCCTTTTATTAAAAATGAGAAAGTTAACAGATTGGCCTTTTCTTAACCATTTTGCCATTCCATAGTGATACTTTAGCAGGTTGCACTAGTTGGTTGTGCCTTCTGCTGTCTAAACAATGTAATGACAGCTAGGAAAAATTAAGAGATTACGCAGTCTAAAAATAATTAGCGATTCTTATTTCTTTGATTCAAATCATAAATTTGTACTACGAGTTATTGTCGCGCCATATGTCATTAAATGCCTAGTCGCTAGTCAAAATTTCAGCACTACATTTTCTTTCCATCTGTTACAAAAGGGTGTTAAATGTTTCCAAGAGGACAAGAGTGGGAATATATGAACATCAAAGTTAAGCTTAACCAATAAACTGCTTCATGTACAATGACTCTCTTTTGGTTCTCTACAAAAGAAATCTGGGGTTATGTATGATGGCTAATTAATGATGGCTGAAACATTATCTACAGTTGCAAATATAGTTCCTAGCAAGTCCTGAAATATGACAATATAGCAACTGGAACAATAGCAATAACTGGAACTGTGGCAGTAGTTTCATAAAAATCCCAGTATAAAAAAAAAATTATGAAGAAAATAAATCAGTATATATCCATCCATTCATCTATCCATCACCTTCCAAGGCCTTTCATCTGGGTGAGAATTGCGGTCTCTATAATTTTCTGTATTAATTTTCATAAAATGGCAATCTTAGGTTAACAGTGGCACACCCACTGTGTGCTGGATTAAGGCTTAAGTCTTAAGATGTCCATATCCATCAAAAATAAATAACATGCACACCTTCATTTCTAAAAGATGAAAGCCACCAGATAGTGGATGTAAATAGTATAAAAGTACAAAGATGAAAAATAAGGTTATTATTCAAGCTACAAAACAATGAAGGCGTGAGGCCCCTTTAAGAAAGGCAATCTGAAAACTATAATCTCATATTTAAATACCATGAACTAGACCCCTACGCATGTTGAACACATGGTGGCGCCATCCTCCCAGCTGATCCTTTATATAACGATCTAATGAGTCAATTAGTCCAATCAGGGTCACCTGGGTTTTAGTAACACTGTGTGGTAGCCTGGTGATCAGTTGCCATGGGAACGCCAATGGTCACCTGTACCCAGCTCCATGCAATTTCTCTACCTCCTGCAGGCTCAGAATATATCTATCCATCTACCCATCAATCACCTTCCAAGACCTTTCATCTGGGTGAGAATTGCGGTCTATATAATTTTCTGTATTCATTTTCATAAGCTGGCAATCTTAGACCAACATCAGCACACCCGCTGTGTGCTGGATTTTTGTTTTCTTTTCTCTTCTACTCCATTGACAAGAAATGTTAAGCTCTTTGGGTTTGCACTGTCCATATGCAACACCTGGCAATTACATTACGACAAAAGAACATTCCCTTTAAATCAGACCTTTTACATTAGGGCACTGAAAGATTGTCATAGTTGGACCGACAGCAACACAGCAGTGTCACAAGGTGATCGTGGAGTGCGTTCAGCTCACAGTCTGCTGCTTGCATCTGCCCATCTGCTCATGCTGTCACGCAGGTGCCATCATGCAGCATTTTTTTATGTCACCATTGATGAGCAAAGAACAAGGCAAACGTAAGTCATCCACAATAAAAGGTTAGAGATAGTTTAAAGTATTTCTGGCTTATTTTCCCTGCATTGCGTCTTGATGGAAAATTCAACTATACGCTTCACATAAGCAAATTCTTATCTGGGCCAGATTAGGGGAGTGGGGGGGCTGTGCCTACAGAATAAAAAGATGCTGTAACAATGAGAAAAAAAAAATGGGGCCAATACAACTCAAGGCCCTGCACTAGAGATTATGCCAGATCAGCCTGTACATAAGTGCAGCCTTGCGCTTATCCCAGGTGGGGGAGCCACTAGAGATTTTGAGCCCCATGGGAAACATCATGTTTGGCCCCCAACCCATACTTATACAATTATGGTCCACATTTTTAGTGCCCCTGCTGCTTTTGGGCCCTTGATCCTAATTCCACCCCCCCCTTTTTGGTGCCTCTGACTCCAAACACAAAAGCAATAACTTTGCCCGTTGACCGAGGGCACATAGGTGAATTTGGCCTGGGAGCAGTTTCTTTCAGGTAAGGTCATCTTAAAAGCACCTTTCAAAGGCGTTTCCCTGTTTACTTTTTGAAATATGCTGTCAAGTTTGCGCCCAATCAGTGTGCTGGAAACCCAGGAGGCTGAAGCCCCCTCAACCTAACAAGAAGCCAAGCCCTCTCTGACCAACGGCGGCGTCTGCGACCCGGAGTCAGCACTGTTGGAGTCGTTAGCGCAGTCTTTTGATACCCTGGGCCTGCGATTGGCTCGTTAACTCGTTAGTGAGGAGGTGGAGAGACAGTGTCAGCTGTGCTAAATCATTCCCAATTGAGCGGTCACATTATGACAAGGGGTTACTCACCCCTGCCGTCCCTCACCAGAAAAACTAAGTATAATCGACTTAATGGGTGCTGAAGGGCAATAGCAGAGGATGGAAGGCTGCCATAGTGGATGGGGAACCTTAAATGGACAATCTCCCTGGCATGGTATCTTCCCGCCCCTGAGAGCTGTGGGGTGCTGTCAGTTTGCTCAGCTGGATGTCAATCAGCAATTACAGCCAATCCCCTTTCAGATACATCATTCTGAATTTTCTCTCTCTCTGTCGCTCTCTTTTGGGTTCTGCATGCATGTTGACATGCAGACAGCCCTCCGTTTGCCTTGCCAAAGACATCCTCAAGAATTTCAGCCGTAATGATACATCATCCACATGCATGACATACCAGAATTGATATGCATTTATAATAGTTCTTCCTTATAATCTCCATGAACATCACTGCCGATCCTTAAAGTTTGGACTTGTCCGTTTAATTCTGGGCACCAGTAAATTATTCTGCATTTATATTAATCAAGTACAAGCAAATGTATGCGGAGCTAATCCAGTTAATTTCTCAGATTTCTCTTCAACTTAGAAAAAAAAACTTAAGTCCATCAAGCAATTTTCTACATGACTAACTGTTGTAATTAAAGTTTTCCATTGCAGCGGGATATTTTCATCTGCCAGGCTCCTGTTTTCCTCCAGGAGGACCGCAAGAAAGTCTGAGATGCCTGAGAGCAGGAGTGGCACCGCAGAGCTGTGTGATCGTGGCAGTTCCTATTATTGCATTTCTCCCTCTGGAGTATTTCACTTATTCAGAGGTAATATTAACAAGTGTTCCTGAGCCACTGAAAGTGCTGAAGCAGGAAAATACAAATCCCCTTTGTTAGCGTCCCATACCCCCCCACCAAAAAAGAGGCATGGCACCCAGACCGGACTATCCATCACTCCAGATGATGTGGAAAGTATCTGGGTGGGGGGGGCGCTGAGATGCTGATGGGATTGAGACCCACTCAAACCCAGAGCCGTGCCGGTGCATGAGAAAGCGTGGGGGACTGCTGCTCGGCTGGCTGCAGTTACAGGCAGGGGTCGTCACTAGGGCTGTTTTATTGAGACTTTGGCGCCTCCCTCCCACCTCAAATAAATGTACACTAATTAGTTTAAACAAAACTCATGTGGCGCCATAGGCAAGCTTCAACATCAGTGTCCTCCCCACCAAGCTGTGGTTAAAGTTGCCACTTGGGGGGGGCAAGGGGGTAGGTTAGTGTGGTGCTCATTGATTGCTAAGTTGGTGCCCTCTCAGAAGATGCCACCCTGGGAAACTGCCCATCTTTCCCATGCCAGGATCTACCACTGGTTTAAGTACTGAGTTCGCCTTCACTTTCGCTAAAGTCAGAACCCCCTAGTAAAGACTTAACTCCCCTTTACATAAATCTCCAGGGTTTCTACGGAAATGGGCACCCCTGGAGGAGCTGCCACGTGCAGGGAAAGGCGCTCGTCGCTCATGGCAAACGAAGGATCAGGCTGCACATGAATATGACTGAAATGCTAATATTACGTTTGCACATCCTTCTCTGTCTCTTCAGCATTTCCCCGGTGCTACATCCTGGTGCCTCACACAGCAGCGCAGATGAATGCCCGGGGGGGCGGGAAGGAGGCTACAGCTCGCTCTGCTGTCTTGGTTTACCTTCATCCTACTTAAAGACGACTAATCCGGATGCGGATTGTGATTAGTTTAGCCAGTGGGATGCAATTACAAGCTTTAATCACCATGTTTACATTTCTGATAACAGGATTATCAGTATTTCTATTTTTTTTCCATCTGTTTGACTCTGCCCTGGATAGACTGCAGGGAGGATTTCAGTAAAGGACAGGTTTATGCTCTTTGGCTGTGAACGTTTTGATACGACAATCACATTAGGAGCTCACTGTGATTTTCAGAGAATGCAGGTTAACTTTCTTCAATAATGTTGTTTTTTTTTTATCCAGTCAAGGTTGTGACTTGGATTTGTAAGCTACAGGGAACCAGGCAAGCCACTTTTGTAGGTCTCAGTGTGACAGACTTTTAGTCCTGAGGAACAGGGCCTTTTCCACAGAAAATACCAGCTGTTACAGTATAAACCTTCATAATTATTGATATTTTTCATACACATGTCCTGCATTTAATCCATATCAACTATCCAACCCAAATGCATAACTCAAAGAGGGTGCAAATGCAGGGGAAGCCGTCGAGCACGCATTAATCAAACGGCACACTCCAGAATTTATCCGTGACTCACAGGCTTCCCATACTGCAATGCCAGCAGAATGTAATCTGCTCTCGCCCATTAAAGCGCACGGCAGCATGTGGACGACGCCTGGACAAAATGTCCGTGCAGATGGAGGAGTCGGGGGGTGGAAAGATAGAGTCAATGAGCTCTCCTTATGGGCACAGAGGAATCCGTGTGACCATGTCCGCGTCATGTGTGACGAAAGCGTGATCTCTTGGGGAAGAGACATATGACCAGAAATGAGGGACAATTAAAATGAAGCAATGTCAACAATCCGTTAATCTGCAGACAGGCTGCGGCGGCTGGTGGTACAGTTTGCTGACTGGGGGGGGGGGGGGGGCAGGTATCACACTGGCGGATTGATCAGCCAGATTTAATAAGTTTAACCATTCCATCTTTCCTGAGGTGTGGTGGGGTCTCTGTTTTGCTGGGAGGAGCTCCTGATTTTGTTGGGGCCCTAGGCTGTAACTTAGAATACCCTATACATTAATCCACCCCTATAAATGATGCTCATCCTGAGATTATGCAGGGCATTCAATTCATAATGAGTGTTGATCATTATCTCTTCTGCTAAACAGTGCCATACAAAGCTCATCACTGCCATTACAGTGTATGTGATGTTATACAGTACCCTAAAACTCATCACTGCCATTACAGTGTATGTCATGTTATACAGTACCCTAAAACTCATCACTGCCATTACAGTGTATGTCATGTTATACAGTACCCTACAGCTCATCACTGCCATTACAGTGTATGTCATGTTATACAGTACCCTACAGCTCATCACTGCCATTACAGTGTATGTCATGTTATACAGTACCCTA
>JAAGVU020000032.1:12516911-12527340 GCA_011763525.2 Mormyrus iriodes
ATGTTATACAGTACCCTAAAGCTCATCACTGCCATCACAGTGTATCTTATGTTATACAGTACCCTAAAGCTCATCACTGCCATCACAGTGTATCTTATGTTATACAGTACCCTAAAGCTCATCACTGCCATCACAGTGTATCTTATGTTATACAGTACCCTAAAGCTCATCATTGCCATTACAGTGTATGTTATGTTATACAGTACCCTAAAGCTCATCACTGCCATCACAGTGTATCTTATGTTATACAGTACCTCATCACTGCCATTACAGTGTATGGTATTTTATGAAATGTATATAAATACATACACTTTGAGATATGATGCTATTGACTTGTTTAGTAGGGGCACAGTGTAAATAATAGACCCAGTAAATTCCTACAATGGCAATAAAATTATTCCTGGAAAAGTACAGACTGACCTTTCAGATTAAACACAGCTGCTTAAACAACCCATGTAGGAGGTGAAATGGACTGGTGAGGTGAGATCATTTCCTGCCTGTTTTGAGGGTATGTAAAAAAAAGAAATGCAACATCTACCCAATTCTGTCAGCAGGGTCATATACATCATTATCCCAGTCAGGGTGATGGGGGCATAAGGCTCAGGTACAGAAAGGACGGGATGCCAGGGCATAAATACAATGGGCAACATGCCTAATTGTGTCTTTTTTTACTGCTGGAGGAAACACACACACACACACACATTTGTATTTATATCTTTGTGGGGACCCTCCATTCATTTCTATGGGGCAAACCTAATCCCAACAATGACAACCCTAACCCCTACCCAGCCCTAACCTTAAGTAACTAAGTGAATAACTAAACAAAATACAAGACTTTTGGCATTTTTAGGTTTTTTTTTGGATCGAAAAAGTGGTCTCCACAATATCAAAAAAGCAGGCTTTTATCACATTGTGGGGACATTTGGTCCCCACAATGCACAACACATACAAACTTTTGCGATATGAGGCATCAGAGTTACCCACTGATCCACCCCCGAACATCTCAGCTTACACATAATGGTGCATGTGAAAAGCAGTTCAGGGAAAATATTTTTTAAATAGCTTTTCAAACACTCAAGCTCTTTCAATTTGGTCTCTTTAAATGTCATTTTTTATCAATTTTGGTATTTTAACAAGGATGGAAACATTTACGACAGCTCTCCAACATGATGGCTTGCTCTTATAAAAAATTGACTATCTGCAAAACGAAAATTAAAATTTCAGCATATAAATTTCACCAAAACAGGCATCTCCAACTCTGCTCCTGGAGAGCTACTGTACTGTAGGCTTTCTGTCCTACCTGGCTTCTGATGAGCCACACCTGTTCTCAGGTAAATATCAGGAAGAGGCTCATCAAAAGCCAGGTAGAATAGAAAACCTTCTGGATAATAACTCTTCAGGACTGGAATTTGAGACCCCTGCACTAAAATATCATAATTATATTAACAAATCTAATTTCTATATCAAAAATGCATAAACTTCAGGGTGCAGAGGCTCAGTGATTATCAATGTGGTCTCACACCCCCAGGGTTGGGGGTTCAATTCCTGACCGTCCCAGCTTTGTATATGTGAAATTTGCATATTCTCCACTTCCCTCCCAGTCCCACATGGATTGGTGTCCTTAATTGTCTATGTTGTGCTGAGCCAGAATCCACCATCCATCCACCTATTTTCTGTAACCGCTTGTCCGATTTAGGGTCACAGTGGGTCCAGAGCCTATTCCAAAGGCTGTGGGGAAAAGGCAGAGATGAGACCCAAGATGGGACACCAACCCATCGTAGGGCACACTCACACACCATTCACTGACACATGCATACCCATGGGCAATTTGGCAGCTCCAATTTACCCTAGAATGTTTTTGGACTGTGAAGAGAAACTGGAGTAGCCGGAATCCTGTCCTAGGAAAAGGAGGGGACACCCTGGATAGGATGCCTGTTCATCATAGGGCACACACACTGTAAATAAAATTTACAGATACCAGTTTATTAACCAATGTCTTTAAAGTGTAAAAGGAAACAAATGTCAAAACACTGAGAATATGCACACTCTGTATCTGACAGATGGCCACGGGACTTGAACCCATATTCCTAGACTTGTGAAAATACAGTGCTACTCACCTCCTTAAGGCATTAACTATTTTTTGTTTAAGACTACAAGCCTCTATTTCCTCAGGTAGCTTAGTGCTTAGCAGAGCTACCTCACAATTCCAGGCTTGGGGGTTTACGTCCTACTACTGCTCTGGGTGTGGAGTTCGCTTGTGCCCCCTGTGCCATGCAGGGTTCTGCCCATAGTCTGAAGACATAGCCTTAGCTTAGCTGGTGTCTCTGTAGTACATGTTTCTCCTCTGCAGTGTATGCAGAATTGTCTGCAGTATATGTTGCCCTTGTGGGATTGAGGTGCCATACAGGGTGTACTAGTGCTGCCTGGGACAGACTCCAGGCACCACCCTAAGCAGGATGAAGGATTGGAAGATGGAAAGATATTCCTTATAAGAAACACTTTAGATTCTCACTGTGAAGTTCTCTGTTGTCTATTTAACAGGCTTGCTGATTACTCTGGAAGACTTATTATTCGTATTATTCTTACTCGCCAGTGTTTCAACGTTTATATGCTGCGGACCGTGGGAAGCTCCCTAATCATTCTGCCATCTTCATATGCGATACACACTCAGACTGAATCTCACGCTTAGCATTCTGCCCGCTCGTAAACGTGTTATTAGTGTGGCTGAGCATCACCTGGCCCATGCTTGCTGAACTGACTGTACAACAGGCGAAACAGATTTTCCTTAGCTGGTAGTTGTCAAACCTGACTGAAAAACCTTGTTTTTGCTTAATTCATCTGCTCTCGGGCTCTCGATTTGTCTGGACCCCTCACCGCGACTAACAGCCAATGACGGCAATTACTTCAGCTCCTCTAGCATCTTTCAAGTGCCAAGACGTCGTTGGCGTCATGTAATCGCAGCCTGTGGTACAGTACTGGGGGTGATTGCATGCTGGTTGTGAATGCTAATTATCCCTCAGCATCCTTAGCTGGCAGGGCAGGGGGGGTTGTTTCAATGACATTACATGTCGATCAGGTGGGGTGCAGCGGCGGGAAGCCCACGGAGTCGCATACATGATGGAGCTGGATCGAAAGAATCATACCGTGAGCATGGGCAGAATCAGGGATGACGAGCCTGTCTAAAAATAAGAATGTAACAGGTCCCCACCCCGAGTCCTCATTTCCTCTGTTATGGCTCTTCAGAGTGGTTCAGCCAACTGTCAGGAAAAGTTTTGAAATGAAGAACGTCGCCGGCCAACTGTGATACAGTCTCGCCGTGGTAATGTGAGTCATTCCAGCACGCAGGAGGGATTTAAGTGTGATAGTAAATTAGCTAGTTTCAGAGCTATTTTGGGTCTATAGAATGGCGAAATGGGTTTCCGGCCTGTTAGTGCTAGCGCTTCTGTGTGGCGCAGGTGTATAAATATAGCAGGGATGGTACCGAAGGCCCTCGCGCTTCGAGGCGTCCAGCAGTGCCTGAGACGCAGGCTTACTATCGTCAAATAAAACTGGTAAAAAACATTTTCATAAACTGAAATAAAATTAGATACAAAAGTATAATAAAAAAAAAAAATACATCAAACCAAAAACTAAAATTACTGCTTCCAAAACCTTTTCTAATACTATTTAGTTAAAAAAATTATTTATTTATCTTTAATGACCATTAATAAGACCTGGAACATGTTTTGCCCGTTTTGAGGATATTAGTACCTAATGTGCACTGTTTATTCATGTAAGATTCTCAAAAAAATCAGACGCACAAAACTGCTCTGTAGCTTTCAGTCTATCCCTAGAAATAAAATTATAAAACCTGAAATTGAAACGAAACTAATTTCACCCTGGGACTAATAAAACGCATTCTCATCTTAAAATATATAAAAGCTGAACAGAAATACCGTATATCTTTAAAATAAAAACAAATAAAAAACTAATAAAACCACAGTGAAAATTTATTAAAATTAAACTGAATTCCAAATGAGATCTGGAAAAAATATAAAAATAAAAACTAGATTAAAAAATGAGAACTTTAGTAACATAGTGGGGAGGATGTTGTGGAGATGGGTCTGACACAGAATGATGGGGGGTGGGGGGGGCTCTAACAGTGTCAGATACACGGCTGGTGTGGCGGCCTGATCCCTGCTCACCTGGGGTGGAGACAGGCTGTCTGGTGAAGAACACGTTGAAGGCGGGCTCCTCGCTGACGGGTGACGGGTAGGAACGTCTGCGGATGAAGAAGCCGGCCCCGCAGCAGAAGAGGACCCCCATCATCAGCAGCAGCCTGGGTGGGGAGAGACCAAGGTTAGGAGGTCTGGCAAGAAGTTCTTGGTCTTCTAGACAGAACTGACAGCAACAGGATGTGTGCCGTCCACTAACGCGGAGCTCTGGTGCGGTGCTGATGGTTCACCCCCTGACCCACCTGTTATACCACATCCAACCTCTTCAGTATTTCCCATATGCTGCAATAAAATGGTCATTCTTTACAGACACAGATTGTCTTCATGGTAAGTTACCTAAGAAACTTACAGCACCTTCTAAACATCTACCTTCCACACAGGGTAGCTGGTAAAACCAGATATCACTTTGACCTTACAGTCCCTCTCTCAGCAGTAAAGACGCTTTATCTCATTGTTTTCTTTTTAACTCTGCAATGTATGCAGGGGAGTATACAAGGGCGGGGCTACAGGGGCACTGGCCCTAGCTGAAAGCTGATTGGCCGCCTCGTCTGGCACTCACTTATTCGATTGGCTAATGATAAGATTGGCCGTTCTGTATGACTTATGGCCCCGCAGATGCCCCCCAAACCTTAAAATATCCTAGAATCATCCCTAGATCTAAAAAGCGGCTGGCTTTTGTGTGACATCATGTACCCACGTCAGGTTTTGTTTACAGACGATCTTCGGTTGACCTAACGGTGTCCTGGGAATACAAGAACACCGGCTAATCTGTCAGTGAGCTGTAGCTTGTGGCTGAAGCTTGTCAGGCTCTCACCCTCCAACTCACCCTCCAAGACACATCAGGCTACATGGCAGATGATTAGATATGTTGGCATATGCCCTGTAAATCCAGGTTTTCAATCAATAGCCTGTTACATGCTACTTAATGTGTTTACAAGAAATCAAATAAATGAAAAAATAAAAAATATACACATTCCTGTATAAGTACAGACTTACAGAGTAGTTCATATGAGGCGTCTGGTGGTTGACCTATCACATCAATAGATATGACAACTTTAATAAGTGATAATTTATTCCATTAAATATGAATTGGATCACAGTGATGAAAGCTTTAAATATAGCTGCCAATACCCAAAACTGTAATATAATTTCAATGGCTGTGCAATAAAAATGCTTAACGCGACCCTAATCTCATGAACTCGCCTTTTCATACATTCCAGTGTGCTTATAAAGCCGACCGCCGTGCCCATTAACGTAATGGTGTAGCCCACTTTCTGCAAACATGTCTACTAACAGCACGAAGGCTGCCTGCAATCCAAACCTGTGTCTGCGTTTCAAAAAGAGGCTACATGTTTGTGTTTAGAAGCTCAATACAACATAATTCAGGGCCTTAGCCGTAGTAGTACAGTCCTCTTCACAAAGGTTTGTTAAAAACTCTGGCTCTTCTGGGTGATGATCAAAGGCACAGGACAGGGGTAAACGGGGGAAATTTATCAGTGTCCTCAGGGTGCGATGGTGGGGAGATGGAGGGGACCCATGCAACAAATTAAACTAATGAAGTCGCAAATAATGGACCATCTTCTTCTAATGTATACAGCGAACTTTACACTCCTATTTATTAAATAAAGATGAGCACAATGGTATGTGGCTCATTGAGTTAGGCTACTGGTTCAACTCTCATAGAAAATAGGGGATGATCAGAATGTTGCTTGTTCAAGTCCCATGGCTGGTAAGGTATGATCAGGAGGTCACTTGTTCCAATTCCATGGCTAGGAGGGGGACAATCAAAAGGTTGCTGGTTCGAATGACATGGCTAGTAGGGGATGATCAGAAGGTTGCTTGTTCAATTCCCATGGCTAGTAGGGGATGATCAGAAGGTTGCTGGCTCAAATCCCATGGTTAGTAGGGCATTGTTATTATGTGGCCCAAGGCTATAGTGGAATAAAAATTCAGCTCTGAACTTTGGGGTCCCCCATGATAAATTTTGCTGGGTGATACTTTTTGCCGGCTCACATACCCATTGACCCACTGGGAAAATGCCCAGTATGCCAAATGGCCAGTCTAGCTCTGGTTAGGCCCTTGAGCAAGGTCCTGAACCCCCAGTTGCTCCAGGGGCTGGCTGACCCCACTATCTCAATCAAACGTAATGAGTAGATGGACTTCCTCTGAAATATCTATACCCTCCCTGTGTTTCGTTACTCATAAGATCTCCTCTAGACCACAAATACCTCATTAAACTTTGCTCATCAGGACTACACATAGGGCTGTGAAGCTCTTTTCCACTTTCTACTGCCATGTTCTTAAGTTTAAACGTTATCACTCCTAGAAGGAAAATGTAGACATTCCCTAAAGGGCTTGTGAACCCCCAATGTCTATAATCTGCTCTACTGGATTAGAAAAGCATCACCATCACGGCTAGCTGAATCTCCAGGGCTGCACTGGTGCTTGTATACATACAGGCGTCTACTCTCAGCAATGTTCCTGCTGCAGAAGTTGAAGCCATAGCTGAGCAGAGTTTCTGCTATTATGTGACGTTATGAGGAGTTCAGAGGCCTTTCCTTCCACCCTATTCCCATCTTACAGATCCTGCACTTATTTTCACAGCGGTTTCAAGGTGTCTTTGGGTCACCCTGGCAAGGAGTGCTCTACCTGTCACTGGAAAAGCCAGGCAATTTCTCCCAGACGCTGACGCCCTCAAGGTGTTTGAGGTGAGCCAGAGAGTATTGTTACTCTTATCTCCCAGCTGTTCCTGGCTCAGTATTCACCTGTGCACCATAGCTGTCTGGCCAACGCATCCATCTGCCTGCACCGAGAGCCAAGGTATACAGTCTGTGCTGCACCATGATTCTGGCAGAGGATTCAAGATTCAAGAGATTTTTATTGTTATCCCATATACAGGCATACATCCGGGATGAAATACCGTTTCCCTGAGCCCCATGGTGCTACATTTACTAAAAAAATACTACAACATACTAAGATACTTCACATATACATTTATATTGTGACTAGACAATATACTTCACACACTATATTTACACAGTGACTAGACAGATTACTTCATATACTACATTTACACATTGACTAGACAACATACTGTACACACTACATTTACACAGTGACAAAATTATGTACTTCATATACTGCATTTTCTTACTGATTAGACAATATACTTTACATACTATATTCACAGCAGTAACTAGATGATAAAATTTGCATACTACATTTACACAGTAGACAATGTACATCATATACTACTTTTACACAGTAACTAGATGATATAATTCACATACTGCATTTACACAGTAATTAGACGATCGATTTCACATACTACATTTACATAGTGACTAGACACAGTGAGTGGACAATATGCTACATACTCTACAATAGAAAGTGCAAAAGGGACACAGAGACCCGACATAGCAGTGAGAGAACTTGATGTAACTAAATGTGAACTGAATAAAAATTGGGGACTCATGTTAGCAGAGTTAACTAGCTAATACTACTGCATCTTCTGTCCACTAACACCAATTTACAACTTGGTCTGCACTAGGAGTCTGGCACGGCTCTTCGGAGGAAGGGGTCTACCAGTTAACTATTACCCCTGCTTCCTCTCTAAACTATCAGCAGATTAACCAGGGTAGTATTTCATCCAGTAATAGTTACCTAAGCTGTAATGAAACATTGTAGTTCCTTGTCGCTTGTTATATTTCTCTGGTGAATCTGTAACTGGCAGAGCTGCTTTTAGGCAGATTAAAAGATGCCACTCTCCAGCTGTTACTCCCAACAACAGTTGCTTGGATTCAGAGGTAATTTGCTGGTGTTTGTTCAGCTTGGGGGATAGTCGATCTGGTTTCGAAAGCAATCTGATTTTTAAAGCTACAGTGCGTCATATATGCACCTTCAGGTTCACTCTGCACCAGAGGCGGTTCTGGTATGCTGGGCGCTCCATCCCCCAAGCCGTGTAGCAAGCCTCTCAGAACATGCTGCCCTGGGCAATTGCCCATCTTGCCTTTGCCAAGATCCGGTACTGCCCTGCACATTGTTTACTGAACTGAACACAGCCCCCGGACCACTGACCTATGAAATTTACAATCCAAACGTCTTTATGCTCGACAGG
This sequence comes from Mormyrus iriodes, assembly GCA_011763525.2. NCBI lineage: Eukaryota > Metazoa > Chordata > Actinopteri > Osteoglossiformes > Mormyridae > Mormyrus > Mormyrus iriodes. Next base: position 12,525,243 of record JAAGVU020000032.1, read on the forward strand.
TACGTGCACCAAGATAGAGAGCTTATGAACATACCCATGTAAAGCGCCTTGTGGCAACTCTGTTGTGAAAGGCGTTTTATAAAAATAAATTGAATTGAACTGAACTGAAAATTTTCAGTGCTCGCAAGTTGTTCTGCGGGCATTAAATAGCTCTGTTTGAACAATCTACTAAGGTAATGCTGCCATCGACGGTAACTGTAATCCCCGTAAAAAGTGCTGATGATTCACATGCAGGATTCTTAGAATAACTGAATTACTCATAGGTGTGTAATTTTTTTTTAACGATATATTCGACGTGACATAAGAAGTGGATTATTTCTAAAAGACTATAAATTTACAGGGGTTTTCTAAAGAATATATGCTAGTCTGCATATGTCCCTGTTCCTTTAGACAGTGTTTGTTAGACCAACCTCCAAACCACCCACCACCCCTAGTCAATCCAGATTTTTCCTCTTTTCCAGCACCTACACACATAGGGGTGGATCTAAAGAGGGGCCAGGGGTGCCCATGGCCCCCTAGTAAATACCTGACCACTCCAGTTGCCACCCCTCCCAAAAAAATAAGGCAGAAATACAGAGAATTTAATTTTGCAAACCAGAAGAGCTAAACCTGTCAATCGTGGAGTCATGTCTCCAACTAGATCACAAATGATTAGTGTATAATGTTCATGTTCAGAAAAATGTGTCCAGGGGGACTTCATGGCCACCCTAGTAAAATCTCTGGTTTTAGTCTGGCCACCCCATTGTACAAGGTCTGGCTACGCTCCTGTGCATACTTGAGTTTACTTTTCAGCTAATTATAAAGCTATTAATTGGCTCAGGCACCCAATTGATGGACTATACCAAAAATGTGGGAGAGGTGGGTATCCACTCATTCACAGCTTTAAGTGAACAACTTCAGAGATAAGATTTTATCAAAAGTTCTAAAGAAGATAGTGGCTGCTCAACTTCAGTCATACTTGAAGACACACAGCATACTGGATAGTTTCTAGCCGGGATTCCGTCCAGGACACAGCACTGAAACTGCCTTAACTAAAGTCGTAAATGATATAACCATGGCAACTGATGCTGGCAGTGCAACTATGCTAATGCTTCTAGACCTTAGTGCAACCTTTGATACGGTCGACCATTCCACCCTATTGCAGAGACTCAAATGTGAGGTTGGATTGTGTGGTTTGGTGTTGAAGTGGTTTAAATCGTATTTGACTAATCGTTATCAATATGTTCAGGTATCAAAAAATTATATTCCGTCGTCTATGTCATCAGTCAAATATGGAGTGCCACAGGGATCAGTGCTTGGTCCTTTACTGTTCTTTCTCTACATGCTGCCATTAGGTAAAATAATGACAAAACATAATGTTAATTATCATTCCTATGCCGACGACACCCAAATATACATTTCAGTCACGCCTAACGATTCCACACCTATTGTCACTCTAGCTAAGTGCTTCAATGAAGTCAAGACCTGGATGGCTGAAAACTTCTTATTATTAAATGCTCAGAAAACTGACGTCATGTTGTTTGGTGACAAGTCCATAGATAGGATTGCCATAATGTCTGTACTCCACTGTAGAGGGCTCAACTTTTCCCTCAGCAACTCAGCCCATAATCTAGGTGTCATCTTAGATACAAGCCTCTCATTCAAATTGCATGTGGATGCAGAATCAAAGGTATGCTTCCTACAGCTACGCAACATTGCCAAACTATGACGATTTTTTACTGTTCAAGACACAGAGAATTTGATACATGCCTTTTTATACAGTAGGTTAGATTACTGTAATGCTCTGTTATCCAGGAGCACACACTGCACATTAAACACCTTGCAATGTATTCAAAAGGCTGCAGCTCGAATCATCACCAGGAACAGGAAATTTGAACACATAACCCCTGTTCTTAGTTCCTTGCATTGGCTTCCTTTTAGGTTCAGGACTGACTTCAAAGTTCTCCAACTGACATATAAGGCACTTAAAGGTCTAGCACCTGCCTACCTGACAGAGTTACTTCAAGTTTACAATCTGCATCGTCCACTCAGATCCCAGAATGCAGGTTTCCTTGTTGTTCCACATATAAATAAAGTGACAGTTGGCGGTAAAGCATTC
>JAAGVU020000032.1:12527440-12544108 GCA_011763525.2 Mormyrus iriodes
CAGGCCAGCGTGGAGAACAGACTCATTGTTGGACTTTGGCATGACTATAATCACAGCTTGCACCTTGCTTCTAGCAATTGATTGATTATATTGAATCAAAATTGATTTATTGATTGATTGATAAGATGGTGGCCACCCTTTCAGCCATCTAGTACACTATTAAAAGAATAAGCTACAATCAATGTGGTGTGCAAGGGCAACAAACCCAGCAAGTGTGACACGGATCGGCAGTAAAGTCAGAGAACAGCACCCGCACGTCACATAAAGCTACTGGCTCTGTTTAAATAAGAGGCTTGCTGTGGTGACCCCCGGCCTTCATGTAACAAGTGATGGCTTGTTCGTGGTGACGCTGACATTATTTACTGAAGTGAGACACAAGTTTCTGTGACTGAGGCTGTGTACTCCCAGTCTTCACATTCCAGTCACTCTTTTTCCCTAGACTGTTACCAAGTCAAAGTCAATGTTGTCATGTTACACATGTACAGCGAAATGAGGTAGCAGCTCCTCTTCATGCAAACATCACACATTGTAATATTTTTTAAAAAGACGCAAATGTCCCACCTCTGCCGGACGTTTCGGGAGTCTCCTTCAAATTGACAGCAGCTCACTGACACCCGTGAACAATGTGCAATGTCTCGCAAATCTGTCACTCCGCTATCCAGCTACAGTGAAATTAGCAGGCAAATAATTTTCCACTGTTACCCCGTCCCACCTGGCCAGCACATTTTACTGTCACCCTCTAGCCTCGGGCTGCAGATTTTACCACCAGCACCCCACAGTCGACAAATCTATGGTATTATCATAATACAGGCCCAGCCTAGGCACCCCCCTTCTAGTTCTCCCTCGTCTGTCTACCTGAAATCAATATGCCTTAGGTGGGATGTCTGAAGACACAAATAACATAAATGACAAAGATTAAACAATCGCAGCATGGAAGATGGACACTTAGAACAGTTATACAGAATTAAAAATTTGAGTGGGAAAAAGGTATAGCACATGGAAAGGATTAAGATTGACTTTATTGGTCCCAGGGAGTAATTCTAATAATCCTATGGTTATGTGGGTTAGCAGTTAGCATCCTTGAGCATGACTAAATAAATATGAAAACAGTGTGAAGATGAAAGCCTCCAATCGTGGTCCTATACAGCAGCACGAGGCTCCGTGGTGCAAATTGGCCTCAGACATGGGCCCTTTACTGCGGCCCCACAGTGTCACCGCCCAGCAGTATGCCTGGTCTCTCGCTCTTATTTAGTGACATCACTGCCGTTTTAAATCAAAATATGCCTTGCAGTAATACCTAGGTATACTGCTGGGGTTTTACTAATAAAATTCAGACAACTTGCTCAAACGTACACCTGATTTCCCAAAATGTCATTTCAATCTCTGTACGATAAACCTCACTGCTATGTCTCCAGCGTCCCCTAGGTCACACACTCTGTACTTTCACTGCCCCCAACACAGACTTACATTCAATCAGACTGCCTCCATCTAATTACTGCGCATCTTGAGAAACAGAAGACATATCGCCGTATCAAACTTTATGACCCAAAACCTGACCCTTTCTGACAGCAAAACAGCTCCAGAAGTCACTGACCAGCTGTCTAAGTTAGTGAACAGAGGAAGCCATTTTGACAGCTCCTCCTGTATGATATCTTGGTTGAAGCTTTGGTTTTAGAGGATTTAAAAAACAAATAATTACTGAGTGTGTAAGTACTATTCAGGCTTGGAGGGCTTGCGATGTCTGGCAGATGCCATTATCAATACCAAGTAAATATGGATTTCCATTATAGTCAGTTACGACCCACTAGTCCAGTGCTTCTCAAACAGTTAGGCTGCAGAGCGCACATTATTCCTTGGTCACTAAGTGACAACACACAATTCACTGTTAAAGTTGTCAATTGGGGGGGGGGGCTGGTGAAGGTAATATTTTTTCGAGTGAGGATACGGTAATTTGAATTAACAATAATATTTTTATTATTAATAATAAAATTTCATATACTACCTTGCGTCCGTAATCTGTGGAATAGGCTCTGGACCTACCTGCACAACCTTCAACAGGACAAGCGGTTTTAGAAATTGGATGGATGGGTGGATGGATGGAAAATATCATACAAGTAATTAAAAAATATATAATATAAAGTACTGTGCAAAAGTCAAAGGAAATGTTTCTGAGATGATCTTCATGTTGGTGTAAAACTATGATATGTCTATGTGTTAGCTTAGACATTTCAGAAGCCCTCCTATAGGTAGCCCAGTATCTGAAACACAGAGCCATGTATGTTTTGACTTCACCACTACTACACACCGTTTAGCTAATCAATACCTCATTGAGTTATTTAACCAAGTATGTTAATCAATTAATTGAGCTGGTGCAGAAATCTAACAAATGCATGAAATGGCTGAGGTGCCCCTGAGGAGAGGTATGGGACCTGTATTATTTTCCATTGTTAAATAGCTTTTTTATGAGCACATGTACACTTACTCCAGATAAACAGCCTTAAACATTTTCTTTGACTGCCTTTTGCACAGTAACGTGTATATATATATATACACCTGGTCCACTGTTCTTTACCTCAGATGGAAGGAACAACACAAATGAAGACAAGAGAGGGAAGCATTAATATGCAGGGAGGGGCCAGTTACACGCAAAACAAATCCTCGAGGTTAAACAGCAAAGGGAGACTACAGTTCCCACTTAATAAACTGCTCTCAGCCTTGAGACACGCTGGATTTCATTATTTGTAATGGACTTTTTATAGCTCTGAAAGCATAGCTGAGCGCCATCACCGTCTGAAATCAATAACGGTTCCTAAACAAGTGGACGAGAAATCGGGAGCAGAAATTTTATTTAATTTTTTTATCCATTAACAAATTATTCCCTTTCTCTAACTCCAACCAGAATTCCGCAGAAGGCGCAGTTTGATACTAACTTGTAAAAGTAAACATGAAGCAGGTGTTTAAAATACAGCCATCCACCCATTACTGATTATGCAGTACAGATTCACTGGGAGCTTGGAGGCCGCACAGGGTATAAGGCATGCTGGATGGGATGCCAGTCCATCACCAGGCAGAAAGACATACATATGCTATGAGTGAGTTAGATTGGGGGGGGGGGTGTGCAACGTGTACAAAAATATAGGACAAATCTCATATCCTTGAGAACCAATACGAGACATTTTATTTTTCTATATAGGCCGATCCCTGAATATGCAAGATGGGTGGAAACGCTACCACCATTATTCTGTGGATTGGGGGTTGGAAACCCCAATATTGGATGCACCAATTCACCTACGTGCATCTTTTTCTGATGCAAGAGGTGTATTATCCAGAGGAATCCCATGGAGACATGGGAAAATACGCAAACTTTGTGCGCAGAGCCAGGGGCAGGAATCGAATTCACAATACTGGAGGTGTGAGCCAACAATGCTGCCGACTGTCACACTATTTAATGTGTTTACAGAGGTTTTCTCAGCTATTTTCTCCAACGTGCTGCCCTGGGGTTTTTGTTTTATATATGATTTTATAGATTTCCATTGATCCCTTGGAGAATTTACAAGGGACACCAATGTTTCTCAGTGCTAACTCCACAATAGCTTGTACATTGTGTTATTTTATTTGAACTAACCCTTGATTATAAGGGCTTTTTTAAGGATCACTGTAGAAGACTAATGTCATTTGTAGCATGCTCAAGTGACCGAAAAATTAAAAGGGAAATTTAATTTGAAAAGCAATTTGCCGAATCATGTAGAATGAAATCTCTTGCATACACTTATCCAGGTTAATAGGGAGGCCCAGGCAGCCTAGGGTTCAAGGGTTACACCCAGGACACATTTTGGGCAATTTAGAAACACCAGTTCAGCAAGGCTCATCTGGACTGCGGGGTAAGACTGGAGAACCTGGAGAAAACTTACACAACACGCAAAGACCACACATACATAGCCTGGACAGGATTTGAGTCCCAAACCTAGTGGTGTGAGGCAAGCAGGAGCACACACAGGGGCGGGGCCAAAGGGGCACTCCCCTGTTTCTCATCGATTCCAAACATATCGTTGGCTAATGATAAGGTTGGTCTCTCTGTGTGAATTAGGGTCCCTTTTATGTACCCACCTTAAAAAAACCCTAGAATCACCCCTACAGGCAAGGTTTCTGTCCACTGAGCTACCATGTCATGGTTGATTTTAGAAGTGATGCCAGTGTTAAGATTGGTGTCAAAGTAAGAGCTTGAAAAACCTGCTGACTTATGACCAAAGAGGAGATGAAAGCTCACTCCTTTACTCCTTCAGAGTGGCTCTCTATCGATCACATTGAGGCGACAGTACTGTAGGGAGCTCGATGGGCTGCAAGCTGTCTCCTCTGCGCAGCGGTGGAGTCAAAAAGGTGGGTGGTGTGGCACTGCACCCCAGTCCCTGACTGGCCCCGGGTTCCCCCACCAATTTGCATTGGTTATATCAGTCATACAATGTGGAGTGCAGTTTTCCCATATTTACTTATGTATGTGTGCAACTAGAACTTTAGTTGCTCCCAGAAGCAACTAAATTGCACACATATACATGTACAATCCACCCTCTTCAGATACCCCCCCACCCCCATTTCACTGTTGACCCCCGTGTCCCCTCCTCCCATGCCCACTGCCATAAAATAATCAGGAGCCTCCACTGCCTCTGCACGATCCACAAAGTGAGAGGTGGTGATTCTAAATAAAATCTGCATTTCCGGTCTGCTCTCTGTTATTTTTGTTCCTGTCTCCTTGCAGGATTGCTAATGTGGTCTATTAGTTGGCGGCACGAGATGTGTCTCATCTGTGTGGGGGCGACGCTGCGGAAGGGGCGAGTGCCTACGTGTGGGCATACGCGCGCGCACACACACACACACACACACACACACACACACACACACACACACACACACACACACACACACACGGCTGGAGACCGCCAGCTTCCTGACACCTCTGACAGCAGGATCGGGCCCTGCTGTATCACAGGGCCCCTCCACAAAGACAGCCGGCAGCGGGGGCCGTTCTTATCAAGCATGGCTGCATATCCAGAAAACAGAAATCTGTCTCAAAATACAAAGTTACAAGTCTGCAGAAAGTGGTGCCACAAAAAAAAATCGAAAACGGCGCAGTGGCTTGGTGGGTAGTGGTGTAGCCACACACACTGAGGGGGTTTGAATCCCACATCTGCTTTGAGTGTGTGGATTTTGCATGTCCTCCCCCTGTTTTGTGTGGATTTCCTCCTGCAGTCTGACAGACACCTAGGTGAACTGGTGACTCTATAATTCCCATTTTGTGTGGGACATGTGATGGTCTTATACCCTTCTCGCCTTTCCTTATGGCCGCTCTGATATGCTGGCATCACCTTCAGTCCAGTGATGGCAGTCGTGACCCCACCCTCCCTTACCCCCCAACCGGGACTCCAAGCTGCTACCACACGCCTGAGAGGCCACACGCACCGTAAAGCTATGGCGGGTGGGTGGTGGCTGCCTGTGGGCGGCAGCAACCATGGAGCCATGAAGGACATAAAACATAAAGTTTCTCTGCAATATAAAACTTCCCTCCAGAATTTCTCTTTATAAGTTACACAAAATTCAATGGGGTGGCACAGTGGTGCAGTGGTTAGCACTGTTACCTCACACCTCTGGGACCGGGGTTCCAGTTTCCACCCTGGCTCCATGTGTGTGGAGTTTAAATGTTTCCTCCAGGTACCCCTGTTTCCCTCCCCCACAGTCCAAAAACATACTGAGGTTAACTGGAGTTGCCACATTGCCCATAAGTGTGTAAGTGAATGGTGTGTGAGTGTGCCTTGTGATGGGTTGGTGCTCCCTCCTGGATTTTTCCCTGCTTTGCGCCCATAGCCTGCGGGATAGGTTTCGGACCCCCCACGACCCTGAATAGGATAAGTGGTTACAGAAAATTGATGGATGAAATTCAAGAGTTCATATTTCACACAAGTGACAGCAGGCACATACAGAAATTACTTTTTAAAATGAATACTTATTACTTAATGTATCACTTATTAAAGTTAATGTTGGTTGTTTACGGTCTGAATATATAGCTTTATTCATATTTTGAATGTTTTCCATCTTTTCTGTCTGAACACTTTAGCACCTCTAGCATCTGTGTACTTATTACAGAACAATTACAGTATATCACAGAGTACTGGCACAGGATGGTGAGAGAGCCAAAGCTCTTATCAGAGCAAGACAGCAGGTGGATGGGTGGGCATTGGTGGGTCTGGGGAGTGGCCTGGGGTCTTGATGGGTGGATCCAGGGATGTGGTCTAAATGGATGTGTCCAGGGTGTGGTGTGGGGTTGGGGGGTGTGGTCCGGGTGGAGCATGGGCAAGGCTGGGATGGTGCTTACCAGAAGTACCACAGCCTCTGTATGGACAGGGCCCTGACGCAGCAGCGAGTCCCACAGCAATCCTCATAGGACCGGCATCTGCAATGATACAAAGCCCAGTTACAACTTACAGCCAGAGCACAGCGCCATGGTTATGGAGACTTTGGGATGTATGTGGGCGTTTCTGCTTGTCTTGTACTTTGTACCTGTCGGTGTCCTATATAACTCAAGTGCACTAGTCAAAACGAATGATCATGAACTTCATATTACCTTCAAATGTTAATTCTCTACAGCCAACTTGCAGCCTCATATCTTGCTCAGAGAAGAAAACCAGCATTTTTTTTTTGATTCTCACCTGTATTTTTCCAATACTGCTGAAAAAAACCCATTGAAACATCACCCATCCATCTGAATGCTGATTAAGGACTAAGGACTATAGTCTATGATATTGGTTTTCCAGAACCTGGTCCACTGCTCTGCTCTGGAGCAGTTTTGATCTGGGTGAACACTGCACCTGTACTCATGAACTGTACACTTAAAGAAGTACACATTTCTCACAAAATACCACTGAGCACATATACATGCTTTACGGTAATAAAACTCATACAATTCATACAACCTGACCACACTATCAAACTGCTGACTTTTTTCTGCTTAAGTGATAGGGTCCAGTCACAGCTTTGCTGGTAAGGACGAGCTTTCAATTAGGTCTTCCTACGAAGCACCCACCTTCATCACAGTTAACGAGAGACAGTGGGTCGAGGCCGGGTACTGCTCACATGCCTGAGACAGTCTGGGAGGGAGATTAAATGGAGCCCAGTCGGAGCTTGGGTTGGCAGAGCGGAACTGAGCCCACAGGCATCACCGTGGGGGGTCTCCCTAGAGCTGGAGGCCCCTTGCATCATTTCTGAGCAGTTGTACACAAACTGAGGTCTTGATTATATGTACAGCCTCCACAGGAAGCACAGATGACATGGTGCCTGAATGTAAATTCATTCACAGCCTGCTCAAAAATATCACCGTCGAGCTATAAGCTTGGTGATGATTCTTTGGTGGACAGCAGGGGGAGCAGTAGCTAAGGTTGTGTGTAGAGGGCAGGAGCTCTGCTGCTGTAGTCTTGACCAAAACGCTTAGCATGCATTTCTGATGCTAAAAAAATCCCCCAAAATGCATTAACAATTTATAAACTGTATATTAACAAATACTTGCAAATATATAAATATAGGTTGGTTGTATTTTCATTAAAAATTCATTTTTGATGTTAAATGATCCGCTGTGTATGGCCACACTTGGCCAACATATGCACACATACATCTGTCCTTATGAAAACATTCAATATTGTTTTTGCACCTCAAAAGGCCACTGATTAAAAAATAATGTGCTGGATGTGCTAGAATCTGGCTCTTCCTTGTTGGCTGCGATTCATCTTACAGCAGGGCAGAGACTTAGAGACTTAACGCTGAATGCCAGCAAGACATTGTGTCCTATAAAGGACATATCACAGCAGTCAATGAAGAAGGGGGCAAGGCCAGGGTGGATGCATCCTCTGGTTCGGGAATCATAGGTAGTATTTCAGCCCGTGAGGAGTAACTGTAAAATGGATTGGTGTTGTAAAATCTGTAATTGTTCAGCCTGTCCACAGGGAGTGCCGTGTACCTGCATCTTTATGTGAAATCTTCCTCATGGTTGTCACATGCGTTTGACAGAAACTCGTCTCAGAAATCTGCGGGTTCAGTAGAAGAGCTGTTCACACATAAAACATGCTGATTTGCTCTCATTAGGAGTCTCACAACCATAAGCATTTGCCAGCAATTCCTTTCAGAACATTTCGGGGTGGGGGGGGGGGGCACGACACCTGCTTTTCCAACCATTTAACGTTAATGTTTGCAGTAAAGCATTATAAATAAAATCCACCCGGTTTTAATGAACCATTTTTCTGATTAACTGCAGAATAATGAAAGAGAAAACCTCCCTGTAGGCACACAGATGACTGGAATTCAGACAGACCTGAAAATTAACTGTACACATAGCCCACACATTAAGAGCGAGTGAGACAGGAATTCCCTCATGTTAACAGCATCAGACAGCAAGGCTCCTCATCCATAATAGCTAAACACTTCCAGGTTCATTTTGACTTGGTTATTATTCACATTCCTATTGGAATTCCTACAATTGATTTTATTGGCACAACTGTGCAGAATCCCAACCGTACTTGAATAGTTAATCAGCCAGGCTTATAAATAATGTAGTAGACACTCAATGGCCAATTTTCCCCCCGTTTCTGTTTGTTGTGCATTAATGCCATCGTACAATATCTGCAACTCTCAGCCCAACACTGATTACACTTCTTCTCCCTCCTTTTCTCCCTCTCTCATTCCCAGTAACTTCCACCACTTTCTTGTTTACCTTTTTCAACTATCAAAGAAAGCGATTGCACCAGCTATTTGCTAGATCTTTCATTCCCAGCTTGTCTGCTTAGATTTACCATGCAAGTGCTACAGGTATTCATCTATCCATTTCAGTCTGCAATCTCATTCGCTGGAATCCACACCTGCAAGGAACAAACAAGGTTCACCAGATCTGTCCATCAAAGTACATCACTAACGAGCATCTGCATTTGTGGCCTTACGTTTAATTAAGTCTTTCTCTGAGATTCATTTCAGATTTCCAGTTGATGAGGCCCTGTCATGATGTCCTAGGCATATAACGGACATCCACAGAAGTCTGTTGGGTTCAACCTGAACCCAGCACTGTATTTTTCTCAGGCATATCACAAGGCACACTGTGCTCCCCACCTGCCACCCCCAAGACAAATGTCAAAGGCTCCAATATCTTCTACCCAAGATCCTGTCATAGGCATAAGCACATCATTAACTGCTGTGTCTGGAGTGATTCGCCGAGTGCCCTTCTGGTCTCAGCTGCCATCTTTTTACAGTTAACTTCCTGATTGTGCTTCTATTCAGATGATTTTGCTGTCAGATCCTTGCTTTCTGAACTGCTTCACTGCTGATGGTCTCACACAGTCGTGGAATACATCTGTTGTTAAGTGACATTTTCACTATAATACAATGTCTCTCAGTGAGAACTGTTGAAAGAGAAACTCCATTTATATGTAGTTGAATCAATTTATTCTTTGACTAAAGTCATGCAGAAACTGTTTTGCATTCGCTTAAAATATCATTCGAAAGATTATGATGTCATCGTTACTGACAGATGTTCATCTATAGCTTCCGGGATGGAATTTGCTAATTTCATCTCCATACAAAGATTTAAATCTCAGTTCCTTGTCCCAAGTTGTTCAGTTCTTTTTCTAACATTTGTCACGGACACTGTCTTAGCATAACAATTGTTTTGTGTTTTTCCATTCTATTTCTGCCTCATGCTGGCACCCATGCAAATGTTTATTTTGGTGACATGGTCTTTTAATCATGTGTGGTTAGCCTCACACCTCCAGAATTTTGGAGTTAAATTCCTGCCCCCTTCAGTGTGTGTGGCATCTACATATTCTAGCCATGTTTGACCATTGTATGTGTGTGTCCTGTGATAATCCTCTGATCTCATCCAGGATGCTGCCCGTTGCATACTGTAATCTTCCTAGGATAAACTCCAAATTCACAGCAACCCCACGCCGGATTAAAAGTATGTAAAATGAATAAGCCTTTCAATCCTCAGCAACCAAATAGAAAGGTTCCCCACTGAAAGCAGAAAGACACTCTGGTCCATTACAGGACACACAGCACCACCAAAGGTGGCCCACTGTGCACCAGGTCCATTTTTCTGTTCAGCTATCTGTCACACCATTCCCTGACCCGTTTACCACTTCCAGTGAACATTGGGCAACTAGTTATCCTGTTTGAGGACTCTATTCATATTCATATTGAGTTACTGTAAATGTAAGGCCAGGAAAGTAATTAGAGATGAATGGATAGGGGGGGTGAGGGCAAAATATTAATGACTTAAGCCAATAAATGCACATTTATTTGGGGGGGCTAAAAACATCTTAGGGGGGCTAAAGTCAAACGATGCCCCTGGTTAAGGCTACTTGAAATAATAATGCTAAAATGTTATCATCACAAGTTCTAGAATTACACATTGTATTTAAAATGACACAGTGAATTGTCCATCAATTTAGCTGACTTCAGTACATTTGCTGCTCATACTGTGCAAGTAGAGTTCAGGAAATTCTAGAGAATCCCTGTCTATGAAGTCAGGGAATCTTTTCTCCTTCCATCCATCCTTACCCCCCCCCCCACAATGGCTATTTAAAATAAATAGCATTAACTGCTGCTGTCTGTCTGCTCTTAGCCAATATCAGTGCAAGTTCAATACTATTTGCAGCTAGGTTTGTTGCTGAGCCCTGTGGGGCAAAAGCATACAGAATGATGGTGCATAAAAATAAACTGAATTGAACTGAGCTTAAAGTCATTCCCAAAAGACATGCCAAAGCTGAGATGTTACTTCAATCGATATTACTCCAAGGCTCTCGGGTGAGATATTCTCAACGGTTCACCAGGAAGGTTCAGCTACACAAACTAATCTGGATGCAACTTTGGCGATTAGGTTTTAACATGATTAGAGGCCTAATTCCAGATTTGTCTTTACACCTCAAACTGCTCTGCTGCTGGCCAAACAGCAGCATTTGATTGGCTGAGACTCCACCCAATCAGAGTCCTGGAGTGTGATCTTTCACAGGAGGATGGGTTTGTTGCTTCTGTAGCCTCACTCAAAAATCCACCCTCCCCTCCCAAGATGTTTCAGAGAGAAAAGCTTCAGCATCTAATAAAAAAGGGAATGCATATTTTTTAATATTTAGTGTAGTGACAGGGGGCCCCCAAACATGGCAGGCCTCACGCAAATGTGTGCTCTGAGTGATGGTAAACACCACCTCTGCTCTTGGCAGTGCGAAGGGGTCAAGCTGAAACAGCATCCCTGGCCCTGATCTGTCATCCTTTCATAAAACAGAACGCCCTCCCCACCGCCCAAGCTAAACATGGAATCTCACCCTCCATCTCACTCTGACCTCCAACCGCCAGCCACGGACAGATGGACGCAAACAACTGCTTGGCTGCTCGTCTACGGAATCGCGTAAAGAGCAGGAAGGTCACTGAGTGGAAATTGTAAGTCATTTGCATAAGAACTACGTTGCACCTTCACAGAATCCCAAGTCATTTAGAGGTAGCTAATTCCGCCACAATAAAAATATACAGTCTGTTTTCAGTCTGATAACTTATTCCACGGATTATTATAATTCTGAAGGTACTTCTCGAGGGAAAAAAAAAACTGTGGAGCACATTTTTAAAATATTTCTAAAAATATTATGTGGGTGCATTCAAAATATGCATATTCATCCATTTTATAGATTATAAACACAGGTTCTGTCTTTGGTGGCAGGTTTCTTTCCAGGATTACTGAGACGGTACAGAACACCACTATCTACAAATACCCAGTAGCTAAGTGCTTCATTTAGCAATTTTAAAAAGGCCACACAACTCGGTTCATAATGAAGCTTATTTTTTGAAAACTCAAATTGTCCCAGTAATGTACGAAACCTTGAAAAGCTGCCAGCGATGTGCCTCTGACCCGTGACCCATAAATTAGCCCTGTCAGTTCCTGTCAGAACCAGATGCTTCAAGAGCAGCAGAAGAAAGCCCCAACTGGACCACACGTTGGCACCGGCTGGACCCAAAGAGAACATGGAGGACAGAGAGAGGGAAAAATAAATTAAAAAGCCCCTGAGCAGACAGAGCCTCACAGTTGAGAGGTGAATAGCTCCCAGACCGCTAAAGTCTGACAAGCTTCACGTGTTCCTCTGTCGGAGCCCTCGAATCTGTCCTGGCCCTGGACAGGCCACGGACTCTTCACCGCAGTTAATACACCACCCTCGGGGCCTAGGCTGCCGGGGCAGTGATGGGCAGGTAATGAAAAGGTGGACTTCCTCTCAACACCGGCCAGTAAACGTGGCAGAGCTGGGAGGAACCAGGTATGAGATATCTGCAGCATTTTGCAGGACCCCCACCCCTCAGCCGTCCTACCCAGATTTGAAAAAGACTGAAAAGCCCACTTGGCTTGCTGGGGTGATGGGGGGGGGGGGTGAAGCTTTCCTAGAGCTCCATATGCTAGGACTGGCACTGTGACTGAGTTTTTATATCTGTAGTGTGGATAATCACCCCCCCCCCCAAAAAAAAACGGTCAGTGGTTCCTTCTCTGTGTCAAGATGGATTTTCCCACAGACTGAACATAATTGCATTTATATAGCAGATGCTTCTATCTAAAGTGATACATATTTTTGTGAGAAAGCAGAGTCCGCCTCAGGAGCCATTAGGAGTTAGGGGCCTCGCCCAAGAGCCCAACAGTGAAATCACTCCGCTGACTCTGAGAACTGAGCTGATGACATTTCGATCAAAAGCTTAACATCTCAACCAGATGAGTCACTGGAGCAACTAGAGGTTAAGGGCCCAATGATGACCACACTCGGCCCACCCCGGAATTTGAAGACACAGGCAAACCGTCCTGGCCCGTTGAGCCACACACTATTCCCACCAGAAAAATAATAAGGGTCATGGGGGGGAGGCTGAAAGCTATCCCAGTAAACACAGGGCACAAGGCTAGTTGGGATGCCAACCCATTGCAAGGGGCAGACGCATATGCACTATGGGAATTCAGAAATTGAAGGGCAATGTGCTGTATCTTCTTCATTCACCTGCTTTCAAGACAATCATGCCAAGTGGAGTAATCTACTCAAATAAATTTTTCCGAGTAAACTGATTGTAGGAATTAATCCACCATATCAGGTCCCAACAGCTGTTAGTCACACGCCGTCGATTTGATAACCACCCCCCCGGGCACAGTGCTGAAGGTGAGGTAGTCAATGCTAAAAGGACACGTTCAATTATATTCAATCGCATAGAAGATGTCACCTGAAATACCAGGGGGGCAAAGCATCAACCAATGAAACAGGAAGTAGAGGCACCCTGAATGAACTGAGGACAGAATCTGGCTTGGTTTCTGTCGGCAAGCACGCCCCACTATCAGTGATCTTAAAAATGATCTTGAGCACAACGGTCGGCTAGTTTTGACCTTTCCTGGACTCATTTTACAACCTGGCGGAAGTCCCCGTTTTTCTTTGTGGCAACCTGTCCTCCCCCAGATGCAGGTGGACAAAAGCAGACAAGCCTGATGATGGTGAGGTGGGGTGGGGGAGACCGAGGGGGTGTCGCCCAGGAGCTCCAAGTTTGGTCCAGGGGCTGTCACCAACCACGCGGAGATGGCGTTAATGAAGTCCAGCTGAAAGGAACATTCCAGAGAGGCTCCAGAGCTCATGCTGATTGTCGCTGTTTTCAGATGACTGCTCCTGGCTGCAGAATGCTCAAGCTGGGGACTTACGTGACAGTGTCTCACACAAACTACTTTCACCACCAGTGAGAATCTATTTTAAAATGCTGTCAGTAGTATGAGGAATGGGAGGCAATGGCAGGCAGGTGAGGGGGCCTCATTAAACACACTTTCCACACACAAACTGCATATCAGCCCCACACTGTCACAGACCAGCAGCTAACTGGCCAAGTATAGTTCCTGGCGTTTCTCCCCAGTGACGCCTCACTCCTCTGACTTTAGGCAGCATCTCGGCCTAAACAGTCATGGAGACTTTATGAGTTATTTTCCCAAAATGCATCAGGACATTCTGACTGAGGCAGACAAATTTGAAATTAAGGGAATATAATTTTTGACACAAAGGTATGGAGGTCATGGGGTGGACTGGTGTGGCCCATTACAAGCAAACTTTTATCTGAAAGTACAGTTTCTGCTATAAATTCTAGACATGTCAGAGGTGTGAAATGCACTAAAAGGTCCCAGGGGAAGAAACACCTTAAATAGCTGTGATTCACCATTAAAATCACTGTCTGGAAACCTGCTGAACTCTAATCCACAATGTACAACCTTGAATCATAGACAGGATGCGGCCATGCAGGTTAGGATGCGGTGCTTGTGATCAGAGGGTTGCAGGTTCAAGTTGACAGCGTGATTTCACTTTTGGGGGTCTTTGACCCTGCTTTCTCAGAAGTATGTAATGCTTTGAATAAAAGCAGCTGCCCAATATATTTCCACATAAACATAACCCTGCAGTATGAGAACAGCTGCTATCACTTTCATATCCACCATGTTCTCTGTCATGCAGAAAAAATTATCTGGTGCTGAAATAGACAAGGTACTCGAATGTGACTCCATGGGTGAAATGTTGGATAAATGGCTCTGCCGTGGCTACAGAGCGTCCACTGACTGCTCGTACACTCAGGCACCATCCGTGGCATGAATCGCTCTTTCTCCTCCCAGCACAGATTGACTGCTCAAGTGGTATTAATTACATCACGGCTCTGGTACAGCGGGGTTCTGAGCCAAAAACGTTCAGTTATGATCCTGAGTGAAGATGTGCCATCCTCTTAGCCTTCCGACAGCTCTAACCAACAAAGTGTCTTTTTTGGGATTCTGATCTAAGTTCGTTTTTTAAAAAATGCTTTTTCCCATCTGCTTCAACCTTTAAATAAAATGCTTCAAGGTCCTTTTCTCCTTCAAGCCTGCATTCCTCTTTTTGCATCCGTGATTTCTTTCCGATCGGCAAAGGGAAAAAGATGAAACCCATCTATTAAATTCCCTACAGAACACCAGGCCTTGGACACTCACTTCCAGTCTAATTTATTCACAGATGTTAAAAAACACAAAGACCACAATTACAAGTTCGCTTTAAAGCCTCTGTATGGCTCATGGGTAAAATTCTTATCTAAGACACAGCTACCTGCTGAGGAAGACGTGTCTGTGAACCGATCCAATCGTTATTCACAAAGTGAGTGTGGCTCTGTTAAATTTAATTTCACAGCAGGCACTGTGGAGAGCTGATGGTATTTATTAGGCAAAATGAGTCTTACGGTATATCCTACGGATATCTTTCAATGTTTTATCTAAATGAAGCAACGAATAAAAAGATTGTTCTGGAAATAAGTCTGCTGTATTCTGTTATTTTCACACCATCAGTAATCTGCTGGCTCTTATATTCCGCATATACTCCTATACACTGAATATGTCTCTGTGAGTCTGTGTAACGCAGTACTTCATCAATGGAGAAAATTTCAGCCAATCGCGAGCAAGAGTTTTGCATAGATGCCATATGACTGGTTTGGCTCGAACACACGGTGGCAGGTTCTCTGTCACAAAGCCATGTGACTAGAAGTGTGTAAAGACAGCAAACTGAGCGCAATGCATCGGTACAGTGTACAGCACATTGTACTGAGCCCGGATGCCCTGAAAGGCAGTCTGAGAAGGGGCCTGGTCTGGATTACAGCGCAAACAGCCCTATTCAGAACTAGAAATAGCCAAAAATCACTAGAAGAAATAAGTTTTCATTCAGGATTTGTTACATTTGTAATGATATCACATGATTTGAAAGACATTATTTTTCATAGTGTGGATCTGGTGGGAAGAGTCTGCAAATTTAGCAGAAATACTCCTAGTAGGCAGAACACTGATAAAACTGCCTCCCAGAGCCATTGCTGCCGCCCCCCAACACAACAGCTAAATACACTATATTGCCAGAAGTATTGGGACTCCTTTGTAAATCATTGAATTCAGGCGTTCCAATCATTTCCATGACCACAGGTGTATAAAATCAAGCCCCTAGGCATGCAGACTGCTTCTACAAACATTTGTGAAAGAATGGGTCGCTCTCAGGAGCTCAGTGAATTCTGGCGTGGTACTGTGATAGGATGCCATCAAAGTCCATCTGTGAAATTTCCTCGCTACTTAATATTCCACGGTCAACTGTTAGTGGTATTACAACAAAGTGGAAGCAATTGGGAACGACAGCAACTCAGCCACGAAGTGGTAGGCCACGTAAAATCACAGAGCGGGGGCAGCGCATGCTGAGGCGCACGATGTGCAGAAGTCTCCAGTTTTCCGCAGAGTCAATAGCTACAGACTTCCAAACTTCATGTGGCCTTCAAATTAACTCAAGAACAGTGTGTAGAGAACTTCACAGAATGGATTTCCATGGGTGAACAGCTGCATCCAAGCCTTACATCATGAAGTGCAATGCAAAGCATCGGATGCAGTGGTGTAAAGCACACTGCCACTGGACTTAGTGGAGATGTGTTCTCTGGAGTGACAAATCACCTTTCTCTGTCTGGCAATCCGGTGGAAGAGTATGGCTTTGTTGGTTGCCAGGAGAATGGAACTTGCCTGACTGCATTGTGCCAAGGGTAATGTTTGGTGGAGGGGGGATTATGGTGTGGGGTTGTTTTTCAGGGGTTGGGCTTGGCCCCTTAGTTCCAATGAAA
>JAAGVU020000032.1:12553755-12574795 GCA_011763525.2 Mormyrus iriodes
CTTATTTTTTACTAATTAAGTTAATTAATTAAGCAAGCTTGTGGTGAAATTTTATAAATACATGGAAAGGCTGGGGTTTGGGAACTGAAGTGGTGTTCATCTAGCCATC
This sequence comes from Mormyrus iriodes, assembly GCA_011763525.2. NCBI lineage: Eukaryota > Metazoa > Chordata > Actinopteri > Osteoglossiformes > Mormyridae > Mormyrus > Mormyrus iriodes. Next base: position 12,553,865 of record JAAGVU020000032.1, read on the forward strand.
CAGCAAGATATCAGTGACTTTTTGGAAAACAGAACAAATTCTTACTAGTTTTTATTGTGTTACTCTTAATTTGCATATGTTCTAATGTTATATTGAATTTTATATACATTTACTACCCAGATAAATGGCTTTAAACATTTTTTTCACTGCCTAAGACTTTTGCACAGTACGGTATATATATACACACACACATATACATACATACACACATACAGTGGTACCTCGACTTACGAGTGTCCTAACTTACGAATTTTTCGAGATACGAGCCGTCTCTCGGCCGATTTTTTGTTTTGAGTTACGAGCTAAAATTCGGGTTACGAGCCAACTTCAGTTACCCCACCGCTAGTTGGCGCAGTGAGCGCCGCGACATCCGCCCAGCATCCTGTGTCTCACTCATTCACTTTAAGCGCTTAGCTCCAAGTGGAAGCGTCAGTGTTGTGCTCGCATTTGTGCTTGCAGTTATTTTGCAAGACTTCGTTTTTCCAGCCATGTGTCCGAAGAAAGTGAGTGCGAAGGACAGTGCTGAGAAGAAGCGGATGATGTGCATTGAATTAAAGAAAGAAAACATGACCGAGGTGCGCGTGTAGTCGACTTGGTGAAGCAGTACGAGCGTAGCACTTCTACGGCCTGTTATTCATAAGCACATTTTTCTTATTTAAAACCATGTAACAAAAAAATGCGGTGTTTTTTGTGGGTCCGGAACGGATTAATGGCATTTCAATTCATTTCAATGGTGAAAACTGATTTGACATACGAGTAATTCGAGTTACGAGCTCCGTCACGGAACGAATTAAACTCGTAAGTCGAGGCACCACTGTACACATATATATATACACATATATATATACACATATATATACATACACACACAATATATATATATTCAAGTAATAGTCAAGGTGTCTTTAAATGACCAGATATCAATTTGTGTCGAAATTAAATTTGTGAGCTGACTTTCAGGCTCCTCTTCGATCATGGTGAACCACTTTTCAAAATATATTAAAGACCCCACAACTCAACCCAGAGACCGCCTATCACGCAATCAGACTTGCCACTCTTAATATTGCATTTTGTAATTAGCAATCAAAATTTTCTTTTTAAGTACAGATAGTAATACATAATTACAGAACTCATCTGATTGCTGCAAATGAACATACTGACCTGTTCTCAGAACACACACAGGAACACAGAAACATAGACACACACACACACACACACACACACACACACACACACACGTCCATATGGAGGGTGGAGAAAGTAGGGATTATGGAAGAGCCTGTCGTAAGGCTTAAAATCCAGAACAAGAAACATCTCTCTCTATTAAATGTCTTTTTCAGAGCGACACCTTGTCTATTTAGATAGCAGCATTTAAATCAATGTATTTAATCTGATTTGGCTTTCATTACTCAAGTGCTGAAGCATTTCATCTTGGCAGCCAGCAGATTCATTTCAGTGCCACAATTTCATTTCACGCTACAACATCCTTTAGCAAGAGAACCAAACCAACAGTCTGGGCCACAGGGATGATGACCCCACCCACAGATTTTGATAATCCCAGACGAATCGTTATCCAGTTCACTTTAGAGCGACCAGACACACTGACATCTTGATGTGGAGCCTCGCATTTGTGTGACGAGGCAGTCTACCAGGGAAATGGTCATTTGCTCGAGTGGAGCCATGGTTAGTCGCGTCAGACAGGGGGTGGTGGGGGTTATGAGAAGTGGGAAGGGGTGTTCCCACACAGTGAGGAAACTCAGCTTCAGTACCCAAACCACACCTTAATAACCAGTTCACATTTACATCCCTGTATACTGGGATGCATACATTGCATTAATCACTCATCTATAGCTAACTGGTACACAATCCTAAAGAACAAGTTAGGGTAAAATTTAAAGTAGAAAGAAAGTCAGTTCGCAATAGACTAAATACATTTACCAAAGCATAAAGGCGTTTCTGAATTAAATATATAAAACCAACTTCGATTGTCATTACAAGGGCCAATTATGTTTGCGGTGTGTATGATGGGCACTTCATGGCATCCATACATCATGGAAAAAGTTACTGTTCAATGTCAGGGAAACAGACATATGTGAATGCCATTCTAAACAAACAAACAAACAAACAGATAGACAGACAAACAAACAAACAAACAATGCCCACTTCTTGAGCTAGGCTTAAAACTTTACACAGCTCCCACATTCACAGCCATCCGCTTACCCCCGTCAGCTGTGTGGTACATTATTATCTGTACACATCCAGCCCAAGTACCCAAGGGCGGCATATTAAGAGGAATTGATCAATGAATTTGTCAAATGTTAAAACACAGTGGGACTCCCAAGAAAACTGCTAACGGCAGTTAAAAAGTTGCTGCTTGCTCCGGTAATGAGGCAGTTCGTCTGAAGAACGATATAAGATCATTTTGGAAATTAATGTAGCAGGAATGATTTAACTGTCCATAAACAGAAGTGTATGTAAGAACTCATGTAATCTCTTTCATTTACCCAACAAATTAGTTTAATTCATATTTTACAAGTCCTGTATCAACCCTGATCCATAGTTAACGAGTGTTGTTATGCTTCCTGATTGAGTTATAGATTGAGGTTTTTAAGATAATCAGCCGGTCAACTATATCTGTAATGGACACATCACATGTAAACAAAGCAAGTTGTTGCTAGCTGTACGCACCACCATTCAGGGAAGAGTACAGACGTTGAGGGACACTAGGGTAAACATAAGGTTATGCTACTAGCAAGGCATTAACCTGATGAACTTAACATCTGTGCCTCTAGTATTGATAATTACACAATGACAGCAGATCTTTGCTGGCTGGTAGAATATTGACTGCAGTAGAGGCTTGAGGCTACTAAGACACTGTGTCTGTCACACTGTTTATTGACAGGATGCTTATAAAAAGTATTTACAGCAGGTTATATACGACCTCAACAGTGCAACAACTGAAACTCCCATTAGTGCAACCGCATGTATAGATCTCTTTAGTAACTTAATGTCCAAAAGTACTTCCTGTTTCTTCCATCAATGGAAGAGAAGGATTTGCAGTAGAAAGAAGACAAGGTTTGAAAACATGCAGACCTTTCCTAAGGGCTGCTTTATGGAGGGTATGCGTTGTTTTTGCCTAAAACCGATGCCTGTTTGTAACAATCTAGACTATCAGGTTTTTGTTAGCTTATAGATCGGTAATCACAGAGCACAGGCCAGTTGAATCTAAGCCTAGTTTCTATCAGTCTTGTGGGTCTGGCTTTTAATTCTAAGCCTATCCAGCACTGTCCGGACAGCGTGATGACATCCCACATCTGTCCTCGCACGAAAATGATTATGTCGTGCAGCTTATTAAATAAACATGTGGTTCCTGCCCTGATCCAGTCTGCTTAAACTCCAATGTCCAGAGCAACGACGCTGAAAAGCTGTGTGGGTTTCTTAGCCTTTCCCAGAAAACATCAAATGCTGTGAAGCATAATTTATATACTCATAGCTGGCGCCACAAGACACCTCTCCTTAAGCCCTTGCGCATAGTCATCTCCAGTAGGCATTTTCCATAACCTCCTGTCCAATGCAGGGTAAATCAGTCTGTGGGAAGAACAGGGCACAAGCCAGGATACTCTTTTGATGGGGGATGTGAGGCCATCTTTGGACACAATTTAGAAAGTCTTTTGCTGTCATTAAAACTATTATATTATTTAATGATCAGACCAAATCTTCATTCATTCACACACCACTCTTCTAAAACCGCACTTGGCAGCTCACTTGGCAGCTCACTTGGCTTAGAAACACCTACCTGTGATATTTCTTGCCCTGTATATAGCATTTGGTGTTATGTTTGGAGCATATATAAAGAAATATTTCAATGGACCAAAGAAAAGAACACAATGAAACAATTGGCTTGAGATAATTTTCTAATTTTACATGTGTCAAACATTGGTAGCAATGTAGCTTAGTGCTTAACACTTGCCTCACACCTACAGGGCTGGGACTCTGGATCCCACCTTTGCTCTGGGTGTGTGGGGTTTGCACACTCTCCCTGTGTTCTGCACGGTTTTCTGCTGTAAAGATACAATTAGGTAAACTGGTACGTCTAACCTAACCATTGTGAGTGCCCTGTAATGGACCGGGCGTAGCCTGGGATAGATGCATACATGTTAGGTAAGATAATTAACATGATTAAGGTAAGACGGAGGCTAAGTAACAATGCCATCGAACAGAATGTTCCAAAATAAGACTACAGAACTTAATGTTACGTTGTTAAACCCCACCTTTAATTTCGAGCAGAGATAATACATGTTATGAGAGTAAGCTTTAAACAATTTATCTTGAAGTCTCCACAAACACCGCTGATGGCACAACACGGTAAAAGAAACTAGCTTAATATAGCTGCCTTAATAACAATACATCCTTGAAGAAGCCGGGAGTGTGAAACAAACTATACTAAGCTCTATTCATCCCGGCTGAAGTTGTTTGGTTAGAAAGATAAAAATAGAAAGATTAGCGCGCCTATCTGTGCATAACGTTACCGAGAACGGTAACTGAGACAACAATAACTATCCAGTTAAATGATTATTAATTTATCAACCTGAACCCATTTTAATAGAACATTTTATCACATGCCAAAGACTGAGAGCACCAAACAACTTTAACACCCAGACTCCTCATCTTTCAAATACTGAACCGGAAAATGTATTCATTTTCTGCACTGTCCCGTCTAATAATTGACAAGTATTCATATCTTGTGACAGCTCTGTATTTTCTTTTGTTAAGAGGCTGATGGCATCTGTTTCATATGGTTTTGGTAGCTCATAGGGGTTGGATTCTCGTCATAAAAATAATATATAAAAAGCGTATACCGTAAAAGGAAATGTGAGAATAATTCTTACTTTGGCAAACGACAAATATGTTATCTTTATATAGAACTTGAATGAAATGTCAGCTGGACACTTGACTTAGAAATCATCGCAAGCGTATATTACCCTGGTTGTAATGTCGTAAAGAAATTAAGGATGATTATAATCAAAGCAACACTGTACATACTGTACATGACATCTTCCGACTGCATCTTTACTCCTCACTATATCGACAGTACGAGACCAATGGGCAACACAGTTCACTGTACCCGTTGGGAAATAAATCGCAAATAACCTGAAAGGCAACTTTATTGCAGTTCGTGGTCTTTTTCCTATTATGTTTTAACAATACGCCAGAGAGAGTTTCACAGAACTTTACGCAATTCACTGATTTATTTCTTAAATGCTGCTTTTGTGGTCTCCTGTTTAACCTCAATACTCCACAAAAAAGCCATTTTCAGTCAGGTTTTGAATGTATTCTCTTTACGCTGTAAAGAGTTTCATTACCTGATGAACAAAAGGAACTGACCACAGCCTACCGCTCGCAGATAGAAAAGTATAAAGACAATCATTGCACAATACGCATCATGTCCTACTATACATTCGGCCAAAAGCGAGTCTGGATATCGGATCTGGAGATCGGCTTGTATAACAAAACAAAAAAACAAAAAACAAGAAGCAAGTATATCGACACATTGCATACTACACGCAGCAACAACGGAGACATGGAGATATGTATAATTATACATTTAGATTTATATTATGGACTAGAGTAAAATGCACAGCTGTCTTATGTACCTATTATCTGACAACAAATATCTTCTGAACATAAGTAAATATGTAACTTACCTCCGATAACACCCAAAGAAACAGAATAATCCCACACATTTGGTTTTTCATGTCTGTCATTATTCCTCAACTCCGCCGAAAGAGATACAAGTACGTGTGTATCACAATGTTGATTTCATCTCCCCAAAAGGCGCAGCACACGGACGGTGCTTTCCGCGCCTATCCATTCATGTTGGGCTTGTCTAAAACAGCCGGTGATCAGGCGGACAGTAGCTGTCGGAGATTACCTTTGTGTTAAATATCACCGTAATGCCTGGCTGTTTCTACCTCTACCGTATCTATGGGCATCGGCAGCGTGCGTCTCTTAGGGTATAAAACCGAAAGGGTTGTTCTTAGCCTCACGTCCGCACGAAGACAAAGAAGATAAAGGGGAAAATAGCGATGTATGGGTTTATTAGTCCGTGCTCGATTTCGTTGAAAATTATGAGCAAAAAATTTGAAAGAAGAGCAGCGAAATTTCGGTCAAGGGACAGGGGGGTGACAAAGCGAAGGTGAACTCATTGGGAACTCCACGGGTGTGTGCATTGGGACGCAATGAGCGAGTCAGCGGCCAAGCGCGATCATGCCTCACAGGAGAAGGAGGGCACTGCATGGGTGATACCCGGAGCGGGGTTAGGGCGTTAAAGTAACACGGCACGACAGCGCAATGAATTATAACACACCAATCAACAGATTTTAATAGATGGAGTTTTTTATACCAATAACAAAACAACGAATAGTGTTCTCAGTTCCCAAGCAGGAAATCTACCAGGTGTATCAAACACTTATCTTAAGGACAGTATATATCAGTACGAGTGTTACCCAACTGTCGTGAATCGGTATCATAAATTTCTAATGGGGTATGAAACATACGTCAAAAACAATGGGCAACCGAATCAGCAGCATTAGACTATTTTAGTGCACAGGTGTACGGTATGTTATTGGCGAAAGTGGTTTCATACGATTAATGCTGTTTTTTTTCATTTACATTTTGGACAAACAGGCTTCCATTTGACAAAGCAACGTGGAGACACTGAAAGACGAAATTAAAATATGCATATTAAAAACGTTTATAAAATATTATTTTGGGCATACCTGAGGTGCCTGTGACCTTTTGACAGGCAGCGACACCTTCAGCCACTGTTTGGAAAATGAGACCCTGATTACTGTTGAGAATATTTTAGCCAAACCATCGGGCGACTATTATAAACCTTACCTGTGTGGTGCCTTGGTATGCGGATATACTGTTATACAGTATAACTGCATGTACGTACTTCTGGCAATTATTAGGTGGGTATATAGAAATCCACTTCTTTAGAAGTGGTAGACCTGCATATACCCACCACTACACCTCTGGTCCTAAACTACCTGAAGGCCTCACCGAGGGTGTATCTCTGGGGCCATGATAGGAATCAGTCAGAGGAGGTCCCAGCAGCAGGGCCATCTCAGCTGTGCATTCAACACAAATCCTGCAAACCTGAACTCAGCACCACGCTGATGGACACTTACTCGGCTCTACACCAGTTTTAGGTTGTGGATCGTCCTTTGTGAGTCTGATCCAGGGTTCCGGCACACTCAGTTCTAAAAAAACACTACAAAGAAGATGGTAGTTTTTTGGGGGGGAAAAAAGAAATGGTCGATGCTAAGCTGAGGCGTCATGCAAGCCAAAATTCTGAGGGGGCACAATTAGACTAGGGGGAAAATAATGGCGCGGTTTTCTGTAAGTTGACAAGACTGTGGCTTTCTGTCATCTTTTTTAAATGATGCTGAATTTTTTCCTCTGCATGTTCACCTGGAGATAAATGGAATTTAGTGTTTTGCTAACTACAGCCTGTGATCGTGGTGGTAAAACTTTCAGCTTATTGTCATGATACTCACAGAGCTCTCCTTTGGTAACGTTAATAATCATTCAGCCTAATCCTAAGTAGCCATAGGTCAAAGGATCAAAAGATTTACAATACTTTCCAAAGTATTCATTAAATGACATGTTTCTTTTGGCATTATCCATCCATCCATCCATACCCACTTGTATATGCTGTGTTTCAGACATCAAATTAATTAGTCAACATAGCAGTTTGAAGTGACCTGAATCATGCAATTAGTTCAATCAGCAGTTCGATAGAGGTCATTTGATTGGTTGATTAAAAACCCGGTCAGAATCAGTAGTGTGGGTGCTCCTGTTTGATCATGCTGACCCTGCACTAAAGCATTCCCCGTGTCCATTTGCCTTCCCATTTTCTTTAAACAGATCAGTCATGTGGGCCTGACTGGATTACAATGTCAGGGATACAGATACAGGATAAGGGAAGCATCATTCGCTTAATTTACATAGCCTTCAGTCATTACTAAGAAAGAGTGCATCCATGGAGACCACGGTGAGGCCAAGGCGTACTCACAAAACTTCATTACATTCATATCTTAAAAGACTTAACAAAGAGAGTATCTCAAAAAGGCTACCATGCCATACAAGCCAGCAGGAAATGTAACCAGAACATTTCAGAACTCAATAGGAACCAGGAGTCTGGAATGGTAGTGAAAAATTTGTTTTCTAATTAGGCCATTGCCAAGTACCACTTAAGAGTGAACTAAATGCAGTAATATATATATATATATCTCATCTTTTTAAATCCTGGTTTAATTTGGTTCTGCTGGCAGAAGGCTACACTGCAAGGCAGGCTGCTTTCAGGTTCAAACTTTCTAAGATAGCAGTGCACAAGAACAAGGTGAAGCAGGAGACACTGGGAACAACCATAAACCATTCAGGTACAGGGCGGAAGTAAAATGCTAATGCCAGAGATGACCGTCAACTTATCCGACAGTTTCTCATAATCGGAGGATGATATCAAGTGACCTTCAAAAGGAATGGGAAACATTAAGCGCAGGTGTGAAGCGCACTGCCAGGACAGTTCGTATCAGGCACCTACAGTAGAAGCAGGACTGAAGTTTCAAAAAGCAAGGAAGAAGCCCTTCATGAATGAGAAACAGAGAAGAACCAGGTGTTTTAATTATTTCCAGAGCTGTGTATGTCTCTGTGTGTATGCGAGTGTGTGTGTGTGTGTGTGTGTGTGTGTGTGTATATATATATATATATATTTTTTTTTTACTTTACTTAATCAGATGAACTTGCAGAATTAATTTTGATATATTTGGTAGTACTATTGTAAATATCAACTTTTGCAGAAGTCATTTGCCTTTCTCTGTGTTTGATATGATGCAAGACCTGCCATGACTGCCTCAAAAAAACCAGGCAAACTGCAGCACGCTCACTCACTCACAGGAATCCTGGGAGCCAGGCTGCAGATCGCCGACATGATGTTTGCTGCAGCCTATGCAGTATTTCAAGGATGCAAACCGGGAGCGGAGAGGATGACACTCCTGTTCTCATCAACGTCTCATAGAAGAAAACCGAACTTCAGAAACGGCATTGATGTTTCCTTAACTTGCAGACACATGCACAGCACGAGGCAGATGTCGTCAAACTAAAAGGCACTGCCACATCGATTCATTTTCCATTTACTCGTTCTTTTTTTCTAATTCAAAGCCTGTCGGTTATTACATCTGCAGGAATCCCAGAATTCAGTAAATTGTGCCGTCGGTCCGAAAATCAGCACGACTGGAGCTGCTGTTTCATAAGACACTCCTGCTGCATTTGAAACGTCGAGCAATAGGCCAGACTCATTATAATGTGTCAAATTAGCATGTTCCTGTTCCTGGTGAGACTATCAGGAAATGTTGTGCTTCAGAAATCACCCATACAGTGACTCAAGCATTAAAAGAATGAGTAAAAAACACTAATGGGGCATTTCTTAACTGTGACCTGGAGAAACTGAAAAGGCCTTTGAGCTACAGCATTAAAACATAACAAATCTTAGAAAGAGAGACAATGCAGACTGATGCCTGGAACTCTATGACATCACCCTCATAAATTTCTTTGACAAGGCAATATTTTTTCACTTTGGAAAATGTTCATCCAGAACAGAAAAATCCATCAACCAATAGCTTCAGCTTTAAAAGTACAGTACTTGTTTTCTGTTGGTACCCTCTTGACAGCATATCATCCCTTTTACATGGGTGCAGGTTATGATAGTTATTTATAATATTTGGATTAAACTCTGCCAAGACAATGAAAAGCAGTCGCCCTTTATGTAACAACTACAAAGTAGTTACGTGTTGACATGCTTGAAGGAGGAAAGTGCCTCTCATAGAGATATTAGACTGCATTTTGCAGACTCATTAGCTGCTGAATGACCTTCACCTGGATGAGCAAAGGCATAAGCATACACAATAATGCTAGGAAGACAATACAGAAACTATACTATAATGCTAGGAGAACAATACAGAAACTATACGCTATACTATACTATACTATACTATAAAATGAATAACACAATATGGTATACATTTTAAAGAAATGGCTTATTACATTTGGCTTATTATATTCAAGAGATAAAATGTTAAAAAATGAAATAACTTTGATGCGAAAATTATTTGTAATCTTAAATGTTGACTGGGTTCCTAATTTACACTGGATGCTGAGAAATTTGCTTGTCCCACATCCTAAATCGCTCTTCAATTTTGTGGGAGTGAATACAATAATTTTTCAAAATTACATAGATAAAACCAATACACAGTACATTATCAATATATCATCAATGTGCTAAGCCCATATGAATGTATGTAACATCACAAGTTATTAATATGCACTGCAAATACACAATCAAAGAAATGGTAAACAATGAATAGGCTCTGCACTGTACAAATTTAGTTGAAAGCTGACAGGTATGGGGGGAGGTGCTGCACAGTAGTGCCTTTATTAAATTCACGCTGCATGTAGGCATCCATGTGGGCCACAAATTAGATGAGTAACACTATTGTACTTGCCATATTTTAACTTCTGAAAACTGGGAAACACGCTGTTATCAAGTATTTTAATCTCACCTCCTGTTGTAGTGTCCTGTTTGTTTTTCCAAGCCACGAGGGTTCTCTTCCGTCCATGTGACGGCACATCGCTGTCAACGCCCTCAAGCAGATGATGGACGAGGCCCTCCAGAAACTGCTGGGCGGAAACCTAAGAAGAATGCGGTCTCTCAGTGTGATGTCACAGAAACCCAGATTCCCCATCAGTGATCTCCAGGCCATCCCAGCAAAGTACAGCTATGATGGAGTGCTAGCCCATCCAATTTTCTCATTGAAAGATCCAGCAGTGCAGTCCTGCGAGATGCCATAATCAAGACAAGCCCACTGCTTCCTAACATCCCACTACAGAGAATTGGTGGCTTTAGAAGCCCTCGGAAACCACCTTTGATTCACCACAAACTGCGCTCAGTTATCCGTGACAGTAGATAGAAATCCAATTGCCTTGGAATTACCCTGTTCTGGGTACAGTCTTGTAAACGACAGTTACGTTATATGTTTAATTGGCTGTTAATTATTAAACAGTCAGCACTCATCAACTTCGTCTAGACTTGTGGCTTTTTAAACACTCCCCCCTCCCCCGGCATGGCCCCCACCACACCTCAGTAAAATATGTTTGTAACTTATTCCTCCAGATCTGGGCTGAAAAATAACAGTCAGCCAATCTGGCTTATTCTATATTTAAGACAAAGAATTAAAAAGTGGCATATTGTGCGGAGGAGATTTTGAAATGTAAGAAAATGCGGCACTTTATTTATATACAGTATGTCCGTTGTGAGTCTGTATGAGGCACAGTGGTGACATACTGGTTTTGGCTGCTTTTCCGCATTTCGGCTGACCATCAGCTCTGGCCCACAGGTAAAAAAAAAAAAAAAGCCAGCTGACTCCGTATTCACTAATTGCACGCACAGGGTTTACAAATACTCAGAGCAGAGAACGCATGTTCTAAATGTACTATGTTCTTGGGTGCTTGTTGGCGGAGTTTTTGTTTAAGCTTTTGTTTGTTTATTTAAAAGACTGCGGCATTTACCGCTTTTAAAGGGGCCTTGTTCCCCTTCGTTGTCCTGTGGTTCCACACCTTTGTACTGCCTTTCCCCTAACAACCTACTACACCATGAATATGCAATACAAGCTCTGGGTTTAGTTTTAAAAATATGCAGTAAATAAATAATTCATTATACTGGTTGTTTGCAGCTACTTAAATGCATGTGTGTGTGTTCACGAAACCATATGGGGTAGGGTTGGTTTACCTTTATTTTTATGATAATGTGTGATTCATCCTAATGCTTGTCCTGGTTCACAAAGAGGGCAGGATAAAGCACATCACTCTAGCACACACGATAAACAATCCAAAAAAACAAAAAGGATATACCCCCAACGTATCACTATGAATACAAGTATTGTTCAGGACAAAATGAAACACATTCCCCTGGGAATGGGAAATGAGAATTAGGTAAAGAAATCAAAATAATTTGAATATTTTGTGATTCGAATGCTTTTTGCAAATTTGATCTTCTTAAAGTAAATTAGAGCGCAGTTTGAAATCCATCAAGCTGACCATTTCAGTCTTTAGACAAAGAGACAAGAGAGCCTTTATGGGAGAGAATAATACTGGTTTCCATGGCAATGCTAAGAAGGAGAACACAAGTATGTATGAATAATCACAGTGGTACAGTTAAACAAAGCCAGAATGAGGTAAGATGACATGGACATCAAATCTGAGTATCTAAATACTGTAATACTGTCAGCATAATTATGTATGCAGAACATTATGTGGATATAAGAATGTAACACGTAACGGAGTCTTCCGCGTCACCATTATCCATATAAGGCTAGTCTCTTTGACTAACCGTTGGTTCTTCCGATGAAAATTGACCTGAGTCTTTTTTGAATGCCACTTCCTGCGTAAATCGAACATGCGTCAAATAAAACCACCTGAAATGGATTGTTTTTAAGGTGCACTTAGCACCACTTTTAAGATTTAGCAGCTCTAGCTGTTTGTTAAGAACCTTAGACGGCTGACGTAGGTGAGCAAAGTTTTAGGGGTGAAGCTAAAATTGTGAAAATCTCCTATTTTGAACCTGCAATATATATACGGCTCCCTCCAGTGTCCTCGCATAATTGCACCATTAACAAACCTCTAGCCATGGGACACGAAACCAAATTTGCAGGAATAATTCAACTATCTGGAAACATGCGCCGCATTATCAGTAAAATTTATATTTACGTTACAGAATTATATCTCAGTAAATACTTTTAAAAACTTTTTTCAAGTTATATGTTTCATTAAATATATTATCCGTAGACCTTTAAATGCATATTGCTTTTCAATTTTATTTTACACATGTGGGTCTTTTGCTATGCATGGGTAAAGCAAAAAATGATTTTGGGGAATCAAATCTGCACCCTGATGTTCAATGCCGCTAAATTCACACTACTCGCCGTGACAGCAATGTTCAGCCCCCTCGGGCTCATTACTACAACACGGATTTTTATGTGATCTACGTATTTAATATAATCCATACTCACTGACCCCAAAGAGAGGAAGGGGGGCCGAAGGCTAAATACATATGCAATCCACCAATGAGAACCATGCATCTGCTCCACTGTCTGCATTAGATTTTATATACGCATCTGCCTTTACACACAACTGCACAAACGGACTGATCAATAAAATATTAATAATATGGAAGCCAAAGAAAACCAATCCAGTCCAAAGCTAAATGTGAGTGAAAATGGCAAAGCACGTTACTTATAAAGCAAAGTTTGGATAAAACAATCTTACACGACACCAAAAATGCAAGATAAAAGTAAGCATACGCATATTCAAGAAAGCAAGAATATTTTATCAAATGAGTCTTTTGTTCTAGTTATTTGCATTTCAACCAAGTTTGATTGAAACAGGCTGACATCACCGTTCGCTCGAGTTGGGTTGATGAACAAATGTACTTGTTCGAGTTCGGTTTCACGTTACGTATATTCGATCCGAATTGGATTTGAGAACAGATGTCCTGAAACTCCAATATAATGCGCTGCAGCCCAGGATACAATCTGGTGCTCACCCCTGTTTGGGGAGCTAAAACTACACAACGCACAAGTTATCATAGCTCAGCAGACACACAGATACCCCCTGCAATGCTGAATTTGCTATTCCCATAAATATTAACCGATTCCTAAGTTACAAACAGCACTACAACACCGTAACTGTAGATTATACAGTTAACTGCAGCATAAAGAAACAAGAGATCGTTCCACAAAACCCATCTTGCGCGGTGATTCTGGTGAATGTCCTGGAGGTGTGAGTACAAAAAATGGGTCACCACTGCCCCCTGCCGGACTGGTGACAAAGTGTTCATGTATGTATCCACATTCACTGTTTTCCCGAATGAATACAAGTCTATATAACGCTCAAGCCTAGCTTTTTATTTTATGTGACTGGGGCTTACATTTTATAACCTTTTATTCAAATGTACTTTTTACTTGCTGCAAAACATTGTCAGAAAAGGCATTGTCGTAATTTTTTAATAGGGCACTAAAAGATTCATGGTGTAAAAGTCATATAGCCTTTAGATTTTGAAATCAATACCTGTGTTCGACAGGACAAGACTTTACAACGAACCCCACGTTATTCCTGGTGAAAGATGACTGTCACCTTTCTGTTCCACCCAGCTGCAATACTGCTACCAAAAGCCAATTGCATCCACCGGCAGCCCGCCAAGATCATAAGACACGCTCACTTGATAATAACGTCACACTATAAGTCACACCCACTACATAATTCGATGTCTATATGAAATGAAATACGGAAGTTTAGCATCAACTACACTCTCAATCAATAAATGAACTGAGGAGAAACATATTGATAAATGTCAAGTATTAGGCTTTGACCGGTACACTTTATCCAAAAAAATCTAATTGAACAGAAAAATGTATTTATGTAAGACAAGCTATATAATCTACATAAATAACCGGTATTTTTGGTTGAGTTGTGTTAGCCTAGTTATTAACATGTCTACAGAAGACTAAGGCTTAAAAGAGATCTGCAATATTTTATCCCCATATGATTTATAAAAGTATCAGACATACGTCTTGGTACACGTTCCGCCCCTGTATTGCAGTCCACAGACAGACCCGTCTCCCCAAAAGCAGTCATTACTAACGCAACCTGTACCATCTAGGTCGGGCACCTTTTCCTCTTACAAATCGTGATAGAAAATAGACTTTTCCATAATCCCGAAAGCACTCTCCGTTCTGTGGAATAGGTAGCTCAGTAAATCATTTACCCCCATGTGAACCTGGTAAGCAAACTGCGGAGGGTCCCGGTGGTCCTTGAGTAAAGGTTTGTGATGTTAATGCTACTGGGCTGAAATCTGCGGGGCACTGGGCCGCCCCGACTTAGTCACCTTCACTATGCAGGATCACGGAGCTGCTGTAACAGGCAGCCGCCCGGGGCAATGGCAGAAGTTCAAGCACCGTGTTGGATACTTATGGAATATGTACAGAGAAACCCACGTACTCTTCACCGGTCTGTGCTGACAGTATAGCGCCATTAGGTTTAAATCCTATACCTCTGTCCTGAGAATGGCGGACAGGTACCGCAGGTCTTTACCAATTACCGCTTCCCCCGCCAACTTGGTTTTGACAAGAACAAGTTCTTCCATCACCGAGTGGAGCCTTATATGGTAAAACGTATACAGAGGCTTTCATTTAATTATTAGTATTTTATTATTGTTTTTTTTCTTTTGAAATATCTGACATTAGAATTGATGCCGCTGTGATTTGTAATGAGTTAAGCAGGCAGACGTTTGCTCTTTCGGCACTAATATTTAGATTAGAAATATTTACAATGGATATAAAAACGGTCTTTTTAGGTGAAAGTACTTTCTCCATGTCTAGGTCCAAAGACAAAAGCTGTGTATGGGCGGGGAGAAAGTCAAAGTCGTGGTTGGTGAACTGACATCTCAGGACTAAACTTTGGGGTGGGCTTTTAAAAGCGTTCACACACTCCTCAAAACAATTAAGGAAAGTCACACATCGTACCTTGATAAACGAAATATTCAAGTTGAAAATCTTTACTAATATGCATTATGGAATTCATTGAGAACAAAATAATGTAATAATGGTCAATGGAAAGCAAAATCATTAACCCACTGAGGGCTCTTGACTACCTGATATCTTTTTTAAACAGGCAACAGTAAAGCAACGTTTTTACACACTTCTAACACTTTACATGTGAGTATAGTGGACTTCAGCACACAAAGGTGGTTTGATGTCCAGTTACCCACTCATTAATATATTGGAATGCCATAATGCCAAACCTCTTTTTCAAAGTCTTCTGTCTCCCACAATGTGATTTGTAAAGGCATATTTCCAAAGATACAATCAGTTCTTTTAGCCATTTTGTTATTTTGTGTTATGTAAGTCAAAGTCGCCAGTAAATATCATAAATGGCCATTTCAAGTACTTTAAATCTCAATCCTGACACAGATAATATTCCAATCAAAGTACATGAAGGAAGGACTCCCCAGAAAATTGTACCAAACAGAATTCAGACTATTCAGAATATCCTGGATATACACGCAATTCTGACTAATACTGATTGTTGAATGTACTGGGGCTTTTTGCATTTGACTGTTAGTTGGTCAAATGGTCAGAAAGGACAACGGGGCTCATTGACATAGCAATGTTGTTAGCCACAAAGTAGACTATGCACACGTATGATAAAAGGAACCAAAATGGATAATCAGTCATTAACCACTCAGCATTCATTTTGTGACATCAGGATATATAATAAGTATATTCTCCGTTGATATATAATAAACACTTTAGGCTTATTAATTATCATTACACATTTGAATAACACTACATAAATGGTGACTGTCAAACAGGGGCATAGCTACAAATTCCGGGCCCCCTGACAAAATGTCACCATCCCCCCCCCACCCCCACCAAATGTTACATATAAATGTATATATTCAAAGACCCCTATACTGTCAGAAAAAAAAAAGAGTACCAATTTGTACCTTTGCTTGTCACTGGGGCTGTACCCTGAGGAGTTTGCCAATTGTACCCTTAGCTGTAGTTAAATGTACCTTTTAGTCTAATTTAAAGTATGGAAATGGACTTTGAGGAACATCCCCAAGGTACAAACAACATTAATGTACCCCCAATGGTACAAAAATGTTTCTCATAGTCCATTTCTGAATCTTAAAAGGTACAAGTACCTACAGCTAAGGGTACAATTAGGAGACCCTTGAGGGTATAGCCGCAGTGAAAAACACAGCTACAAATTGGTACTCTTCTGAGAGTGTATAAAGTGCTGACCCTGGGAATCTGCTAGGGTATTCATGCCCCTACAGCACCCCCTAATGCACATCACATGCGTGCGGTGGTGTAGGCCAGCCTGTGAAGTCTCTGCTTCAGCCGCATTCCTGGCAACTTGCCGCAAACGGGCCTGTATTGATTGCTTGCGGCCGCTGTAAGGTGATGTACGAGCTGGGTCTGGGGGCAGCGGGTGTCCCAGGAGCTCTGACAGACTTCCTCATGTCAAGCAGTCTGTCACATCAATTCATCCCTGGCACAAACTCTATTAATAAATGGGCTTTGCCCCCCATTTATGACAGCCCTGGGACCACGGCTTTCCATCGGAATTAATCACGGCATCGCCCGCCGTGGCGGTAATGAACAAGGACAGCCTCTGCCGCCACTCTGTTGGAGGTCCTGTGCACATATGCTGGGAAAATATGCCCAGAAAATTCTCCCAGTTAGACCGTAAAAATGGACGATGGGCACTCATGCTTGGGGCTCTCATACTGACAGATTTCATGGGTCAGAATGGCTAGAAACTAAATGCTGAAACCAAACCTAAACAAACCCAAAAACTGACATCACAATATGAGTATGGATTTCCCAATATAAATGTGGATAAATATAAAGCATCTCCGTATTAAAATAAATATTGAGAATAAATACTGACAGAAACAGCAGACAGTTCATTCCTCACAAGGGTACAGAAACAAGTTTCATAGTGGCTTTTGTTTAGGACAATGTGCTTATGTCCAGATGGTTGTGGGTTTGCATCTCGTAACAGGTAGAATAATCTGATCACTGCTAGGTCCTTAACCACAACTTCCTTAGAGGTACTGGATGCTGGCTAAATCTGACTCCAATCCCAAAACTTTCTTTCATCTGTACATACACATATCTCTGTGTCTCTCATGAAGAACAAGATGGGGTATGTAAAAACTATCCAATTTCCTCCACGGGGATGAATAAAGTACTTTTCTCTATACTGAATTATTTAACCAGGTGGATACAGCGTCTCTCTCTGATTAAGAAAGTGATAGTAAGCTTTTAATATATTACCAAGGTTGCAAAAATGTATTACACAAGGGATACACTACACACTACATAGAGCTACAATAAATAGGAGGTATTTTTAAGCCTGTGGGGAAGGGATTAGCATTAGTGCAGTATCTGGGTCCTATTATAGAGAGAGGGTTTCCGTCCCCAGAGAGTATATAAACATAGTGACAGAAGAAGAAGAAGAGGCAAACACATTTCAAGACAGGATTCATGAAATTCAAGACTTTTTGCAAGTGTGGAGAGCAGGAAAGGTCTGAAGGAGCAGGGCAACAGGCACAGAGGTATGTCATGGTCACCAAGAGGAGCTTATTATAGCTAATTATTCACATTTAGCTTCTGGGCTTATTGCCTTCATCCAAGGTGACTTGCAATGTGAGGGGGCTTTGAAAGTGGATGTGGAGCAAAACAAGGTAGTATGGGAATTGGCCATTTTAGGCTATTCCCATTTTGGAAAGATAAGAGAAGTGAACTGGGTCGAAAGGAACTGAAAATTACTTTGCAGCTACGTGTCACAGTGGTTGAGGGGGACTCTGGTTCGAGCGACAGAGCAGGAAAGTTCAGGTCCAGAATGTACAAATCCAGACCAAGATTTTGTTCCAACCAACCAGTTGAGTACTCTGTGACAGTAACTCTTTACATTCAACTAGTTGTTTGAAACAAACTCTTGGTCTGGACTTTTACTTTCTGGGCCTGAACTTTCCACCGTTGTTGAGTGACTGGTAGATGTCAAATCTAAAATAGGATTGCGAGCAGTTGAACTGAATTATAGCATATACTGTGTTATCTCTCTCACATACACACAGTGGCTTTGTCACTGGTTTGCACATTAAACACTTCACACATTTTTAGACAGCTGTACTCAGTATTCGTTAGATTGGGAGGGGTTATACATTATGCCCAACAAAATCCACAGTGAGAGACTTGCTGGGATTTGAACCAGCAACCTTCAGGTCATGACCCCATGTCTTTAACCCTATAGCTACCTGCATGGTGGCTTTCACACTGGAACTGCAGTGTTGGCAACAAGCAAGTAGCTTAGCCACTCATCACTAGTAAAGAGGGGAAAATTGGTGAGGCAGGGAACATCCAAGGAGCTCGTCTTTCACACAGGAAGGAGAATGAGTGACGTGCAGACTGAGTGTCCTCATCTCCACACTCTGAGCCCTGGGAATGGAAAGGTAAACACGATTCTCTAACCCTTTAATGATCCTCCCCAGGGAGCCCCGTCCTCTCTGTGGCATGCTGCTGAACCCCAGCCTGCTTTGAACATCTCCAGCAGGTTTTCAGTCACCCTCTGTCTGAGCTACAAAACGTTCTGCCAGCGAGAGCACCGGTCCCCAAGCAGGCAGCCTCCATGGCACATGCTCATGCTGAGGTCCCCCGCAGAGATCCTTCCTTCCTCCCGCCTGTCTCTCATCTGCCGTTCGTTGTTTGCTGAAGCTTTTTATGCCACAGGGGTGTGGGCGGGGTGACCCACTATGCCCACCGGAGGGTAGGAAATAAAACAAAAGACCAAAATTAGATACCACAGCTCAACCTACTGCCTAATAATTAATACTTAGAGAACCAGCCAAGACACTTAAAAATAGAAAATAGCACACACATAATATTAACTTTAACAGAATATCAAAAATCTCTAAGCTCTACTTCTCCACTGACTGTACCTTACTCCTCACCTTTTGTGAATGAGCACTTGTGTTACATTTAAGGAATCGGTCGTACGTTAATGGTTGTACCTTGTGTATATTGAGAATCCACTGAACAAAGGTCTTTAGCGATGTTCATTATTGAAAGTAAAAGGCATTCAACAGCGTAGAAATGATTATTTCTCATTCAGCTAACCCACTTTTAGTAAGAGGACAAATCCTAATTGGGCAACATACTATGAACCAAAATTGCTCTCTCTAAACATTTGACTTGACAAAGAAATAAACTGGTTATTATTGTTAATTAATAGCTAATAAGTAGCTAACACACTTGTAACAAATAAATTCTATTTCCCAAAATTTGCCAAGTGGGATTTATTGCTATAGGTGGCAGAGATAATGGGTTTCATACAATGGGTATTGGGTCCCAACATCAACAAAACGGTATGAACCACTTCCTATTGGTTGTGTTATACGTTGTTACATCAAACTGGGGAGGGATTCGCAAGGCAGGGTAACCTTGCCCACTACAAAGGTTTCAAACCCTAATCTTTAGAATAGAAAAGTGATATTTTATTAATCCATGTGAAGAAATTCTGACACAGTCATGCAAGGAAATAGTCCATCAGAGTTATCCCAATACATTAAAGTACAGGGTCAATAAAACAAAGCAGCCAGAGGGAGGATGAGCAAATCAGGCCACAATTATATAGTCATACATCAGTGCGAGACAAATGAACAAATGTAACAAAAATAGAATCTATAGCACTTTAAAACCTCAACAAAATGTCAAGATGTGAAGCAACAGTACTGTATTTCCAGCCATTTTCCAAACATTAAGCCAGTGCATAGTGTAGGGTTGACAATTTTGGTCATCTGGCTGGAGTCAGATTTTCAGTTCAAGACAAGTCCACACACACATTTACTAGGTTTATGATGGAATAATATAGTTTTGCCATAAGATTTCATGTGTAAGAGTCTGAAAGCCTGAGTGTCATGCCAGATGTGTGAGAGTTGGCAATCCTGATAGTCACAGGAAGCCTGCCGGCTATCCCTGGAAGCACAGGTCATCAGGTAGGGGAAAGGAGAGTTGGGAGGCCAGTCCATTGCAGGGTGGGGATGTTGTTAAGAACAAATTATTTGTGCAAAAGTTGATGTCTACATTTGTACTACCAAGTACATCAAAACTGTTACAGTTTCACCTGATTAAGTAAAAAAAAAAAAATATATAACTAAAAAAAAACGGTTTAACATTAGAACATGTGCAAATTAACAATAACACAATAACAACTAACAAGAGTTTCTTCTATTCTTCAAAAAGT